>CM031611.1:49683881-49686381 GCA_018398815.1 Conus ventricosus | reverse complement strand
TTGGTCTCTTGCCTACCTGTCTGTCTTCTGACTACCTGTGTGTTTGCCCACTTGTCCGCCGCGCTCACCTGCGCTGCCTGTTTGTCTGCTTGCCTGTCTGTCTGTCCCCTATCTGGCAGGCTCCCTGGGGTCTGCCCACCTGTCTGTCCTTAGTACATCTGTCGCCTACCTTCTTTCTGTTTGGGGACTCCCTTTTGCCCTGTCTCCCTATCTGTCCACCGCATTCGACTGCCCCAAGTACTCCTGCTTTTGAGTGGTCAGTGCTTCTGCCCACCTGCTACCTGTCCCCCACCTGTCTGTCTACCTTCTGTCCACCGTCTGCTCCCCTGTTGCCCCCTGTCTGCCCACCTGCCTGCCCACCTTCTGTCTCCCCCGTCTGCCCACCTATCTTCTCCCTGTCTGCCCACCTGTCTGCCTACCTGTCTCCCCACCTGTCGTCTACCTTTTGGTCTACCTGTTTCGCCCACCTGCCTGTCCACCTGTCTTCTACCTGTCTGCCTACCTGTCTGCCCCCGTCTGTCTACCTGTCTGTCTACCTGTTGCCCACCTCCCTGTCCACCTGTCTTCTCCTGTCGCCCCCCTGTCTTCTACCTGTCTGCCCACCCCTTCCACCTGTCTTCTACCCCTGCCCCCCCTGTCTGTCTACCTGCCTGCCAACCTTCTGTCACCTGTCTGCCCCCTTCTGTCTACCTGTCTGCCCACCGGGCCTTTTTCTACCTGCCCTGTTTTACCTTTTGCCCACCTCCTCCCCCCTTTTCCGCCCTACCGCCTGCCAACCTTCTGTCTACCTTCTGCCCCCTTCTGTCTACCTTCTGCCCACCTGCCTGCCAACCTGTCTGTCTACCTTCGTCTACCGCCTGCCCCCTGTCTACCCACCTGTCCGTCTACCTGCCCCCCCCTTGCTACCCCCCCTTCTTCTACCTGTCTTCTACCTCCCTCCCACCGTCTGTCTACCTTTCCCACCTATCTTGCCCTTTCCCCTGCCCCCCGTCTGTCAACCTGCCCTGCTACCTTCGGCCCCCACCCCTGCCCACCGTCGTCTACCGTCGCCCACGTCTGCCCACCTATCTTCAAACCCGCTGTAAACCGCTGTTCCCCTTCTGCCCACCTGCTGTCTCCCTGTCTTACCTGCTGTCACCTGTCTTCTTGCCCCACCTTCTACCTGCCTGTCTCCCTGCAGTCTCCCTTTTGGTTCAGTCAAACCTTCTGCCCACCGTCTACCTGCTGCCCCCCTTGTCGTCTGCCTACCTGCCCTGCTCCTGCCCGCCCACCTGTCTACCTGTCTGTCTACCTCTGCCCACCTGTCTGCCTACCGCGGCTCACCTGCCAGGTAGACCAGAAAAAAAGTTTTTGAAGTCTTTCAGTCTTTAAATCAAAAGTGGACGGGGATGAGAAATTTGGTAAAATCTTTACTACCTGCAACGGTGTTTGTAATTGTTGGGGTTTTTGATCTGTACGACTGAGGGAGGGAGGGAGAGAGAGAGAGGGAGAGAGAGAGAGAGAGAGAGAGAGAGAAGAAGAGTGTGTGTGGGGTTGTGTGTTGTGTTTTGTGTGTGTGGGGGGTGGGGAATGGGTGTTGAAAAAAAAGAGTCACATTCTTGTATAAATTTTGATTCATTCATTGATTGTGAAGAAATTTGAGGAAACCGGGTATACATTTTAAAAAAGTTTGATTTATTGTTAGGGCCCGAAATGGAAAAACCCAAAAAAAATTTTTAAAAAATTCAACCCCTTTTTTAACCAGTTTCATTTTTATCCCTCCCCAAACCCCCAAAAAAAAAAAAAGGAAATTAAAGTTTTCTACTTTTACCCTTTTCCATGTTTTTCTATGTTTCCCGCCCAAAAAAAAATTTAAAAAATTTAAAAAAGGGTTTTTTTGGTTTCCCCAAAATTAATTTAAAAACCCCCCGATTTACCCCCCCCCCAACCCCCAACCTTTCTTTTTCGCCCAAGGGGGGAAAAGGGGGGTTGTTTTAACCCCTTTTTTTTTTTTTTTAAAAACCCCCCAAAACTCTTTTTTTTCTCAAATTTTTTTCCCCAAAACTATTACAAAACGCAGGGGGGTTTTATTTCCCCCTTTAAGCTGTTTAGTGTGGGGAATCAAAACCCCAAATTTTTTTTTTTTTAAAAACGGCCCCCTAAAATTTTTTTCGGGGCGCCAATAAAATTTTGGGAAAAAAAAAAAATTAAGGAAGGTTTTAAATACCTTTAAATAATCTTTAATTAAAATCAGATTTATAAACTTAAGCTAATGTTTTTTGGGGGTTTTTATTTGAAATTTCCCCCCTTTAAAGAAAAAGGGAATTTTTTTTTTGTTTATTTTTTTTGGGTTTTGAAAACAAAAAAGAACGAAAAAAGGGAAAAAACCCCCTTTTTTTTGGGAAAAAACCCCTTTTTTAAGGGGTGGGGAGGGGGTTTAAACCCCCCACTCCTTCCCCCCATTTTAAATTTTGGGGGGGGGTTTTTTGGGGGTGGGGAAAGGAAGGGGGGGGGGGGGATT
>CM031611.1:49673881-49678881 GCA_018398815.1 Conus ventricosus | reverse complement strand
ACCTATCTCAATCTGTCAACCTTCTGTCCCGTCGTCTAATGCGCAGATGATATTTTAGGGAAGTGGGGAGGGTCTTAAAATGGTTTCAGGAAGTGATTGCCGACACGAGGCATGTAAGAAGTGTGAAGCATCATACCGGCTGGGGGAGTCCTACAACATGCCTTCCCAGACACAAACAAACAACAAAAGATCCAAAGAAACAAAAATGGAGTTGGTCTTTATGATTAAGCAACCTGAGCAAAAATGCTCCCCCTAACTAACCACATCCTAGGCGGGCCAACAGATGCAGTGAGACATTTACCATGTTGAGACAGTCTTCAAGCATGCTACCACCCACCCGGCAGGTTATAGCCACCAGCCATGGCGCAAGACATACTGCTGGGTCATTGGGATAACCTGACCTTTTGACCTCATGCATGTTATGCACTCTGCTTGAATGTTACCATTCGAACAAAAGAAATTGAAGTTACTGACATCAATATAGAACACAGCTTGGTGGTGGTGGTGGTGGTGGGTTGGGGTGGGGTGGGTGGTGGAGGGATGGTGTCCAAAACCCTGGAATTTCCACGCTCCTCAGTCCCCCCCCCCCCCCCCCCCCGATCTGCCTCTGATGTTGTGTGTTGTGTGTGTGTGCGCGCGGGGTGTGTACTGTAAGGGAGCAGTTATGCCAGGGAGTAGTTCTCTGCCAGGGAGCAGTTATGTCCCTTTCGTCCCCCCAATGAAATGCCAATTTTCGTGCCTGCATCCAATATGAAAACCGCGCGGGCTTCCAAGGGGTGGTGCAGGATTGCTCCAGATGTTTTGTTGCGCGCGGACCGCCCCGGCGTGGGGTGGTTTAAACCCCAGCTTTGGGGGGGGTAAAGGCCTGGGGCCCGGCCCCGGGGCTTTGGGCACCGAAATGGGGCGAGGGGGGGGGTGGTAGAAAGTAGTGGGGAAAGGTCCCTTTCAACTATTTGGGGGAAAACCTGCAGGGGCCCCCTCGGCCTGACCCCTTTTTAAAAGCGGTCACCCTGTTGCCCAAAGTTTTCCAAGCCCCCACGTCCCCCCTCCCCCCCTTTTCCACCCCCCCCCCTTTCCCTCCCCGCCCCCGGACCCTCCTGCACCGTTCCCCCCCAAAATTTTCACCAAACGATGAGAGTTTCCGCCTGGACGAACCCCCTAAAACCCTGACCACAAAGTGCCGGGTAAAAAAATACCCTCAGCCCACCACCCCCAACCCCCTTTTTTTCCCCCCCTCCTATCCCAAAAAGGGTTCCGCAAACCTGGGCCCACCCCCCCTTTCCCCCCCCCTCCCACCCCCTCCTTTTCTAAATCTCTGTCCCCCCCCTCCCATCCCCCCCCCTTTCCCCCACCCAAAATTGTTTTCACCCATTACCTTGCTCCCCATGTTTATTTTGGGGGAAATTGTTTCCCTGCAGTTGTTTTTTGCCATCGTTTTCGTTAAAGTTTTTTGGGGAAATCCCCCTTGGCTATTTTTTCAGGGTAGAAAGCGGACCTTTTTGCCGTAGGGGGGGAGGGGAAAGGGGAGGGGGGGGGAGAGAGAGACGAGAGAGAGGGGGGAGAAGGGGAGAAAAGGGGGGGGGGAGGGGGGGGGGGAAAAACAGAAAAGAGGGGGGAAAAGGGGGAGAGAGGGGGGGGGGAGGGAGGGGGGGAAAAGGAGGGAATGGAGGGGAGGGGGGAGAGAAAAAGGGGAGGGGGGGGGGGGGGGGGGAAAAGAGGACCAGGAGGAGGGAGAGAGAAGGAGAGGGGGGAGAGGAGAGGGGGGGTGGGGGGGGAAAAGACGGGGACGAGAGAGGGAGAGAACACAAAGAGAAAGAGGGGGTTTGAGAGAGAGGGGAAAAGGGGGGGGAGGGGGGGGGGGTGGGGGGCCCCCCCCGGGGGGAGGTTCACAGGGTGGGGGGGGGGGGGGGGGGGGGGGGGTGGCCACACTGAAAAAACCCCTTTGGAACCCCCTTTGGACCAGATCCGGAAGGAGGGGATGGGGTGGGGGGGTTGGTGTGTGTTGTGGGGGGGGGGGGGGGGGGGGGGGGGGGGGGGGGTTTTTTTTGTCTTTTGCGGTCTTTTTCTTTTTGGGGGTTTGCCCCGATAATTTTCCCCCGTGTGCTTTAGGGGTGCAGGGGTCGGAGGGGTTGGCCCGCAAAACCCCTGCGGGTGCGGGTTGGGGGGGCCCAATAACGTGCGACCCCGGGGATGGAGTGGTGACTGACGCCCCGTCAGAGAGATCTGTACCGGACCCCTGGGTTTTGGGGGCCCTGCGGGGACAAGCGAGAAAGAGTTGCCCCCCCCCCCCCCCCCCCCCCCCCCCCCCCCCCCCCCCCCCCCCCCCCCCCCCCCCCCCCCCCCCCCCCCCCCCCCCCCCCCCCGGCATGGCTGCGATCGGGGACGGGACCCCGGGGCTGGGGGGCCCAATAGGGGGTGAAAAAAAAGGAAAGACAACAGTATCAATAAAAAAACAGTGTGTGGGTGCGGGCGCACCGCTCGCACACACACGCCGCAGCACGCGCGCAGGGCACACAAACAAACCAAAACACTTTTAAAACACACACATGCAGTGCTCATGCATGCACCTGCTTGGGGGGCATGCGGGTGTACCCCACGATGGATGCACTTTTTACACACATGCGCACGGGGAACACACCCAACACACACACACACACGCACGCACGCACGCACGCACGCACGCCCCGCCCGAGGGAGGGAGAGAGAGAGGGAGAGAGGATTGGGGACCACACCACTTTTGTGCGCCCCACGATCACGCTTACCCCCAAACACCCCACACACACAGCCACACACACACCCCACCCACACACACTCCCCCCCCAACCCCCCCCCACCCACTACACACCCAGAATGATTTGTATATATTTCCAGTTCCCCCCTGATGCCCTTTGGTCTGACTCTCTCTCTCCCCTCTTCTCTCCTCTTTTCTCTCTCTTCCTCTCTATCTCTCTCTCTGTTTTAAAATTCCCCGGGAACGTGTTTCCCTGATGAGTTTTCAAAAAAACAGAAGGACGGACACAAAACACCACGAGCTCCCCGGTGGGAATGGGGGCCGGCCTGTGGAATCTGAAACATTTGGGGACCCCCCCCCCCTCCCCCCCCCAGCCCTCCCCACCCCCCCCCCTTTCCCACCCCCCTCCCTCCCAACCCCACCCACCTTCCCGGGTTTCCCCCCCCCCAAAGCTCCACACCCCCATTCTCCTCCCCCCCCCACCCGCCCCTTCCCCCCCCGCATCCCCTGCCACACTTTTGACATGGTGGAAAATTTTAAGGTGCTTGTTTGCCTTTTTTGTCTGTTTTTCTTTTTGGGTTTCTCTCTTTCTCTCTCTTCTCTTCTCTCCCCTCTCTCTCTCCTCCCCTTTTCTCTCTCTCCTCTGGTCAGTCTGTGTTTTTGTCTGTCTGTCTCTGTTTACTCTGATTTTTTTCCCCTCCCTTTCTCTCTCTCTCTCTTCTCTTCTCTCTTTTCTCTCTTTTCTTCTCTCTCTTCTTCTTTTCTTCTCTGCCGCTCCCCTGCCTGTTTGCCTCCCTTTTTGTCTGTCTGTCTCTACTTTGTGGACAAAGTTCATATAGGGTTCACCCCATGTGGGGTGTTTTTTTAAAACCCACTGCGCAGGTTTATTACAGTGAGGAGGAAAGGGAAATCCATCCCCTTAAGTTTGGAGAATTTAATAAGAAGGGGTCCGTGGCTACGTTTTTTGCAGATGTCTGCCCTTTTGCATTACCCAAAAGCGCGGGTGACTTTGGGGTACCTTACCTTACTTTGTCCCCTTTAATTATCATTGTTTGTCTTTTTTGGGAAATTTGGGAACAATGCCCCAAAGAGGGGGAAATAGCGGTGCGCCCCGTCCCTTTTGTCTTGTGTTTTTTTTTTCTCAAGGTCCCCCCCCCCCCCCCCCCCCCCCCCCCTTCATTTTTACGGGTTTGTAACTATATAAAATGTCGTCTTGTTTTTCTTTTTCTCAATGTCGCCCCCCCCCCCCCCCCCAACCCCCCCCCCCCCCCCCCCCCCCCTTCCCTCTACTAAAATGTAACTATATAAAATAGTCTGTCTTGTGTTTCTTTTTCTCAAGGTCGCCCCCCCCCCCCCCCCCCCCCTTCATCTACTGGATGTAACTATATAAAATAGTCTGTCTTGTGTTTCTTTTTCTCAATGTCGCACTCCCCTCCTGTACTAGATGTAAATATATAACATAGATTGTCTATTTTTCTTTTTTCTCAAGGTCGCACCCCCCCCCCCTCCCCTCCCCTTCCTCTCACCCCACCACCCAATTTGGTGTGGGGTCAGCAAAGGCCATGTATGGTGAGGGGGGGGGGGGGGGCTGTAACAATAGAACGTGCAAGCTGAGTCACACACACACTGTGTGAACAACCTCTGTGGGAGAGAAGCGGTCCCGCCCGCCCCCCCCCCCCCCCCCCCTCCCCCCCCGTCTCCCCATCTCCACCACCACCGCCCTTTCTCCTATCACTTCACCTCCGTGACAGTTGTAGAAGCTGAAGACCTTTACAGGCACTTGCAGCATGCATGATCAGGAATCGAAACTAAGGTCACTGGAAGGGGGGGGGGGGGGGGGGGGGTATGTATATGCGCGATCGTACGGGCGCTCGCGCGCACGCACGCACCAGTTCAACGCGCGCTCATGTGCCCAGAGAGAGAGAGAGAGAGAGAGGACACAGTGAGCGAGCGAGCGAACGAAGAGAGAGAGAGAGATTAGAGACAGAGAGCGAGCGAGCAGAGAGAGACAGACAGAGAGCGAGACAGAGAGTGAGCGAGCAAGAGAGAGACAGAGAGACAGACAGACGGAGGGATAAGGTGAAGGTGTACGGGTGGTAGGGGGCTGAAAAAGAGGACAGGGAACGTTGCAGGGGACAGAGACGACTGGCCGGCCACTGACTGAGCAACACAGTGGAGCTGATAAAAGAGGTGTAATTGGACGGAACGAACCAACAAGGGAGGGGAGCGGCTGGCCACGGGAGGGCAGGGCCCCACTGGGTCTGTCACG
>CM031611.1:49645176-49672676 GCA_018398815.1 Conus ventricosus | reverse complement strand
GTGTGTGTTGTGTGTGTGTGTGTGTTCGCGCGCGCATGCGTGCGTGCGTGCGTGCGTGTGTGTGTGTGTACTAGAAGGTGAAACAGCCAATCAAATGGCAATTTCTTTTCTTCTCTGTTCATGGCCATCTGTTCTTTCTCTACCACCCCCCTCCCCACCCGCACTTCCTGCCCTTCGTCTTCCTTCCTCCATTCATCTCTCTCTCTCTCCTCTTCTCCTCTCCTCACTCTCCTCTCTCTCTCTCTCTCTCTCTCTCTCCCCTTACTCCCCTCCTCCCCGTCTGTCTCACTCACCCCCCGCCCGTGTCTGTCGGTCTGTCTCTCCCTCTCTGTTTCTCTCTCTCACTGGTAGAAAAACAGCTAATTAGCCACAGTGACCTTCATTTCTCTGTTTCACAATCTCTCTCTCTCTCTCTCTCTCTCTCTCTCTCTCTCTCTCTCTCTCTCCATCCCCCCTCTTTTTTCTCTCCCCCTCCCTCTCTCTCCGTCTTCCTGTTACTCACCCCTTCCTTGCACCCACCCTCCCTTCTTTGTTTTACGACATATTAAGACTTCTCTCTCCCCCCCCCCCCCCCTCCCCCCACCTCTTTACCTCCTGTTCTTGCTCCTGCGCCCTATACTTAACGCCCCTCCTCCCCTCTCCCCCCATTCACCCCCCCCCCCCCCCTCCCTTCTACATTCTCTCCCTCTTCATCGGCAGGTGAAATTGTCAGTTGAAACGATTCTTTGTTGGTCTGTATTTCACGACCTCCCCTCTTCAGTGTCTCTGTCCCTGATCTGCTTCGTTTTCCTTTCCCCCTCTACCTCACTCTTACCATCTCCCGCCCACCCCCCCCCCCCCCCCCCTTTTTTTTTTTTTTTTTTTTCCATCTTCGGATCAATCCCCTCGATATTTTTTCTTTTCGCCTTTGTTCGTAATCTCGTTTTGGGTCTCGCCCCCACCCCATCCCTTCTGTCTGTCTGTCTCAGTACCACCCCCCCCCCCCCCTTTTCTCTCTCTCTCTCTCTCTGTTGTGTTGTGTTGTGTTTGTGTGTGTGTGTGTGTGTGTGTGCAGGACATGATGGCATGATAAGCAAATATTGCAACTAAATGTTAAGTTACGTGCGTTGTATGGAGATTGGATCAGTGAATGCAGCAGTATCGACCCGGCAAAGTGCAGGTAGAAATGAATGCATTGCAATATAGAGGACAAACGTAAGCGACATACATGATACGTCTTGCACAAATTCAGCAACATACATGATACGTCTTGCACAAATTCAGCAAAATAAGACGAGTGGCAGTTCATTTTACGTTGTTGAACAAAGAATGATGTGCATTCATCTTCAGGACATCAGACATGCATGGGATGTTTCGGCAAAGAGAAAACGTCACATGTGTGACACTGAAACATGACGTCATGTGTTCCATCTCACCTTGTTGATGACGCGCAGTTTTAAGATGCGTCGGCTGGTGATTAACTGAGCTGATAGGAGAGCGTCCCTTTCTGCCCAACGCCCTGAATAACCACGTTGAGCTTTCAGCCAAGGATGGCAAACAAAAGGATGGTAATCATGAGTGGCAGATGGGCGTTATTAGGTTGGGCGGATGAGAAGGTTTGAAACGAGCAGGTGGGATGGGCGGTGGGGTAGAGCAAGAGGGGAGTATGAGTGAGGTATTGGGGATGAGTGGAGGGGATGGGGGGTGGGGTAGGTTGATAGAGTGATGGAGGGAAAAAAGTGAAGAAGAAACAAAAATGATCGTGCTCTGTAAGAATGGTTGGATTTTCTTCTTCTTCTCCTTCGTCTTCTTTTTCCTTTTCTTCTTCTTCTCTTCTTCTTCTTCTTCTTCTTCTACTACTACTACTTCTACTCCATCCGCCTGCTCCTTCTCCTCCTCCTCTTCATCATCATCATCATCTTCATTTTCATCCACATATTTCTTCTTCATCATCATCATCATCATCATCATCATCATCATATTTTTCTTTTTCATCTTCTTTTTCTTCTTCTGCATCTTCGTCTTTCTTTCTTTGCTGCTGTAGCTGTCTTCAACGGAGGTAGGAGGAGGAAGGAAAGAGAGGACGGCGGAGATGGGGAGAGAGTGATGGGAGAGGGAGGAGGGTGGGAGTAGTGTGTGTGTGTGGTGGGGGGGGGGGGGGGGGGGGGGGGGGGGGGGGGGGGGATCGGGGAGTGGAATGCGTCGGTGATTGAGGAGCTTGGTTAATGAGGAGAATAGAAGAGCAGAGAAGGGATCCATCGTGAACACAGGTAGGTCTGCTATGGCACTGCTGTGCTGACTGCCGCTCATTCTTTGACCAGGTGGAGTGATTGTGTGTGGTCTGTGTGTGTGTGTGTGTGTGCGCGCGCGCATGTGTGTGTGCGTGCGCGCATGCGTGTGTGTGTGTGCGTGTGTGCGCGCGCGCACTGTATACCGCTACAAGTTTTTCTTTTTTTATGGGTCCTCCAACCTCCACCCCCCCCCCCCCCACACCACACACACACGTTTCTCTCTCTCTCTCTCTCTCTCCCCCCCACCCACCCATGTGTCCTTCACCTTGATGGAGTATGCAGTCGCACGTGCGGGTCAGAAAGGCAATAGCCTCCCCCTTTTGTTGTTGTTGTTGTTGTGTGTTCTTTCTTCGTCGTCATCTTTTGAACGTCCATAAGTGCACAAAACAAATACACTCCAACCGCTTACCCACCATCACCACCACCACCAGCACCCCCCCCCCCCCCCCCCCCCAGCACCCACCCCCGACGGCGATCAGTGATCCCCATCTTTCTTTGTTGAGAGTCCAGACTTTTTATGTCTTTTTTATCGCAGTCATCTGTTGAGGATGAGTTCATCACGTATACAGCACAGCTGGTGGTTTGGTGGATGGATTGTTTGTTCGTTGGTGTGTGTGTGTGTGGTGTGTGTGTGTGTGTGTGTGTGTGTGTGTGTGTGTGTGCGCGCGCGCGTGCGCGCACGCGCATGTGTGCATGTGTCGGGTTTGCTTTTATTTGTTTGTGTGTTTCTTTCTTTTTCTTTCGAGTTTGACTTTGATAAAGAGAGTGTGGTCTCCTCGACATGAACGAGTATCATTTCTACTTTCACAGTTGTTAGTCAGTGTGCGTGGTTGTTGGGAAGGATTTCAGTGTGGCGATGCGTCAGAGTTGTTAGTCAGTGTGCACGGTTGTTGGAGAAGGATTTCAGTGTGGAGATGCGTCAGAGTTCACTTCGCTTACCGTTCTTGGAGGTGGTGAAGGTGTCGTTTGAGGGGGGGGGGGGGGGGGGGGGGGGGGGGGGGGGGGGGGGGGGGGGGGGGAACGGATGAGATGGGTGAAGCAGACAGAGAGGAGACGGGTGTGATCTCTTGATATTGTGCACACACAAAAAAAAAGCAACAAAAAAAAGCAGTGACAATAATAAACTCATTGGAAATGGACAGAAAAGCGGATACAGAATAATAACTGGCAGACGTGTGGTGTGTCGAGTAACAGTATGATTGAGAGACAGATACAGAAGAACTGGTAAACTTGGGGTGTGCGTAGTGACAATGTGATAGACAGATAGATACAGAAGAACTGGTAAACGTGGAATGTGTCTGGTGACAGTATATGATTGAGAGAGAGATACAGCAGAACTGGTAAACGTGGAATGTGTCTATTAATAGTGTGATTGAGAGACGTTGCAGAAAAAAACTAGTAAACATGGGGTGTGTCTGGTAACAGTATATGACTGAGAGACAGATACAGAATAACAGGTAAATGTGGAATGTGTCTGGAGACAGTATATGACTGAGAGACAGATACAGAATAACAGGTAAATGTGGAATGTGTCTGGAGACAGTATATGATTGAGAGACAGATACAGAATAACAGGTAGACATGGGGGTATGTCTAGTAACAGCGTATGATTTGAGAGACAGATACAGAATAACAGGTGGACGTGAGGGTGTGTCTAGTAACAGCGTGTGATTGAGAGACAGATGTGTCTAGTATCGGTATGACTGAGAGAGACACGTCAGCAACCACAAAACACCATCGATTGGGATCAGCACGGCAAGTCACTCTGTCCCAACATCCCTGACAACTGGCACGCGCTGTTTGGCTAGACACGTCCAGCATGTTCCACTTCCCCAGCCAAGCTGTCGCTTGATCGATCGGTGATCGGTGCGCTGCTCCTACACCTCCCCACCCACCCCCTCCCTCACCAAGCCCTCCCCCCCTCCCCTCTCAAGCCTTCCCATGCCTTTCCCTCCCCCCTCCTCCCCCTCCTCTCATCATCACCCCCCCCTCCCTCCCAGAAGGCAATAGCAGTTTGCCTGCTGTATTGATGGGGAGACAAGTAGATCGAACATTACGAGGCTGAGGCTGAATTTTTCATGATCATCCTTGATGTTGTGGTTTAGCTTTCTGGTGGTGCGGTGTGATAGGGGGGGTGGTCGGGGTACAGTGCACCTGTCGAGGTGAGCATACATGGGCCGATGAGGGTGGATTGGGTGGTGGGAGGGGGGGGGGGGGGGGGGGGGGAGGAGATACGACGGCCTGGCGGAAGTCTGTGGTAGAGTGTTGAAATCATACACGGATTGTAGTGAGCAGCGTCCACGGTTTTTTGTTGTTTTTTGTTGTTGTTGTTTTTTTAGGGAAGAAGAAAAGAAAAGTCGTTTTCGACATGGAAAGAATACTGGCTTAACAGCATGAGTATAATGTTTCTGTGAGATGTTTTTGGTGTTCGTGGAGCGCTGTGAGGTAGGGTGTTTTTTTTTTTCATTTTATTTATTTGTTTGTTTATTTATTAATTTTTTGTCGAGCCAAAAAGGAGGCGTTTTCAACATGGAAAGAATACCTACTTAACAGCAATGGATGTAATGCTTCTGTGATGTTCTCGGTCGGTGTGGAGCGCTGTGGGGTTGTTTTTGTTTATTTAAATTTTGTTTATTTATTTAAATTATTGTCGAGGCAAAAAAGGAGACATTTTCAACATGGAAAGAGTACTGACAGAACTAGAACAGCATGAATGTAATGTTTCTGTAGTGTTTTCGGTCTTTGTGGAGCGCTGTGAATTTTTTTTTTTTTTCACCGTAAAGATAATTTTGTGGGCTTCAGACTCGACGTTTTGGAGGCTGTGTTGAATTGACGTGGGCAGCAGTAAGTAAAAAGTACGGATAGACTTTTGTTTATCAGAAGACATATGGTTAGATACATGGGCGGATACCGACTCCTTCACTTTAAAAGAGTTAACGTACGCTCTGTGGCTGCTTTTGTTTTAACAAGAGAGAGAGAGAGAGAGAGAGAGAGAGAGAGGAGACGCAATCTGGCGGAAGGAGAACCTTCCCGAAGCGACTAGTAAATAAGAGTAAAATGGTGTCACCCGCCAACAACCCCAGTCCCAGGTATATGTCAAGCGAAAAGCCCCTTTCCCCACCATTATTACCACCACCTCCATCCCCACACCGCCCTCATTCCCCTTCTCTCTCTCTCTCTCTCTCTCTCTCTCTCTCTCTCTCTTCTCTGTACCGACCCTACGCCCTTTCCCACTCCCCTTTGAGGGTGTGGGCTTTTATTGACAGACGAGCGACTGCACACACTCACACACCCCTCACACAGACTGCGGGGTCGTAGATATCTAGAGTTAGATAGATAGATAGATAGACTACAAATGGGCCGGCCGTGTGAAGGGCGAGTTGAAACAGGACCCTCTTCTACCCTCCCCACCCACCCACCTCACCACCACCAGTCACCACCACCACCCACCACCACCACGAACGACAGGGCCACCAACCAACTAACTGCTTTTGTTGTCTGCTTCTGTGAACATCGGGAGGATGGGTGGGGGGGGGGGGGGGGTGGGGGGGGGGGGGTGGGGGGGGGTTGGGGACGGGACCCCAGCCAGCATTGCTGGCATTCCACGCCTCCCTGACCGCTGATCTCCCTCCCCCCCCCCCTCTCTCTCTCTCTCTCTCTCTCTCGGTCTGGTCACTTTGCTCTGTCCGCCTCCCCCTTCCCCGTGGGTCACTCGCCGCTAGTCCACTGTTCTGGATGGACACAGACTGGCCCAGTACAGCCCAGTCCTAGTCCCCCCCCCCCCCCCCCCCCCCCCCCCCCCCCTCAACTTGGAGCCAGCCTGTCTTGTAGTGTAGCCTTGTGGTGGGACACGGACAGTGTTTCTTCATCGCTCTTCCAGCTGCTTTGCTTGTTGATGTGTGTGGTGGGCTTGACCTGAGCGAGTCTCTCCCCCACCTGCCTCGTATTGCTTGCCTGTTTGTTGGTAAGGAAAGGGGTTATAGAGGCTGAGAGTGGGACATTTTGTGTGTGTGTGTGTGTGTGTGTGTGTGTGAAGGCTGTTCGGTCGCTCGGTCGGTGGTGTGGCGGAGGCAGTCTGTATAGCAAGTCGACGGACGACGAGTGAGGGGTGTGTGTTTCTCATTCAACTCTTGCCACGATTCAACCAGCTTAACAACCTCCCTCACCTGTTTCAAGCTGGAGGCGCCGTATGCTGTGTTAATTTCTTGAATTTTTCTCTCTTTTTAAAAAATTCTTTCATTTTTTTTTTTTGGACGCATTCAGAATGACGCGTACGTACGTACATTCCGTGTAGGTTGTTCATGTCGTTTGTTGTGGATGGGTTTGTAAGTTCTGGGTGAACTTTCTTCCCTCAAAGTTTCTGACGCGGTTTCTGGGTTTCTGAGTCGCGCTGTGAATGAATGAATGTCCCAGCAGAGCCGATCGTTGGTGTTGAAGTCCTGTAAGAAACGTGGTGGTGCCAGCCAGACTGTGCGGAACAGTGGATGGAACCAACCCTTCAGAAAATGCCTAAGGAGGTAGCTGGACAGGTGTTCGTTCGCTCCGTAGAAGGTAACTGTTCACAGCGGTGATTGCGGAACACCTTTTCTTAGCGTTGTTGCCAAGTCAAGACAACAACAACAACAACAACAACAAGTGTGAGACTGTGGTGAAGTGGAATATACACTTTGAATCCGTGTTCTCAGACTACACGCACTAAGAACAGACTGTGGCTGTTGAGGTTGGCGAGTGCGTGGGTTATATATAAGTGAAGGTGTGTGTGTGTGTGTGTTGGGGGACGTGCGTGGGGTGTGTGTGTTGTGGAGGACAACCATGAAGGGGTGAACCATTCTGTGGGGAGTATGCCTTACTACTACGACATGAGCTTCTTCCGCCTCTTCCACCATGGCAAGAGGAAAGAAAAGCGGGGAGGAGCGGGGATCCCGCGACACAAGTCACACCACCACCACAAGAGGCCGCGGCCGCCGCCGCCCTTCAGGTAGGTGGATCGGAGAGGGGAGGGAATGCGTTGGGCTTGTTGGGCAGGTGGTGGTCGTTTCCTTTCTCTCGTGGCCTGCCAAGAATGGGGGCATAGGTTAGGTGGTGCTGTTGTGATCGTGGTCGTTTTGTTTTTTTTTTTTTTTTTTTTAAGGAGCCTTTCTCACAGGGTGTAGGGCAGTTATGCATTTTCACACACTTACACGCATGCACACACACCACACCCCTTTTACACACACACACACACACACACACACACACACACACACACACCACACAAAACATCACTGAGCCAAGCAGGCATCGAAGAATAGTCAACGTTTGTGTATGTGTGTGGTGTGTGTCAGAGAGAGAGAAGAGAGAGAGAAGAGAGAGAAGAGAGAGAGAGAGAGAAGAGAGAGAGATGACCAGCCAGCCAGGGTGCTCTGCGCTGCCTGATTTTCCCCTTTTCCAACATCAAAAGTACAGAGTATATCTACCCCCCCCCCCCCCCCCCCCGGCATCTGCATCTGCCTGGCTCAGAGGTATAGAGTACTGAATGTCACAGGCAGATATCGCAGTGGTCGATCCGGCCACTGCCAACACAACTATGTTGTCTGCCTCTACACACGTTGTCTCTCTTCAGGTGAGTAGCACTGTGGCTTTGGTTAGGCCTGACCGACCCCCCCCCCACCCCAATCCCCCACCCTCCCAGCCGGCTACTTGGCAGTGTTAACACCGGGGGGGGGGGGGGGGGGGGGGGGGGGGGGGGGGGGGGTTGGAGTTAAACCAAACTAGAAAGAAGGACATCTTTAATGCGGCAGGGAACAGTAAACAATAACTGACAAACAAGTACGGTAACTCTTGCACCCATGATGAAAGAAATACAATATGCGCCCATTAATAACACACAAGTAGGGTAACTCTTGCTCCCGTGATGAAAGAATTACAATACCACGCCCATTAACAACACACAAGTAAGGTAACTCTTGCTCCCATGATGAAGAAATACACGCCCCCATTATGATATTATATGGGCATGCTTGTATTTTGTTCGTGGGAGTAAGAGTTACCCTACTTGTAAATTGGTTGTGTATTTATTTTATCATTGGTGCAAGAGTTTCCCTACTTGTAGATTGGCGTGTTATTTCTTTCATCATTGGTGCAAGAGTTTCCCTACTTGTAGATTGGCGTGTATTTCTTTCATCATTGGTGCAAGAGTTTCCCTACTTGTAGATTGGCGTGTATTTCTTTCATCATTGGTGCAAGAGTTTCCCTACTTGTTTGTTATTTACAGGCTAAAAACAGATCACCTCCCCACCCTCCTGGTTTGGTGTATTACTTCATTTACACGCTGAAACCCAAGTTTTAGGTTCTTACCCTACTTGTTTGTTATTTACAGGCTAAAACAGATCACCTCTCCAGCCCTCCTGGATGGTGTATTACTTCATTTACACGATGAACCCAGATTTTAGGTTCTGAGGCAAATGGTGGGGCAGCATTCAAAGATACATGTTTTCGATCATGTTACAAATATTTTTTCTCTTGGTTTTATAGTTAAAAAAGCAAAGCTTATAATGGTAAAGGCAATGACGTATCACTTCACTTGGTGGTTCGCTTGGAAAAAAAAAAAAAGAAGTGAAAGTGTCCGGTAGCAGCAACCTGATCTTCGACCATTTTCCCCAAGAGAAATGTACACATTAACCTTTAATTTTTCACCCTTCAGTCCCACTAAACAACTTGTTTTGTGGAATCAGAACAAGATACAGGCTTTGCTTTCACGTGTTATACCTTTGTGCTAGCTGATGTTCGGCGTTTGGGTTGTATGTTCACTTTCTGAGGCCATTTTGTGAACAGAAATGGTTTTCTTCTTTTGGATACTCTCTCTCTCTCTCTCTCTCTCTCTCTTTTCTTCTCTCTCTCTCTCTCTCTCTTCTCTTTCTCTCTCTGTATCTATGGGTCTGTGTCAAAGTGTCATTGTATATGGATCCTCCCCCCCCCCCCCCCCCCCCTTTCAAAAGGAGCTGTGATCTATACTGATTAAACATTTTTCCCCCCTTTTTCTCTCTCTCTTCTCTCTCTCTCTCTCTCTCTCTCTCTCTCTGTAAACTATGGGTCTGTGTCAAAATGTCATTGTATATGGATCCCCCCCCCCCCCCCCCCTTTCAAAAGGGGCTGTGATCTATACTGATTAAACATTTTTCCATCTCTCTCTCTCTCTCTCTCTCTCTCTCTCTCTCTCTCTCTTTTCTCTCTCTCTCTCTCTCTCTCTCTCTCTGTGTGTGTGTGTGTGTGTGTGTGGTGTGTCTCTCTCCACCCCTCCCCCCTTTCTCTCTGTAGTTTGTAACTTAAAATCATGAAGTCAGCACGACTTGCACAATCTGTGGTGTGTGGACTTGCCTGTGAAATGGAGTTGTTTGTGAAAATTGGGTGTGGAGAGTTTATTCTTATTATGCTCACTTAGATTTTTGAACTTTGTCATTCCAGGCAAGTCTTGAACTGCGTTTTGGATGGTCCACTTCTGACCCGCCCCCAAGTCACACTCGAAGGCTCCCAGCCTAAAAAAAAAAAAAAAAAAAAAAGACAAACCAGCCAACTAATCAGTCATCCAGCTCGGCTGATAGGAGTACTGCATGGAATGACCGTGATACTTGTTGCCTTCTTGAAGGCATATCTGGCGAACGTTGTTGAGAGCGGCACCCTTGGATCACGAGAACAAGGCGTTAACCACTGGGGCCAACATGCCCCCCCCCCCCCCCCCCCCCCCCTTTTTTTTTTTTTGTGTGCTCGTCCTGCTGTTTGCCCTTGAATTCCAGCTTGCTGTTGCTGGTCAGGTGTGCGTGCGTGCGTGTGTGTGTGTGTGTGTGTGTGTGTGTGTGTGTGTGTGTGTGTGCCAGGGAGAGAGAGAGAGAGAGAGAGAGACTCAAGGACTCAAATGATTTATTCATAAAGGCCAAAGCCCCTTAGAATGGGGATATACATTGTGATTCATGTCGCATACTGACACTAGCTTCATCATGTTACATAAACACTTCGCATCTGGAATGCTTTATACAAGTAAATAGCAAACTGTCTAATAGTATATATTCATTAGATGATGACATTAACAAGACCAATTTGAAAAGACAAGGATTCTTGAAATATTTTTGTGGTATGAATTGCTCTCTGAGGTCTCTTAATCTTGGACACGTCAATACAAAATGAACTTCATCTTCTTCCGGATTTTGGCATAATGGACAAATTAGATTTCTGTCACATGACTGTCTATAGCGAAAATGATGAGTAGCAATATCAGACACACCGAATCTGAATCTAGTCATGATACGCTTTAGTTGTTTGTCCATCTTCATCGATATATATACAGGTAAACAGCGTAAATGACTGAACGTTCTATATGATTCAAATCTATCGCTGTTTTGCACATGATAATTCCAATTTTGCCAACTACAATCAATCAGCCTTTCTCGAAATACCCGAATAAAAACATTCATATCACTCACACCTTGGTTCATCCATACAAAGGTGAAACCATATTCACACAGTTTCATCCTCACCTTGGTCACCCAGTTTTTCTTACCTCTATTGTCTAAGTCTAACAACATTCTATACGCTTTGAGCGGTAATCTGTGCTCCTGCATCTGAACAATTTTTTAACCAATATCGGATACATTTAACAACAGAATTCAAACTTATAGGATGCCTTGCTGTTTCACCATATACTAAGTCGTTCGGAGTTTGCAAAGATACACCAAGAAATTTCTTAAGAGCAAAAAGATGAATTTTTTCACAGTGCACAGCGGCAGCATCAAGGCCCCATATTTCAGCTCATACTGTAACATAGGTTGAATCTGGCAATCGAACAATTTCAAAAACAGAGTAAGGGAATCGTTTTTTTAGCAATGATAATTTTTTCATAATGCACAATAATGGATATTTCGCTCTACTGCTAAATCCTTGCAAGCAAAGGCAAAACTCAAATGTGTGGAGAAGTAGATACCCAGATACTTATAAACATTAACAACAGGCATTATAGATCCGTTGTATGTCCATCTTTCTCTCGCTGCAAGATACCCACCCTTCCTAAATA
Organism: Conus ventricosus; assembly: GCA_018398815.1. NCBI lineage: Eukaryota > Metazoa > Mollusca > Gastropoda > Neogastropoda > Conidae > Conus > Conus ventricosus. Next base: position 49,661,363 of record CM031611.1, on the reverse strand, counting down.
CAATTATATTGCTTTTTGACAGGTTGACTTTTAACTGTAATGAAGCAGCGACACCTTGTAAAGTGTTTAACTGAGTTTGTAATCCTACAACTGTTTCTGATAACAAGACCACATCATCAGCTAAAAGGAGAATGAAAATTTCTAGAGCATCGTTTATGAAATGTGCACCGTGCCTTCCACGACGCATCATTTCCTGTGTCAATTCATTAATAAATAAAGAAAACAAGACAGGACTGCAGACATCGCCCTGTTTCACACCAGAAGTACATGTAATGTACTCTGTCAAACCTGCACCAGATCGCACTCTTGCCTTCACACACTCATACATACTTATAACACATTTATAAAGTTTCCCATGAACACCGTTTTTCAGCAATACAGGCCACAATAAAGTCCTATTTACCGAATCAAAAGCCTTCTCAAAATCAATAAAGGCAACATATAATTTACGATTTAAAACAAAACTGTTTTTGTATAAATGCTATCAATGCGAACATGTGATCAACAGTAGAATAGTTTTTCTTGAACCCAGCTTGGTATTCTCCCGTAATATTATGTTCTTCTACCCACTCCTGTAATCTCATGTTAATAACCGCACTATACAATTTACTGCACACATTACACAATGAAATACCTCTGTAATTATTTGGGTCGTTTGCATCTCCTTTCTTAAACAATGGGATGACAATGGATTCTGACCAAGATCTGGGATATATCCCTTGGTCAAATAAGGAATTAAAGAATTTAACCAAAAACTCTAAAAGAGAGAGAGAGAGAGAGAGAGAGAGAGAGAGAGAGAGAGAGAGAGAGAGAGCAATGTCGGGGTAGTGGGCTTGGAGGGGGAGGGGGGAGGGTGTCACGGTATAGTAGTGCCACATTGTGATTCATCAAAGTGACGTATAGTCTGTAAAACCATTTTTGGGATTCTCTCTCTCTCTCTCTCTCTCTCTCTCACTCATTCACTCACTCACTCACTCACTCACTCACTCACTCACTCACTCGCACGCACGCACGCACACACGCACGCGCGCGCGTGCACACACACACACACACACACACACACACACACACACACACACACACAGAGGCTAAACTGTGCGGGAGGGAGGGACGAAACGAACAGGGGGGATGGAAAGGAAAGAGACAGAATAGTTTATGATCTGAGGCTGTAGGCATGGTATCTGAAGGGGGGAAAACAAAAACAAAATTGTTTGATGTGGCCGACTGATGAAGATGGGGCTTTAGGCCATGGAGTCGTGATGGCGGTCGGTGATCGACCATGCGTGGCCATGTGGCTCCGTGTCTTTGTTTCACGCCTCGGCCTCTTCACACCTCGCTGCGCTCAGTTGTAGTCCGCGTCTCCATGACTGTCGGCACACCTTTGACCATCTTTGTGGTGGTCTACGCACTCCGTGACCGTATGTCATACCTCACGCACATATCTCTGTCGTAGTACGTGTTGTTGAAGTATTAATGATTGTCGTACCTGACTGGTCTCTGATGTAGTAGACATCTTAAATGATGTGTCATACCCTGCTAGTCCCCTGGGTGTGATATACATCTCAGTGATTTCCATATATCACACATATCTCTGTTGCAATAAAAATTATATTGTAAATTTGTTAATGACTGTCGTACCTGATGCTCTCTGATTTGTTTACATCTTAAATGATTGTCATACCCTGCTAGTCTCGGGGTGTAGTAATATCTCAGTGATTGCCATACATCACACACTCTCTGTTGAAATATTTATTGTAGAAGTGTTAATGATTGCCGTATTTGACTGGTCTCTGATGTAGTATGCATCTTAAATGGTCATTCCCCTGCATGTGTCTGGGTGTAATATACATGTCGTGATTGCCATACCCACTTTGATGTCTGTGGCAGTAGCCGTCTCAGTGATTGTTGTCTATCATTGATTCTCTGTAGGGGAGTCCATCTCAGTGATTGTTGTCCCAGCTGATCTCTGTTCAAGAATCCATCTCAGTCATTGATGTCCATCGCTGATCTCTGTTCAAGAATCCATCTCAGTCATTTATGTCCATCGCTGATCTTGTTCAAGTATCCATCTCAGTCATTGATGTCCATTGTGATCTCTGTTCAAGAATCCATCTCAGTAATTGTGTCCATCGCTGACTCTGTTCAAGAATCCATCTCAGTCATTTATGTCCATCGCTGATCTCTGTTCAAGAATCCATCTAGTCATTGATGTCCATCGCGATCTCTGTTCAAGAAACCATCTCAGTAATTTTGTCCACAGCTGATCTCTTGTTTAAGAATCCATTTTCAGTCATTGATGTCCATCGCTGATCTCTGTTCAAGAACCATTCAGTAATCGATGTCCATCGCTGATCTCTGTTCAAGAATTTCCATCTCAGTCATTGATGCCCCTCGCTGATCTTGTTCAAGAATCCATCTCAGTCATTGATGTCCATCGCTGACTCTGTTCAAGAATCCATCTCAGTCATTGATGTCCATCGCTGATCTCTGTTTTAAGAATCCATTTTCAGTCATTGATGTCCATCGCTGATCTCTGTTCAAGAATCCATCTCAGTCATTGATGTCCATCGCTGATCTCTGTTCAAGAATCCATCTCAGTCATTGATGTCCACAGCTGATCTCTGTTCAAGAATCCATCTCAGTCATTGATGGTCCACAGCTGATCTCTGTTCAAGAATCCATCTCAGTCATTGATGTCCATCGCTGTTTTTTGTTCAAGAATCCATCAGTAATTGATGTCCATCGCTGATCTCTGTTCAAGAATCCATCTCAGTAATTTTATGTCCATCGCTGATCTCTGTTCAAGAATCCATCTCAGTTAAAATTTATGTCCATTCGCTGATCTCTGTTCAAGAATCCATCTCATAATTGATGTCCATCGCTGATCTCTGTTCAAGAATCCATCTCAGTCATTGATGTCCATCGCTGATCTCTGTTCAAGAATCCATCTCAGTAATTGATGTCCATCGCTGATCTCTGTTCAAGAATCCATCTCAGTCATTGATGTCCACAGCTGATCTCTGTTCAAGAATCCATCTCAGTCATTGATGTCCATCGCTGATCTCTGTTCAAGAATCCATCTCAGTCATTGATGTCCATCGCTGATCTCTGTTCAAGAATCCATCTCAGTAGTCGATGTCCATCGCTGATCTCTGTTCAAGAATCCATCTCAGTCATTGATGTCAATCGCTGATCTCTGTTCAAGAATTCATCTCAGTCATTGATGTCCATCGCTGATCTCTGTTCAAGAATCCATCTCAGTCATTGATGTCCATCGCTGATCTCTGTTCAAGAATCCATCTCAGTAATCGATGTGCATCGCTGACCCGTGCTGTGGTATACGTCTTGTCAGTGATTGTGGTTCCCTGCTGGTTTCTGTTCAAATGATAATAATACGTCTCAGTAATGGTTGTCCATCGCAAGATGGGCGCTGAATTTGAGAAGATAAGTGATTGCTTGCACGCCCATCTTGCGCCGAATTTGAGAAGAATACTGGTGGCTCGTTCTTCGTTTTCATCGTCCTGAATGTTGTTTATCTTGCCTGAAGAAGAGCAAAGAGGTCGAAACGCTATTGTGTTCTGCCTTGTAATTTGTTTGTCCCTGTCATCTGGCGGATTTTACATTCAATTCCTTTTTCAAAATTTGTTTCAATTTCCGCCTGCTGTGTCATCTCCTATTGAAAGTAAGCGGGTATTGTCGTCAGTAGGGGGCTAGGTAGATGGTGTTCCATGTGTGTTGGATCTGAAAAAAGGTACTGGTGAACATCGCCACAACCACTCTGTAGTAGTGCAGGATCTTATTTGGTGGGTAGTCCTATGGCAGCTTGCCATCGATCGACCCCCCCCCCCCCCCCCCCCCCCCCCCCCCCCCGAGGACAGCGAGTGCTGGGCAATGAGATGACAAACCTGTGCAGTGGTTGTGGAGGGGGGGGGGGGGGGGCGGAATGTGCGTGATGGGGAGGGGTTTGGGTGATGAGACAGGTTGTGAAAAGAAAGATATTTTTAAAACTTGGTCGTTCACGAAGAGCCCAGGGTTTTTTTTTTATCTCTCTCTCTCTCTCTCTCTCTCTCTCTCTTTAAACTCGGACCAAAGTACGCAAATGTAAAGCTATTCGTGTGAGTGAAGGGGATGGGGAAAAAAAGGAAATGCCCGCCGCAAGCTAAAACTGATGCCGGCACATCAGTCATTTTGTCATAAAGGTTACGTATTCATCACTGTCACACGTGAGTAGTTGTGCAAGGCTGGCTGCTGTTGGTGTAAAAAAAAAAAAGAAAGAAACAAACGAAAAAAGCTGAGATGGGAAGAGCCTAATTGCCTCCCTTGCTGATACGCTGAAGGCGCCAATCAAGTCACTGTATTCATTTACTTCTCTATTCGCATCAGTTGTGAAATGACTTTGCGCCCCCCACCACGCAATCCCACCCCACTCCCCTTCCGTCCAATTATCAGAGAGAGAGAGAGAGAGTGTGTGTGTGTGTGTGTGTGTGTGTGTACTTTACAGGATTGATTTTCATTTACAAGTCCCGACACACACACACACACACACACACACACACCGTTAAACCGAACCGTCTGTACCTGGAGGGAGGAGTATGCTGTGCCGAATTCCTCGCCAAGGTTCGGTGTCAGTTAATGAGGGCCAGGGCCGCATTCTCTCCCGATCAGCACTTTGGCGGGCGGGGAGGGGAGGGGAGGGAAGGGGTGGGGAGAATGAGGCGCGGACTGGAAGAGGGTTTCTGATGTCAGACAGTGTCATCAATGCAGTCAGGTTGGCGAAGAAGGAGGGGGGGGTCCATAGTCATTGCGTGCAGTGCACGCACCGATTCGCGGCGTACACAAAACGCTGGATGGGATAGATAATGGGGCTTTGGGCGTGGTGTTACAAAGTACTCCGTGGCCTGAAATTGCGAACCTGACAGCCAGCGGTTAACTTACTACTGCGGTGAATCTTGGGAAACGATGGATGTCAGGGTATATATGTTAAGGTCGTCCATCTGCAAAAAATAAAATAGATAAATAAAATAAAATAACGATTTTGTGGGAGCAGGGAGGTGTCAGAGTCACTAAATAGCTAGGATTGGGGGGGGGGGGGGGGGGTATTTTGAAAGGGAATTAGATGAGTGAAACAAATTCGAAGAAATTGTGGGGGAAATTGCATTGTTTTTGACTTTTTGTATCGTTTGATTCGGAAATGGAGCCAGTTTACTTTGTCACCTTATTTCAGTCGTTTGATTCAGAAACGGGAGCCAGTTTACTTTGGCATTTTCTTTAAATCGTTTGATTCAGAAACGGGAGCCAGTTTACTTTGGCATTTTCTTTAAATCGTTTGATTCAGAAACGGGAGCCAGTTTACTTTGGCATTTTCTTTAAATCGTTTGATTCAGAAACGGGAACCAGTTTACTACTCTGTGACGGGACTCCGGCGTTCCCCCTCGTTATTTCGATATGATTGTCATCTACAAGGATGCAGGGGGTATGGACAGAAGCATTCATATCTTCACAACCAACTTGCGCTCTCGCATAGGCACATGCCCTCACATCGGGCCCGCACAAAGGTGACGGGAAACCAATAACATTTTATTTTTAAAAAAAAGGTAGAATTTTATTTTACTTGACTCCGAGCCCCACCGTCACTGAACAACACAATGATCTGTATGATATCCCCCCCCCCCCCAAAAAAAAAAAAAAAAAAAAGTGAACATCAGGCAGATTATCCAATAATCGCATCTCCTTGTCTTCAGTTACTCTCAACCAACCAGAAAAGACAACATTCCAATATTCTGGGTTACACGCCTGTAAACACAAGAAAGAAATAAACGTTCGTAACTTGCCAGCGTTCCTTGGTTGTTGACCAGTCAGTTCTCGCACCACTCAGTGCCACTACGATCGCTGAAGCTGCCTCACTGTTGTGTCCACCCGATCGGCCAAATCCCAGTTGGGGGTCACTGGCAACGTAGCTCGAGTTGCACCCTCAGACCGAGTCTCCCGGACTCCACTGCACTTCGCCCTCTCCACGGAAAGGGCTCCTGTCGGCCTCTCCCACAGGGCTTCTCTTGCTGCAAACACCCCACGTTAACATTAAGTAGTGGGGGAAAACAAGTGCAGGCTAACAATTCTTCCGTCATTATAATAATGACGTGGCAAAGATTTGAACTTGAAGCAAAAGAACGGGGGGGGGGGGGGGGGGGGGGGGGTTGAAGGTGAAGAAAATGGGAACAATAAATTAAGAAAAAATATGATAAATATGAAAACCCTTCGCTACCTGCATGAGGGAACCATTGCAATCCCTCCCGAAGGCTGATCTGTTGGTATTGCCAGCTCCTAGGCCTTTCGTCCGCTGGATCGGACTCATCAGGGAGACACGGCTGATTGTGTCTGTGCTCCTGGCGTCAAATAGAGACACACCACAGTCCGTAACTCTGTAGTGTTCTCACCACCAAGGGTTCAAAAAAGAATCCAGCAGCACCCCAAAGCAGCCAGCGAAGGCCGACGGTCACTGAAGCGCGACGGTTACCTACCGCAAGTGCCTTCCTGAAGCCTTCTGGAGAACCCAGTGAATAGCTGGATGCTCTCCTCACCCAGGACCGGCACGTTGATATGTACTTGTTACAGTCCCCTGGACATGTGAGAATCCCCTCCCAGTTACTGTCTCCCTCCCTTTTTTTTTTTTTTTTTTTTTTTTTTTTTTCCATCATACAAAGAGAAAAAGGAAAAAAAAAAAAGACAGACACACATTCATACATATACAAAGAACCCAGACAAACAAGCCAACAAAGAGAGAGAGAAATAAACAGCAACACTCAGGAGGAAACAAGATGGCGGCTGCATAAGGTTGAAAGTGAGTGCGCTCCCGACAAAACAATGAATGTAGGTGTTTTCGCTGACGTCTGATGCTGTTGTGAGATGATATGGTGTATGTGATGGTTTCCAGCTTCTAAAAATGTATATTCTAGTGGATATGAGTACGTGACAGTGTAATGTTCTCGCCGAATTTGTTTGAATTATTTCTTCAAGAGGACATTTTAAGTGGCGTTTCTTGTGATCGATCCTGTTTGTCATAGTTGAACCCAATCTGCCCCGTGTGTTTGCACGTGAAACTGGTTGCAGTGCTGCTAAGCTTGAAACGGGGTGTGTTCAGATTTGTGGTGCATTCTGACTGATTTCCAAGTGAACCAGACCTTCACCTTCACCTGCGTGTCGAAGATTCATTTCTTGTGTATATCACGACAACTTAATCTCACGATTGACTCTGACATTGATTTGTTTCTCCTTAAGGGGTTCATCTCAAAACACAGTCTTGTGTGTGATGTCTTTTTGAAGCGCTGTTCGTGATTCAGTGTGCAGTGTGTAGCTTTGTGTACTTTAGCATATTTGAAATACATCGGAATCTGCATCATGTCTGTACCTCAGAGAGAGAAGAAAGAGAAGCGGTCTGCGACGTCTCCATTACAAGAGGAAGTGGAAAAAACGAGTGTGCTTGTCTTCCGATGAGAGTGCACGTAAAACTTGACGGTGATGACACGATCATCAACACCGACTTCCTCTCTAGTACTCTGAGGGACATAGAATCGACTCCTAGTGTCACTTCCTATTCCGCCTCTAATTCCCTTGTTGATGAACTCAAAGCTGCCTTGGGTGATCCAAACATTTTGGAAATGATTTCAAAGTCGGTCGCTGCCCAATTTTTGGGAAACCCACTCGAAATGAGATGACCCGATTGCATTCAACGATTCAAGAACTCCGTGCAACTGTTAAAGCGAAAGAGCAACAATCCTCAAACTTCAGGATAAAGTTGACGAATTGGAGCAATACGGAAGACGAAACTCTGTTAGGATTACTTCTGTGCCTGAAAGTAAGGAGAATCCATGACAGAAGTCGTTAAGCGGATAGGTAAAGAGATAAATGTTGAGATCACTGAGGAAATGATTGATAGAACCACCGTGTTGGAAGGATGCCTGCAGAGGGTGACGCCAGGTGTCGTCCTATCCTTGTGAAATTCACGTCGTATCGTCACAAGGCGGAGCTGATGGGAGAGAGAAAGAGATTGGCGACAGTCGACACGAGAAGAAGCTTTTCCCCCAGGGCTGACTGGCCGGCGCTGCCCCGTTCTGCGCAACCCCCTGGATCACGCTCGGAGAGATCTCGGACTTCATCAACCACGACCTTACAAAGGAGCGGTCCGAGATCGCGTGGTTGGCCCGCAGTTACAAGAGACAGGAAGAAGTCTCCGCACACATGGGTCAACGACGGAGTTATTTTTGTGAAGCAAGGGGGAGACCGTGTTTCGCATCACAACAAAACGTGAAATCAGACATTTTGGTCTGGATTAACCCATCACGATTCGTGATTCATGGATAGTGACTCTAACTTTTCAACAAAACTTCGGACCACAAATATTTAGAGTAGTGAGGGAGAGTGGAAGAGAGGGAAAGGAAGGAGAGGAAGGAAAAAAAGTAGAAGGAAGGAAACAGTGTGTGTGTGTGTGTGTGTGTGTGTGTGTGTATGTGTATTGTGTGTGTGTGTGTGTGTGTGTGTGTGTGTGTGTGTGTGTGTGTGTGCGTGCGTGCGTGCGTGCGTGCGTGCGGGGCGAGTGTGTGTGTGTGTGTGTGTGTGAGTGTGTGTGTGTGTGTGTGTGTTGTGTGTATGTGTGTGTGTGTGTGTGAGTGCGTTGCGTGCGTGCGTGCGTGCGTGCGTGCGTGTGTGTGTGTGTGTGTGTGTGTGTGTGTTGTGTGTGTGTGTGTGTTTGATAGTAAAGGCGTAAACATGCAATATATACTTGTGCGTGCTGTGCACATTCTCTCGTTTTCAAGAAGTGTCGAGGTATTTGGAGGTGGTTATTTATGTATTAGAAGAGTGATACCATCTGCAGCCTGATGTTATGTGAAGAGATATTGGTGTATGATAGTGCTGTGACAAGTTTTTATAACTATGAATTGGTGTCATATTGAAATTGTGAATTTGTGAACTCGGTATCATACGTATGTATGTGTGTGCTATACATATGTGTGTATGTATGTGTGTGCATGAGAGTGTACATGTATATGTGTATATGTATGTGTGCATGTGTATGTGTGTATGTATGTATATGTATGTGTGGGGTGTGTATGTGTGTGTGTGTATACATGTATGTATGTGTATGCATGTGCTATGTATATTTGTATACATGCGTGTATGTATATGCATGCATATATATGTGTGTGTGTGTGCTGCTGTGTTTGTGTGAGTGTGTGTGCGGGGTGAGTGCGTGTGTGTGTGTGCCTGTGTGGTGTGTGTGTGTGTGTGTGTGTGTGTGTGTGTGTGTGTGCGTGCGTGCGTGCGTGTGTGTGTGTGTGTGTGTGTGTGTGTGTGTGTGTGTGTGTGTGTGATAAGATGAATTCGACAACTTGTAAGAGTACGTCTTGATGTCCTCCTTCGGACCACAATTATTTAGAGTAGTGAGGGAGAGTGGAAGAGAGGAAAGGAAGGGGGGGGGGGGGGAGGAAAAAAGTAGAAAGGAAGGAGGAAACAGTGTGTGTGTGTGTGTGTGTGGTGTGTGTGTGTGCGTGCGTGCGTGCGTGCGTGCGTGCGTGAGTGCGTGCGTGCGTGCGTGCGTGCGTGCGTGCGTGCGTGTGAGTGTGTGTGTGTGTGGAATGTGAATGTGTGTGTGTGTGTGTGTGTGTGAGTGTGCGTGCCGTGCGTGCGTGCGTGCGCGCGTGCGTGCGTGCGTGCGTGTGTGTGTGTGTGTGTGTGTGTGTGTGTGTGTGTGTGTGTGTGTGTGTTTGATAGTAAAGGCGTAACATGCAATATATACTTGTGCATGCTGTGCACATTCTCTCGTTTTCAAGAAGTGTCGAGGAGAAGCGTCGAGCAAGGGGCATGCAATCAAAGATGGTATGTTAAATTTGCACGAGATTTGAAGCCTGGGTTTCATTTTAAAGAATAAACCGGTGCATTGTGCTGAGCTGAACACGTGAACTACATTGTTCGATTCGAGCTGTCATATGTGCTAGCCAGTATTGGGGTTGGAACAAATGAAGGGGAAGCATTGTGACAGATGTACATGTTTGTATGGTGTGTGGATGAGAAAAGGGTGATGGGGGTGTTGTGTGTTTGTTTGCGCTTGCTTAGTGTGAGTGTGTTCTCGTGAGTGTGGACTCTGTATTTGGAGGTGGTCATTTATGTATTAGAAGAGTGATACCATCTGCAGCTGATGTTATGTGAAGAGATATTGGTGTATGATAGTGCTGTGACAAGTTTTTATAACTATGAATTGGTGTTATATTGATTATTGTGAATTTGTGAATCGGTATCATACGTATGTATGTGTGTGCTATACCATATGTGTGTATGTTTGTGTGTGATGAGTGTGTACATGTATATGTGTATATGTATGTGTGTATGTGTATGTGTGTATGTATGTATATGTATATGCGTGCGTGTGTATGTGTGTGTGTATGCATGTATGTGTGTGTATGCATGTGCATATGTTATATGTATGTGTATATATATTATATATATATGCATGCATATATGTGTGTGTGTGTTGCTGTGTTTGTGTGAGGTGTGTGTGCGTGTGAGTGCGTGTGAGTGCGTGTGTGTGTGTGTGTGCGTGTGTGTGTGTGTGTGTGCGTGTGTGTGTGTGTGTGTGTGTGTGTGTGCGCGCGTTGTGTGTGTGTGTGTGTGTGTGTGTGTGTGTGTGTGTGTGTGTTGATAAGATGAATCTCGACAACTTGTAAGAGTACGTCTTGATGTCCTCTGGATGTCATTCCTGGGGAGCGCACTAACGTGGCGCTCGTTGGTTTTGTTCTCCTTTTTCGTCGTAGACGACGCATCATATTTTGGCAATCCACGAAGCCGTGGGTGTTTGATGTGATGTTTTTTTCTCCATTTTCATTTACATTGTTTAATCAACATGTTTGAATTTTTTGCTTATATTTGCATTTTAAGCGATTCGTTTCTTCACTCGAGAGACTTTGGGAGATTTTTTTGTGTGTTACTTTTGTCTACCCTAGTCACGTTCTTGTTCTCTGTGCTGCAGAGTGCAGTGACTTAGTAAATGAGTATAGACCTGGGTACGTATCGTGCTAGGGTAGGCCATTACTACATAAAATCTTTGTCTGCTACCAGAAGACTGTCTTTTTTGAACATTATCTAATGTTACACAGTTTGTAATATTGTCATGCCTGGATTCTCCTCACAATGTTACACTCTCTTTGTTTTTTCATTGTGTTATCCACTTTCGTTGTAAAGACTTTGGCAGTTTAGTGAAAGAGTTTCTTGTCTTGACAGTCACGTCAACTTTCGTGGTAACAGTAGTACGATATTTAACACCACATATGTGTACATTCATCAACTGCTTCTGCTGTTGTCAGGTGATGTTGAACTTAATCCGGGACCTGATTTCCATAACTGATCTTAAGTTAATTCATGTAAATGTCAACAGTTTAAGAAACAAAATGGATATCTTTGAAGCAGAATATAATGATTCGACATTATCACAGTATCAGAAACATGGCTATCAGATTCGGTCAAGAATGACTCAATACATATGACAAATTTTAATCCACCGGTCAGGAGTGGACAGACCAAATGACCCACATGGTGGAGTTGCTATTTATGTTAAAAATAACTTGGTTTGTAAACCTCGACCAGATCTCTATATTAATGACCTTGAAGCTGTATGGGTCGAGACAAAACTTGGCCAAAGTAGTCTACTGGTTGGGTCATTTTATCGACCTCCAAGTTCCCCTGTAAGTTACTGGGATGATAGAAGAAAGCATTCGTAAGGTAAATAATACTTCATTAAAATTTATTATTCTTGGTGACTTCAATAGTGATTTCCTTACGACACCCTCACCGTACTTACTTGGAATCATTAATCGATACAGGCTCACTCAATTTATTAATGAACCCACAAGGATTACAGAGTCGAGTGCAACGTGTTTGGATCTGGTTCTCACACAATGCCTAACATTGTAACATCCACTGATGTTTTGCCAGCTATTTGCAGTGATCATAGTGTTCCTTGCGCCATGATTAGACATACTGTGGTCAAGAACCAGCCATTTAAAAGGACCATACTTAATTATAGAAAGCTAAATGCAGATCGCTTTTGTGACCTGTTAGGCACTGTCAACTGGGACGACGTTACTCACAACAGATCAGTAGATCAAAGTGCCGAAATGTTTTCAAAAATATTAATGGAAAAGCGAAAAATATGCATGCCGTCTAAAGTTATTACTGTACGTCCTGACGACGTCCCCTGGATGACTGATGAAATAAGACTGTTAATAGAGGAACGTAAAACAATACACAGTATAGCTAAACATACCAATGATCCAGAAGATTGGTGCAGGTTTCGTCGATTTCGGAATTACGTGACATCAAGAGAAAGACAAAGACAACTTGACTATGTTGCTGAATTAGACAATAAGGTTTCTCACTCCACAAATTTTGGTAAAAAAGAATGGTGGCATCTGGTAAAATCTTTTTTTAAAAGAAAGGTATTGACTCGAACGAATACCTCCAATTGTTTGTAATGGCATTGTAAACTATAGCAATACGGACAAAGCGAACGCTTTTAATAAATATTTCATTGCTCAGTCCACTTTGGAAAATGATGATGATGAAGTACCAGATGTACCATTCATAGTTCCAGAGATTACAGACGTTTTTTTGACAGCTATAATGTTAAGGATGTCATCTTGAATCTGAACAAAAATAAAGCAGTAGGGCCTGATTTGGTTCACAACAGGTTGTTGATTGCATCTCTTCCAGTTATATTGGATCCCTTGACTACCATTTTTAACAGAAGTATGATTGAAGCAAAGTTTCCAAACGTCTGGAAAAACAGCCCCTGCAAGTCCACTACATAAAAAGAATCGAAGGAACTTTGTAACAACTATCGCCCAGTCTCTTTGCTCAGCTGCGTTGGGAAAGGTTTTGGAAAGATGTATCCACAAGCAAGTTTTCGATTTCTTATTGTCAAATGATATCATTTCCCTTCCCAATCCGGATTTATCCCGGTGATTCCACAGTCAATCAGTTATTATGCATCTATAACGATTTATGTTCCTCATTTGATAGTGGAATCACAACGCAAGCTGTGTACTTCGATATTTCTAAAGCTTTTGACCGTGTCTGGCATAGAGGTTCATCCGTAAACTTGAAGGCAATGGCATACGAGGGACGTTGTTGGCATGGTTCACCGATTATCTCTCTAATCGCATGCAGGCAGTTGTAATCAAGGGTGACCAAATTTAGACTATGTCAGAATCCCTGCAGGAGTTCCCCAAGGCTCAGTTCTTGGACCTCTCTTATTTCTTATTTACATTAACGACATTACAGAAGGTATAAGATCTAAAGTTAAACTTTTTGCGGATGATACCAGCATGTCCTTCTCACTTAATGATCCTACTATTCGCACAGAAATAATCAATTCTGATCTACAAAGATACATCTTTGGGCGCAGCGCTGGAAAATAAAATTCAGTGAAGAGAAAACAGAATTACTTAACTTTTTACGGGGCAATCATCTAGTTTTACCCTTATATTTGGACAAACGTATCTTCAAGGCAAAGACAAACATAAACATCTAGGACTATACTTCAAAATAATTGCAAGTGGGATGAACATATTAATGGTATACGAAACAAAGTAACTATGCGCTTTCCTGTATGAAAAGTTTTAAATATAGATTTAGTAGGAGAGCCTTAGAAATCATGTATAAATCTTTCGTATTACCTAACTTTGACTATGCAGATGTTGTGTGGGACAACTGCTCGAAATGCAATCCAATTCTCTTGAAAAATTACACTTAGAAGCTATAAGAACAATTATTGGAGCTGTTCGTGGAAAAAGTCATCAAAAATTATATGAAGAATCTGGATTTTGCTCACTCAAGGAAAGGAGGAAAAAGACATAAAATTATATATTATTATAAAATGATAAATGGCTTGTGTCCGGATTATTTACCTGATCTTCTGCCTGGTCTTGTTTCGGACAGGAATCTTATCACAGGAGAAGACCGTTAGAGCGTACAATTCCCAAATGCAACACTGAGATATATCGGAAATCCTTCATTCCTTCAACTACATCTTTATGGAATAGTCTCCCAGATCATATTAAAACCAGTTCATCTTTAAGCGTAATCAAGCATCATTTATCGGCTGATGATCCTGTCATACCACGTACTTTTACCTTGGCGAGAGAAAGAACCAAATCATTCATTGCCCTCTTGTCTTGGAATCAGTGATCTGAGATATGATATGTTCAACCGCCATCTACTTAACGACCACTGTGTGAGGGGTGGCAATGGGGAGGAAACAGTCAGCACTATTTTCTGTTGTGTCTCGTTTTAATGAAACCCGCGCAAATACTATTTCCCATCTCCCATCACACTACAGAAATGTTCGAACTCTGTTAAATGGTGACCGTAATCTGCGGATGGATATTTAATGTATTGATTTTTGAGGCTGTTTATGGGTTTATCTCTCGAAGCAAGCGGTTTTAGATGTGTTGCCTTTTGGGGGTTTCAGGTGTGACAAGAGAGGATTGTGCTGGGGGTGTTGCCATTGTTTCAGGTTGTGATGATGGCAAATTGATGTGCCTGTGGTGTGTTTCTCATCGTCTCTCTTCATTGATCTCCGTTTCTTTCTTTCTTTCTTTCTCTTTCTTTCTTTCTTTCTTTTTTAATTATTTTTTCTCTTTCCGGGAACGGGGTGGGGGGCGGGGGTGTTCTCTTTTTTGTTTCTTCATGCGATTTATAAACTTTTAAAATGTCAATTGTTTTCATATAAATAATGTAATATTTGTGTTACTGTAGCCGCCAGGTAAATTATTTGTGTATTGTCATTTTGCAGAGCACACTATAAGCGTTCAGCTTGTTGCTGCTCACTTTGTATTGTGTAAACATTGTACGTACCTGTGATTAAAGATTTGTTTAAACCCGCAACACTCATAACTAAAAATTAGGTATAGGCATGAAACAGAAGACAGGGCAGATAAATAAAAACAATTAAAAAAACCCCCCTAAACCACACATATATGAAAAAGAAGACCTCCCTTTTTCAGTATCCGACTCGGGGTATCTCCCCCCCCCCCCCCCCCCCCCCCCCTCCTCTCAGGTGATTCGCCTGAGTTCGCACACTTAAAGAACCTAAGGAAACTATTCTCAGCATCCATCAAAATTACCCTTAATTTGCGTAAAGGACCGGAGAACAGTCGGCCAACTCGTCACGGTAGTGGTGGTGGAGGGGATTATGGGAGTGGGAGGGCGTGTGCCTGGTATGAGTGGGGTGGGGTAGGGGGGGGGGGGGGGGGGGAGCAAGGGAATTGAAGTGGGAGACGAAAGGGATGAGAGAGAGAGAGAGAGATGATGATGATGATGAAAAAAAGGTTGTTGGTGAGTTATCAACACCGGGAACAAGACGTCTTCTTTTCAGTCGTTGCCTCAGTCAGGGGGGTGGACTACAGCAGCTTTTAATTAAAGTGGTAGTAGAAGGGGCGTTGGTTTTTTCTGTCGTTGTTTATTTATTGTAGTTTACTCCGACCATGTCTACCGGCACCGTTGACTGCAAATATTGACAACCGCCACTCCACCAGCGGAGGCGGAAAAAGCAGTGAACATGCATCTCTCTCTCTCGCTTCTGTCTGTCTGTCTGTCTGTCTCTCTCTCTCTCTCTGTCTCTCTCTCTCTCTCTGTCTCTCTCTCTCTCTCTCTGTCTCTTCTCTCTCTCTCTCTCTCTCTCTCTCTCTCTCTCTCTCTTTCACGCACACACACACACACACAAAGCTCAGATTGAATTCTGCTTTGACCCCTTCCATGGGGGGGGGGGGGGGGGGGGGGGGGGGGGGGGGGTGTAATGTTGCTTATAGCCTAGCCGACCGCTAAGAGCCGTATCAAGGCTGTCACTGCGTTGAAATCAACTGTCAAGTCATATTTATAAAAGAAAAGAAAAAGATCCACACAACACATGAAAATACGCCGTCTAAAAACACAGGAAATTTCGTGGAAAAAAAAAAAAAATCTGTCTTCCGTGAAAATCTTACATGGAAAAGGTTGATACCTCTTCAGAAATTCAAAGATCACACATCGGGTGGGACATTGAACAAAGTTTTCACGGAGTCTGCTGTAAAGTGTTTGTGTCTCATATCAAGCAAGACCCAACTGTCTCGGGAAAAAAACCGTGTTTCACTGTGAGTGGTATA
>CM031611.1:49642349-49645076 GCA_018398815.1 Conus ventricosus | reverse complement strand
CGACGTGGAAGACACCGCGGAGCTCCAGGGCACGAAAAATTGACACAAGCTTGGTCAGCATTGAAAGCAGCGTCACCTGTCAAGAAACACGAAAAGCCCCTTCACTTTGCACCACAGGGGAAGGAGAGGGGAGCGTGGGGGAGGGCGGGGGAGATGACACATGTCTGTGGAGAAGTATCACACGGACAGACAGACACACACAACACACACACACACACACACACACACTCTCTCTCTCTCTCTCTCTCTCTTCTCTCTCTCTCTCTCTCTCTCTCTCACACACACACACACACACACACACACACGCGCACACGCCCCCCCCCCCCCCCCCCACATATACAGAGATTATCCTCACCACCCACCACCCCTCTCTCTCTCTCTCGTTCTGCGCGCACGCGCGCATGTATCTGTGTACGCGCGTGCGATACGCGCGATTCTACTCAAAGCAACGGTGTTGCTTGGATGATCAAGTTAAGTTGTCATCAGTGGCAAGTGTTACTTGCTTCATTTGGTAGTAAACATCCCAGTTTACAAATGACACGAGAGACTGTCGCACAAATGCAGAGATACGAGTTTCGAACTGCATAAAACTGGTCGTGTTTCCTCCATCATATCTATTGTCTGTTAAAAGAAATCAATGATTCTGTTTCACGGGAGCAGTTGTAGTTAGGCTAATACACACTTTAGGAAGAAAGGAAAGGGAAGAAGGAACGGTGGGTGAAGAGGGGAGGATAAAAAGCGGGGAGGGGAGCAAAGAGGATTAGGGAGAGCCTGAACATAAGGGAAAAGACACAAAGAAGAAAGTCAAGAAAAAGTGAGGGGTATTTTAGGGAGGAAAAGGGGCGGGGGACACACACACACACGCACACACGCACACACACGCACACACACACACACACACACACACACACACACACAATGAACGGGTCGGAAGAAGGTATAGGACGAGGGAGACGAAAGAACAACTGTACTCTCTCAGTGATCGGAAACACCGAGTTCGCAGTGCGGGATCGACTCCAGCTGGTGCCCTACCGTTTTTCACCGTCCACCGTCACGTGGCGTTTTTTCTGGTGGTTTCAGCGCCGTGTTGTTAGGTAGGCCTTCTTCTTTCCAACTCTACTTGATCTAGTTGCAAAGTGAGGCGACTGCAGGCGGAAATCTAAACACATTTTAAATATCAATGTTAGCGCACCACCCAAAAAAAAAAAAAAAAAAAAAAAAAAAGAAAAGAAAAGAAACACGTGGACAAACGAATCACAAGACAAAACACGACGCGTTTCGACCACATAGGTCTTCTTCGGGCAAGGTACACAACAATCAGGACGACGAAGATGAACGAGCAATCACTATCAGTTATCTTCCTCTTCCCCGAAGATGGAGTATGGCTGCCTTAATGGCGGGATAAAAAAGGGTCATACACACAAAACTCCACTGCCTGGCTATACAGGGAGTGTCCGCAGGAGTATCAGCCTGCGTACGCAGAAAGAAAGAAAAAAAGTTATCTTCCTCCACTTCAGCACTTCACGCCTATCTTGCCCTGAAGTGGATGAAGACGAGTGATGGCTCCTTCATTTTCGTTGTCCTGATTGTTTTGTATCTTGCCCGAAGAAGATCTAGGAGGTCGAAACGCGTCGTGTTTTGTCTTGTGATTCGTTTGTCCGCTTTTTTCCCCTTTTTTTTTTAAATTGGCGGCGCGCTATTTAAAACTCTACTTGAGTTATACCCGTTGGTCATTATCACCTTTTGGGGTGTGGACGTTTGTGAGCCCCTTACGCAAGGCACTCCTCTCCCTTGCCGATGTGGCCTCCTCATTCTTTCCCACAGCACGCGTATGATACGTTGTTGTCCGTCACAGAGCCAGTTCCCGCTAGCGCACGCCCTTCAGCTAATTCCCACGCGGGAAGGCCATGTTTACAGTACTTATCGGCATGCCGGCTCTCTCCTGCCTCGCGTTCTCTCTCATAGTGACCAGCGCGGACAGAGGCACTGACTCCGTTCTCATTGTACGCGCGGAGAAGCAGACGAGATCGGAGGGGGGTGGGGGGGGGGGGGGGGGGGGAGAGATGCATTACTAAGAAGAAAAAGAAACACCCGAAGGTGCTGGGGAGGACCCAGAGAAGCACTGTCTTCACCCGCCTTTAGAGCAGTCCTGTACCACCCTTGGAGGCCTGCGCTGTGTTGACGATGGGTACAGGCACGCGCAGGACACTCCATTAAGATATCAAGGGACATAACTGCTCCTGAACAGAGGTAAATCAGACTACAAGATGCAGCACATAACAGCCTTAAAGTAGCATCCCCATGGGTGTACCAGCCCGTATTTCATGACTGCAGAGCCCACCGGCGAAAAACACCACCCCCAGCTGCCGAGCACACCCCACAGACCCAACCACCCTGCCCACGGACAGATGAAGACAGTGCCACTCCAGACACAGCCAAGCTTTCGCCATACGGTCTTATGTGCCCTCAAGAGAGAATCCAAAGTTGTAGTCTTTCCCACTGTCAACAGGACTTTCCCTGTGGTCAGTGGGTCTTTCCTCACCGTCACTGGACCTTTCTCCAGGGTCAGCCCAGTTAAGGCAAAGAAGAAAAAGAAACACCTGAAGGTGCTGGGGAGGACCCAGAGAAGCACTGTCTTCACCCGCCTTTAGAGCAGTCCTGTACCACCCTTGGAGGCCTGCGCTGTGTTGACGATGGGTACAGGCACGCGCAGGACACTCCATTAAG
>CM031611.1:49634849-49639849 GCA_018398815.1 Conus ventricosus | reverse complement strand
TAGTCGGAGAGAGAGAGAGAGAGAGAGAGAGAGTGCTGATCCTTTGTCGGGTTCGCTGGTGTGTGTGTGGGGGGAGGGGGGGGGGGGGGGGCAACAAGAGAGACAGTTAAATGCGTCGTCGAGGAAACGATTATCGGCATTATCCCCGTGACCAGCTGGACTTGGCAAACAGGGGGCCTCTTAACCCCTCCTTTTAGGGCCGCGCCTGGCCGTGACGGCGAATATTTGCATTGGAACTGAAAGGCAAACGCTGTAAACCCCCAAATCAACCAACTCGAGGACCCAATCGACTTTAAAAGGGACCCCCGAGAAAGTACTTCAGCTGGGAGTCCCTCCTACTTGTCAAACGGAGCGCAGCAATTAGCCGTAAAGAGCGGGGGATGCTGTAATCGGTGGAGTAAAGCGCCGTCGGTTGCCCGTCTTTGATCGGGGCAATTTTCAGATGGACTTGTTGCCGCCTGAATGACCGGCCGGCTCTAAAACAGTCCCCGGCGATTTGGCGGGGGTGGGGGAAGAGGGGGTGGGGGTGGGAGAAGAGAAGCTCCCTCCGCCCCCCTGCGCTCACTCTGTCCAGCCGTGGGCCATAGTCTCACACCTTGCAGGGCCTAAGTACCCAACACTGGCTGACACCTCTTTTGTTCTGGCTGTCTAACCCAAACACGGCCCTGCGGCCCCGCGGCGGGTCCGCCCGGGTGGAGAGGGCGGTGCGGGGCCGTGATAGACCTCATTATGGTGGAGAGGGGACTGAAGGGCTTTGGGAAGCCCCTCTCAACCTGCTGGCCCTTCATCAAAGGGGCCTGCCCGCCTGCCTTGTCTGCCTGGGAGAGGCTGCTTTCCCATGTTTAATGGTGAGAAAATGACTGCGGTCCCACTGGCGTGGTCAGTCACTAAGGGGGCTGTGGTGTTGACTCCGGGTAGAGGACGGGAGAGGGAGGGATGGGGGGTGGGGTGAGGAGGGATGGTGGGTGGGTGGGTGAGAGGGATAGAGAGGGAGGGGTGGGGGTGGGAGTGGGAAGACTCATGGAAGACTCGATAGCCATTGAAAACGGGCGGGTTGTTATTGACGCGACTGTTGTTAGCTAACTGTCCTGGAGGGATGTTGTCGATTGTTGGTCAGTGATTGTCCGCCTCAGGGTGTGTGTGTGTGTGTGTGTGGGGGTGGGGGGTGGGGGGTGGGGGGGTGGGGGGGGGGGTGGACGGTAGGGACTGTTGGACCAACCGTTGCTTTCTGTTCGATCACGAGTGGAGTTCCAAGCCTGAGGCTGATAGGACAATGAGGTGTTCAGGGGTTGGTGAAGAAGAGGTGACAGGGATCAGCATTGTGAAGTGAACACAGGCTGGGGGTTTATATATATCTGGGCTGACTGGAGAGAGCGGCAGTGAGTGAATAACTGTGGGAGATCGTGAAGCTCCATTTCAGCGGCAAGCTCGTGCGTGGTGGGTTGGAGATAGTTGGATTCTGACTTTGTCACAGGACGTCAACCACCAGTGGAATACCGTGCGGACCTTTCGGTCTTGTTGATTCAGCTGAGGTGTCTTTGTTTACCCGTGTCTGGGTATAATCAGCGTGGTCTGGGTGGAGAACGTGGGTGTCAGACGTCACGTGTGTGTGCTGGCCTATCTGTGTGTGTGTGTGTGCTGAACTATCAGTGACAGCATTGGAAGTCAAGCAAGCTTACCCTGGTATCGGAAGATTTGTTTAATTCACTGACCAGTCGGAACGTGTGTGGAGAGCCAGACAGACAGACGCTTCAGCTCCCGATTCATCTTGGGGGGTGTCGGAGCCAACGACTTGTGACCAGATCCCTTCAGTTTTCCTTCACGCCTGGTTCATTGAAAGAAAAACAAAAAAAAGAGAGAGAGGGGGAAAAAAAAAAACCGCTCGTTTTTTTTCCCCGTGTTCTTTTTCAACGGAGTGATTATCAGTTGACAGCCTTTTTTCTGAGTGGTTTCGGGGCTTTTGAAGTGCGCAGCCTTTCAACAACAACAACAAAAAAGGATCTCAGTGCTTTTCCTTGTTGATATTGTCCCGTACAACGGGGCAAGGCCTATGGGTTTCGGACTCCTCGTTGTTCTGCCGGAACCCACAAGCATTTTCCGCACGATTGCTGGGTTGTGTGTGCTGTCGTCTTTCCCATCGGTGGTGCAACGAGCGATGAGGAGAGCCATCAGAAACATTTAATCTTTTTTTGGGGGGGCATCTCGATTTTTTGTTTGGCAGCACGAACATTGTTGAGACAGAGAGAGAGAGTCGGAGAAGACAGAGAGGAGAGGAGGGGCAGTGTTTTGCTAGGCTGACCAGTGTCGATTTGTGAGAGACAGAGTCAGAAAAGAGAGAGGGGGGAAAGACGCGAGAAGAAAGAAGAGACGGTGTTCTACTACCAGGCCGTTCCGTTTTGATTGGTGAAACTTGTGGAAGAGTGCATCGTCAGTGGGCAGCCATGGTGCGGCTGGAAAGAATGGACAAGCTGCAGGCTGGTCTGAAAAAGGCTCGTGTGCTCCACGGCTATCCTGGCATCAACTCTGCGGAGTGTGCTGCTCTTCTGCCGGCACCGCCGGTACCGGCGTCGGCATCGTCCTCGCCCGGCTCGTCGTGTCAGTGTCGATGTCGGGCGAGCAGAAGTGTGTCAGGATTAGGAACAAAGGAAGAAAGATGGAGCGAGAGCAGCGGTTGGCGGGCGGAGAGAAGAGGACAGGGCGGAGGAGGGAGAGGCCGTGCCCAATGCATGGGTGGAGGGGGGTGGCACCCGCCCACACCACCACATACCACCACGCCCTCGCTGCCAGGGTCAGGACGGTGAGGAAACTTGCACGGATTTTTAAGTGTGTGTGTGTGTGTGTGTGTGTGTGTGTGTGTGTGTGTGGACTCCCCCCCCCCCCCCCCCCCCCCCCCCCCCGCCACAAAGCAATTGTTGTTCTGTCATGATGGAGAGAGTCTAGTGATCTCTATTGTTGCAAATAATACAGTTATACATTTTGTGCTTTGTCCCCCTTCATGAGGGGCAAAGGCCTTAATGAATCAATGTCCTTTCTTCCTTCACATTCATTCTCTCTTCCTCTCTCTCCCTCTTATATCTCTCTCTCTCTCTCTCTCTCTCTCTCTCTCTCTCTCTCTCTCTCTTTTAGTCTGTCTCTGCCTTCTCCCTCCTGTCCTCTCTCTGTCTCTCTTTGTCTCTGTCTCTCTCTCTCTCTCTCTCTCTCTCTCTCTCTCTCTCTCTCTCTCCCCACCCTCTCTCTCTCTCTCCTGCCCTCTCTCTCTCTCCTTTCCTTTCCCTCTCCCTCCCCCTCTCTCTCCCCCTTCTCTTGCTCTCTGTCTGTCTCTCTCTGTGTCTCAGCCCTGATGTGGCCCTTTGCGGTCGGCTGGGCTATAAGCAACATTATCTTACCTCTCTGTGTCTCTCTCTGTCTGTCTCTCTCTGTGTCTCTGTCTGTCTGTCTGTCTGTCTCTCTCTCTCTCTCTCTCTCTCTCTCTCTTCTCTCTCTCTCTCTCTCCACCCTCTCTCTCTCTCCCCCTCCCTCCTGCCCTCTCTCTCTCTCTCTTTCCTTTCCCTCTCCTCCCCCTCTCTCTCCCCCTTCTCTTGCTCTCTGTCTCTCTCTCTCTCTGTCTCTCTCTGTCTCTCTCTGTGTCACTGTTTGTCTGTCTGTCTGTCTGTCTCTCCTCTCTCTCTCTCTCTCTCTCTCTCTCTCTCTCTCTCTCTCTCTCTCTCTCTCTCTCTCAGAAGAAGAAGAAGAAGAAGAAGGAAACAAGAGTGCCATTGTGAACCCAGAACATGATAGGAACAAGCTGTCATGATGTGGAGAGTTGGAGAAGCAGCAGCTGTATCTGCAGTGGGACAAGGGGATGGTTCTGGACTGTCTGTGGCTGATGCAGGGCGGGAAGACTGGGAGAGAGTTGTCCTTCTTGTTGTTTTTTGCCTGTTGGCAATGGGTCGTTGCTTATCGTCAGCACAGTTTGGTCATAATGTATAGCTTTTGCTTTCGGTCATCGATTGTAGTCATTAACTCATATTTTCTGTCATGTCTTTTCTTTGTAATGTTTTGATATTTATTCAGGAGTGTGTGTGTGTGTGTGTGTGTGTGTGTGTGTGTGTGTGTGTGTGTATGTGTGTGTGTGAGAGAGAGAGAGAGAGAGAGAGAGAGAGAGAGAGAGCATGCAGCTCTGCAAGTGTTTGTGAAGTCAGTCTGGACCTGTCATTTTTACAGGTAATCAAATGTAAACGTGTCCATTGCTGGTTCATGTTGGGGTAAAAACAGCCTGGGTTTTAAATTTTTTTTTATTCACTTTAAAAAGTTTTAACTTTGGGAGATGGCAACCGCCTGTTGTAGGCTGCTTTATTTCAAGACCTGGAATCCCAAACTATCCGTCTTCCCTTCATCCACCCACCCACATTGCCTCCCCATCACCACCTCCACCACCACCACTTTCACCTCCACTGTAACTTACCTCTAAACCACCCAGTCACCCATCCTCCCACCCCTCTGCCCACCCCCTCCCTCACGCCCTTCAGTCTGCCCCAACCATTCCCTTTCTTGTTCAGTGCCCAGTTTACTCCTGGGTCTATACATGTATGATATTTATGGAAAGCTGATTGAAAGGGATGACTGTGGGAGTGGGAATAGGCAAAGCATTAGTGGAGGGGAGGGAGGCGGGGTGGGGGGGGGGGGGGGGACTGGCAGGGCCCGTGTGTTCAACCCCTGTTATTGGTCCAGCAGTGGTGTTGAAGGAAGCCTTTGGTGGCAGGGGTGGTGTTGACAGTTATGGCAGCCAGCTCCTGTTGTCACCGTGTCTCGGCTGTCAGACTGTGATGATGACCCTGTGAACAGAGCCCTGCTGGGGCCAGCCAAGGGGGGGGGAGACCCCCTCCCCCCTCTTTGACAGCTCCCCCTGGACAGGAAGAAATAGTACAGGTGGGAAAAAGGAGTGGCTTCAGGTCCAAGAGAAAGGCAGGTATGGGTGGGGGTGGGTTTGTCATGAATGGTCACAGCTTCTTCTCTGGGGA
>CM031611.1:49597349-49629849 GCA_018398815.1 Conus ventricosus | reverse complement strand
TTTTTTTTTTGTGCTGTAGTGTTTTACAGCCAAAGACTTTAGCGCACCATGGCCTTTACTGTTCACAAGTCACAAGAGAGGTGGACTGTTTTCCACAGGACATGAGTATAACACGTGCTATCGTCATCGTCTCTGTCCGCTTTGTTTCAGACAGTTCATACAGCTGGATGGCAGTAGCTGTAGATTCCACTTGGTGTTCGTTTGTTTGTGGGTTTGTTTTTTGTCTTTTTGTTATCTGTGAAATCAAATCTGTTGTGGGATTGCTGGTATTTTTAAACCTGGCACCAGTGTATCTTGAGAGTGTTGCATTCATGCAGGTAAAGGGTTCATCGAAGAGGTCAGCTGATACTCTGGTTTTCAGGCCCTGTGTATGTGTGTGGCCCCCTCGGTTCCTTCCAGAATGGTGAACATTTCATTGACTGGGATCCGTAGCTTTCATTCTCTGAATTTAGAAGTGTTACAGTCATTCTGACACATTCGCAGATTTGGAAGGGAGGATGGGTATGGTCGTTCTGAAAAGAACATGGCAGCTCGGTCAAAAAGTGTGGATCAAAGATCCACAAACTTGAAAAGAAAAATTACTGTTCCACCAAACAAAAGAAACAAACAAAATTACAAGGCAGAAAAAGATCCATGAATCGGAAATGACATCCTCACATGTGTTTGGAAAGGACTGATTTAAACATTGCCAGTGCTGTTTAGATTTGAGTTGCAAAGTGAGGCGACTGCAGGTGGAATTCTAAACAAATTTCAAAAAGTATGTTTAAGGCTCCACCGAAAAAAATGTAGAACAAACGAATCACAAGTCTATACGAGGCACTTTGATCTCTCAGGTCTTCTTCATAGAACAAACGAATCACAAGTCTATACGAGGCACTTTGATCTCTCAGGTCTTCTTCATAGAACAAACGAATCACAAGTCTATACGAGGCACTTTGATCTCTCAGGTCTTCTTCATAGAACAAACGAATCACAAGTCTATACGAGGCACTTTGATCTCTCAGGTCTTCTTCATAGAACAAACGAATCACAAGTCTATACGAGGCACTTGATCTCTCAGGTCTTCTTCAGGCAAGATACACAACGTTCAGGGCATCAAAATATTTGTTATCCTGAGTGTTGTGTCGCTTTGCTGAATTGGTTGTCCTGAGTGTTGTGTCGCTTTGCTGAATTGGTTGTCCTGAGTGTTGTGTCGCTTGCTGATTTGGTTGTCTGAGTGTTGTGTATCTTGCTGAAGAAGACCTGAGAGGTTGAAACGCATCGTGTTTTGTCTTGTGATTCGTTTGTCCACGTTTTTCGCAGAGCCTTAAAAATGTTTTATGAAAATTGCCACTGCTGTGATGTTTGGCATGGTGTTGCGCTGGGGTTGACAGCCTCTTGTGTCCAGGCCTACAGTTCGCGTTGGTCTGTGAATGACGAGGGAGAACTGTGTGTTGCAGGTTGGAGTCCACTGGTGTGTCTGGACCGCAGTCACATAGAGGACCGGCCCTGCGAAAGCCTCTGGTACAGGCAGGAATTCCAGGTATTGTCCCCATGCATGCATGCTTCCTTAGGTGCACGCTCTTGTGTGAATATGACATGCACATGCATCCAACTCCACAGCGTTGTGTGTGCATTTGGACTGTTCCCTATGATGCTGCTGATGCTGATGATTACTGTGGTTATAGTGTTATCTTATTATTATCATGGTTGATCTATTTTTTTTATTTTTTTTTTTTCTATTTTGACAGTTAATGCTAAACCAATTTGTGAAGCTTTTGGGTGTTGTTCAGAAACTCCTTTAGACTGCGACACATGATGCTGCTGTGATTATTACTCTGGTTAATTATGTCTGATTAATTACTATTATTATCTACATTATTATATTAATTATGTCTCTGATTAATTACTAATATTATTATCTACATTATTATCAAGAATAGATTATTATTCATGATAAATTTAAAAAAATGTTTTATTGTTTCTTCTTATGACAGTCGGTGTGATATATTTCTTGGAGATTGTCCGTGTGAAACCATCACCTGATGTGTAATTACATCTTTTAAATGTTTTTTTTGTTGTTCTTGTGACAGTCGATGCTGTATATACTTTCTTGAAGAGATTGTCCATGTGAAATCACATCCTGATGTATGTGTAGTAATTTATTTTTCATAATATTTGTTGTGTGACGGTGAATGCTATATGCTTTCTTGGAGATAGTCCAGTGAAAGCATCACCTGATGTATATATGTATATGTGTGTGTGATGGTGTGTGCCTCAGGGAGATCGCCCTGGAGATTCTGCAGCAGGAGGAGGTGGGGTCCTTCATCGTGCGCGACAGCACCACCCATCCCGGCTGCTTCGCTCTGTCTGTGCGCGTGCCAAAATTTGAGAATAGCGCCGGCATCTCCCACTACCTTATCCTCAAGACACAGAGAGGCGTCAAGTTGAAAGTGAGTGGGTCTTGTGTCTGGGGAGAGGAGAGAAACTTGAGTGCAGGTGATGCATGCTTGTTTGTAGAGGGGATTGTGCGTATTCTCGTCAACAGACTGCTGCCTGTTCAACAGATGGTTTTCTTCTCTTCCAGTGTGGATTTGGCAGAGTTAGGCAACATTTGTTTGTGTTGAATTCTATTTTTAAACTGTAAGTCTCGTTGCAGGCATTTATGTTTGCAACAGGAAAGACAGAAACTGTCGTTCACGCAGACTTTGACATGTACAATCTGCATACGCATGTTGATATGTGAAAGTGTATGCACACATTCGTAGCTGCTTCTTCTTCTCTCTCTGTCTCTCTCTCTCTCTCCCTCCCTTCCTCTCTCTCTCTCTGTCTCTCTCTCTCCCCCCCCCCCCCCCATCCCCTCCTTAAGAATGTTATAGGATTTTTTCTGTTTTAAAAGTATTTCTAGAATTCTAGAGTCCGGTGATAAAATGCTCACTTCAAAAAGTGTTTCTTTCAAACTGTGGGAGTTTGAGGTCATTTTGGGGGGTGAGTGGTAGAGTGGGTGTGGAGGGGGGGGGGGAGGAGTGATACAATGTTGCTTAGTTGAGCCAGACTGATGTTTTGTGAAGTATTAGACTGATGTTTTGTGAAGTATTAGACTGATGTTTTGTGAACTATACCAACGACCACAGGAAATGGGAGCTACATTTCCCCTTTGAGCTCTGTTTTGGTCGATGCAGACAGATAGCAGTAAGAATGCTTTTTATTCAAATCGAATCTTCTTTTCCATCTGGTATCTGCAAATTTAGACTGCAATGACAGGCAGCTGTTCTAGGCTTTCTCTGTGTTTGTCCCTCCCTGCCCCCCCCCCCCCCCCCCCCCACATCCTCATTTCTCTCTGTCTCTCTCTCTCTCTCTCTCTCTCTCTCTCTCTCTCTCTCTCTCTCTCTCTCTCTCCCTCTCTCTCTTTCTCTTGCGCTCTTGCACTCATGCTTTGTAAGATCCGTGCACTTGTTTCCTGGTTTTCGCTCTTTCTTTCTTTCCCTTATGGTTCCTTCCCAAAGGCTAACTAGTTCTTTGTCCTCTCCCACCCCCCACCCCCCACCCCCAGCCCCTCCTTACATTTCTGATATGAGATCACCATCCCATTCCTTGAGCTCATGAGTTAGGGGTGCAAGAAGCCTGGTCCGTTGAGCCCAGGGGTCATTTGCAGTGCACCAAGTGGGCAGGCCCAGTCCTTCAGGGGATGACTGGAACCTGGGTCCATGGCACTGAGTGGTGTGTGTGTGTGTGTGTGTGTGTGTGTGTGTGTGTGTGTGTGTGTGTGTGTGTGTGTGTGCACTTACGTGCACACATGCATATGTGAGTGAGATAATATGACGATGATATGATGACCTGTACGGCAACATGATAAAGATGATGATGAAATGTGTGTGGAGGCAGGTTTGCTTCATGACAATTATTATCGGTTGTTCACTGCTTACATCATTTCTCAAAAATCTTTTCCCACACCCCAGACTTCCAGAGTAAGGACGGGAGAGGATGGAAGGGGGTGAATGAAGGAAAAGATGGGGGGGGGGGGGAGGGGAGTGAGGTTGTTCAAACCATGGAGGACCAGACCTATGGTCAAAACGACATCTACCACTCCTCGGCAGGCTTGCTAGTGGACTGCTAGTCATGGCAATCCTCTTTTTTTTTTCCCTCAAAAGGTAGGTGGAGAGGGGCTTGCATAGGTGGGTGGATCTTTTCTCTCCTTCCGCCTTCAGAATCTAGAACCCTGAGATTCCCATCGGTGAGATCTCAGTGTCCATGACTTTTTAAAAAAAGAGATGGGAGGACAACATCTGTGGCAGCCCAGCAGTCTTGAAGACTCCATGATCGGTGGTGACTTTTTAATCCCAGGTAGCCAGGTGGTTCCAGTGTTGGGGGGATGACTTCTAAACACAGCACCCTGTGTTTTCTGTTGTTAATGTCATCCGCACCACTGGCACAGGGTGGCGTGTTTCTCTGTGAAGGATTGACCAGGTTGGAATGTGTGTGTGCAATGTTGGCTTGTTGGAGCATGCAGTGACACACTGGGCCTCAGTGTAAGTCTCCTGTGGATGACTTTGGGGAAGGTGACTGGAATCTGCACTGGTGTTGAGTCTGAACAGAACGTCTCCTCTCACCTGACCGTCTCCAGCAGAACTGAACCTTGAACCCTGGAACCTATGCGTGTTGGATCATGAGAGCAGTGCTTTAGCGTTTGGCCAACTGCATTTCCCCATTTCTCCTTTCCCTTTATTCATTTCATTCAACCCACCCACCTTCCCACCCCCGCCCAAAATGTCTCTTTTTGCACAGAAATGTGCTTGCAATCTGCTTTAGTTCCCGCCCTGAAGATTGGATTTCCCTGTGGGTGATGCTTTTCCATTGCATTTCGTCTCTCCCTCCTGTTCAGTTTACCTTTTTGTTCTTTTCTTTTTCTTCTTTTGGTTTAATCTCATTTCATGTCTTTTTCTTTCTCTTTTCTTTTTTCATCTTGCATTAGGGAGAGGAGGCACAATAGAGCAGTGGAGTGAAAATGTTGACACTGTTGATAGTGATCGGTGGCGCCGTCAGGAAACAAAGGATGGCAGCCATTGTGACACTGAGCCACCCCCTAAAACACAACAGCCACCCGCCTGAAACACAACAGCCACCCGCCTAAAACACAACAGCCACCCGCCTAAAACACAACAGCCACCCGCCTAAAACACAACAGCCACACACACACACAGATAGAGATCAGCGAGACCAGGCCAAGGGGAGAGGGGGTGGGGAAGGGTGAAGGGGGAGAAGAGAGGGAGGGTGAATAATAGGTTGTGGTCACAACACTTTCTTGACATGAAAGGTCGGAGAGACGGAACTGTAGGTGGTCCCCTGCCCTCGACCACGCTTCACTGGAGCAGGTTGAAAAGGGTGGGGGTGGTGGTGGTGGGAGGGGGAGGTATCGGCGCAGGCAAATGTTGAATCGCTGTTCCCCACCCCCACCCGGACCTCCCCTTCGTCTCCCACCCTGTATGCTGCCCTTGTGGTCCACACCTGAATCGTTCATTCTCCTTCCAGATTGTATGTCTGTTCCGGTGAATGTCTTTTTGCTCAGCTAGGAAAATATTGGCGTTGGTGTGGTGGAGCGACAGAATGGGTGACTCTGGGTCTTTCCCGCTCCATTAGAAGGGTTCTGCTGGGCTGTTCTTTTGATCTGGGGGCCAACGGTCTGGGCAGGGCAGGCCGTGGCTGATGAGCTGGATGGAAGGGGTTGTGATGGGGGGTGGGGGGGGGGGGGGGGGGGGGGGCGGAGATTGTGGAACTGCTTGAATTGGGCTGTCGGGGAACACGCTCATGATATCCTGCGAGCGTGCGTTTGTGAAGCCAACCTGGTTTTGTGCGCAGTTGAACATGTACACAGACGTACATGCTGACACACACAGACATGCATACATGCTTCCTCTTGTTCACACACACACACACACACACACACACACACACACACACAGACACACACACACACACACACACACACACACACACACACACACACACACACACACACACACACACACAGACAGACACACACACACAGACACACACACACACACACACACACACACACACAGACACACACACACACACACACACACACACACACACACACTGGCAGAGACAGGGAGAGGGAGAGAGAGGGGAGGGAGGGAGGGGAAGGAAGGATAAATTGAGCTTACTGAGAAGCGAATGTCTCTTTAGACAGGTGAATAGCGGACAGACAGGCACATTTGGTGCATGTCTAGGAGTGAAATCGAGATCTTTTTCAGTTTGTTTGACAACAGACACCACAGTTCCCAACCTCCCCAGGTACCGAAATCTTTCCCACATCCAGTCCACTCTGCTTCCACTTTCTCACGCACACACGCACCATCTCTCTCTCGCTCTCCCCTCTCTCTCTCTCTCTCTCTCTCTCTCTCTCTCTCTCTCTCTGTCTCTCTCTCTCTCTCTCTCTCTCTCTCTCTCTCTCTCTCTTTCTCTGTCACCCACTCCTGCCCATTATAAGCCGATCTATCCTCCTCTGATTTATCCCATTAATTTCCCCCAGGGGAAATCTTGAAACGAGCCTTCCAGAGTACCTGACAGAACATTGATGGTAATTGAAGAATAACTCCATCAGACTCCCAGACATTGCACTGACCAGCATTCTGCATCATGGATTTCAGGTGTGTGGAACAAGGTTCCCACCCAGCAGTCTCTTTGACCTGCTTTGTCCATTGTGGATTCAGGCGTTGGTGGGGACTGGTGTTCGTCTGGCTTGCCTGCAACAGCAGATGTGTGTTTCCATGGCTCTGGCACGTGGGTGGACTATGCAGGATGTTTGGCATGAATATTTCATTGTACAGCAGACAGTGTTGGATCATGAGGGAGAAGTTTCCTGTCTCCCTGATTGCTCAGGATTCCAGTAACCTAAGAGAGTTACAGAGGATTGAGGTGTTAGAGGTGTCAGCTTTAATGAATGCAATAGATAAGGGTGGGGCCTGTCTTGTCTCTTTCTCTGGGGTACACCCTGGTCTGTTGCAGTCATGGAGTAGCACACACTGGGTACACCTTGGTCTGTTGCAGTCATGCAATAGCACAAACTGGGTACACCCCAGTCTGTTGCAGTCATGCAATAGCACAAACTGGGTACACCCCAGTCTGTTGCAGTCATGCAATAGCACAAACTGGGTACACCCCAGTCTGTTGCAGTCATGGAATTGCACAAACTGGGTACACCCCAGTCTGTTGCAGTCATGGAATTGCACAAACTGGGTACACCCCAGTCTGTTGCAGTCATGGAATTGCACAAACTGGGTACACCTTGGTCTGTTGCAGTCATGGAATTGCACAAACTGGGTACACCCCAGTCTGTTGCAGTCATGCAATAGCACAAACTGGGTACACCCCAGTCTGTTGCAGTCATGGAATTGCACAAACTGGGTACACCTTGGTCTGTCATGCGTAACATCAGATTTCAGGGGTGAGACAACCAGAAATTAACCCTCTTTAGCATGCACTTACCTTAGCTTAGTTACGCCGAAAACCCATCGGCAAGGTAAGTAACTCCGTAATTTGAACATGGTTACCCAATTAAAAAATTAATTTAAAAGAGAGGAAAGGAAATAGTCAAATGAAAATAATTTTTAAAAGTCCTACGAATATATATGTTGCTATATCATAAGTTTGAAGAACATCACATGAGCCATTTACTCGGGAAAAAAAAAAAATCTTCTTCAGAACTTCTTCAGAACTTTCTTCCGAATCATACCTGGAACCTCATCCCAGTCGAAATCTAGGTCACTCTAAGCTTCATTACCCAGCACTTTCACCAAGTCTTATGCCGTAAATCCTACAAATCACAGTATCTTCATCACTAGATCCCGTTATAGAACGGCAGAAATCAATGTTAGCGATGGCGAAAAACAGCATTTCGACCACAAAACTTTAAAAATTCGTAACTCGAGAACTACGGCACGTATCGACTCGCGGTTTTTTGCAAACGGAAGTAAATGGCCACAGGAAGAAGGAAGTCACGTTCTCGCGAGACTTCCTTTTCTACGAGAAATATGGCGGCGCCCATTGTTGCCACGTGTTTTACCGGGCGCTGGCAGGCGCTCAGTGTTTGGCTGTGTGATTTCCGGTTGGGCGCTAGCGGGCGCTCCACTGTCAAGAGGGTTAAGAAAATATGCTCTCTGGCACCTGATAGCTAATGAAAATTATTTCAGTAGGAAGCTTAACATCTTTCCACCGATACAAAATAACAAACATGTAATCCTCTGACCAAGAATTTTCTGCTGTCAAAAAGATGATGAGTGTAGGGGACGATTATGTTAATCTGCATGTATAATTTTCTGTTTTTAAATGTATGTTGGTCGTATGATGTTATAGTTTATATGCCTTAATCTTTTGTATTTCCATTCTCTTCATTCTGAAATGTTCGGCTTTTATATTGTAATGGTGCCTGGAGCCTCACGAGGGATAGGCGTCACTTTTTCTTAAATTAATTAAATTATTATTGTGTTCTTTTCCCGCTCCTGCATCCTGCCACCAGCTTCTTTGCCCCAGACTGCTGCAGAGGAGGAAGGATGTTTTCTCCTTTTCTGGATGTCTTTCCTCACATGTGGTTGATGAACAGGTCTAGTTGTATGTAATCTGTGTGTTTGTATAGACATATGGAAAGAGCTTCCTAGTCTGCATTTCTGACAGCACGTTTTTAATTTCCTGATATATAACACAGAGGAAAGAGTCGGGCTGATTGTCTAATTTCCCGATGTATAACACACAGGAAAGAGTAGGGCTGGTTGTCTAATTTCCCGATGTATAACACAGAGGAAAGAGTAAGGCTGATTGTCTAATTTCCCGATGTAGAACACAGAGGAAAGAGTAGGGCTGGTTGTCTGTTTGGGTTCGTTTCACTCTTTTTTTTCTTCTTTTTTTTCCTTCTCTTTTCAAATCCCTTGTTTAAGGCATTTTAAATTTTCCCGTTAAACAAAGGTGAAAAGAATGGACTTTGGCAAAACAGCAGCAGCCCTGACATGGCACCTTGCAGTCGGCTGGGCTAGAAACAACATGACTGGAGGCTCTGTAGTTCATAACACAGGCATGTGTGATTTTCCTCTGTAGTGAGGGAAAGGAGACTTCTTTCTCTACACTCGCAGACCCATGAACACCAAAGCTGGGAGGTGTTGGTATTGTAGTCTGTGGCCTGGCTTAGTATGGTATCAGACGATCTGCCTGCATGATCATCATTTTTTTTGTGGCGAGCGATTTGACATTGATTGTTCACCCCATGCCTATGCTTTTTGATATTTGAGAATGCACTGATGGTTTTTATTTTTTCTCTCTGTTCTTCAGAACTTTGCCAAAGGCAGAGGTGTAGGATCAGTGGTAGGAGTATCTCTCCAGGATGGATTTTCTGTGCAGCATGTCTGTTGGGCTGAGTTGTAAGAATGGGATGGGGATGAGGAGTGGAGGAGAGAGGTAGAAGAGAGGAGGGGTCGAGGGACGTAAAGGGTAAGGGGATAATAAGCCTTGTGGAAGAGAATGATGAGAAGAGTGATGCAACGATGTATGACATGTGCTAGGTGTATGATTTGTGCGATGTGCGTGACCTACATGCACATAACAAAGTTTGTGTGTGTGTGCAGGGTCTGGACAAGGAGTGGCCCAACCTGACGGCGCTGGTGATCCACCACACGGTGATGCCGGAGATGCTGCCCTGCACACTGCGCCTGCCCCGCAACAACAAGAACCTCACCTTCCGCGAGGCCGAGCGCGAAGAGCCCGAGGAGGAGTCCACCTACCAGAGACTGAGCGACGTGACAGCCATGGCAGGCCAGCTCAAGTTGTGATGGGTGGGGGGGGGGGGAGGGGGGGAGGGGCCTGTGTCCAGCCACCCACAGACAGGAACACCATCGCCATACATCCTGCAGGATTCCCCCTACAGCAGGTCCAGATGTCTCCTCAACATGCACACCTGGACTTCAGACGATGCGGACGTGGATGTTCTCTACTTCATGGGCTGAAAGTTTCAGTGCGAGCCAACCGTGGAATTCAGCGAAGTGTGACACCAAGTGTGGATATTGCTTCCGTTGTGGAGGGGGTGGAGAGGGCTGGGTGTATGTGTGTGTGGCAATGCAGACGTGGAAATGTTGCTCTGTGCATGAAGTGAGAATTGATCCATGGATCGGCGGTGGATGGCGGTGAGGTTGGAGCCGCAGCCCCTAGAGTCTGTGACAGTGCTGCTAGAAAAGAACTGCATCAGCTCTGCATGAAGGAGGAATCCATGTCAGACAAACACTTTTCTTCCTCATCAACGACATGGGCATTATTTCTCTCCACCAGCCTGGTGTATGGGGAGTGCCACAGCTAGCTTGACCATCATTAGTAGAGATCTGGGCAGGGGTTCCTGTAGCGCCGATAGTTCAGTTAGAGACCACAGCTTCTGATAACCCAGATGGTGAACATACCTGTGGAGTCCCTGTATGCCGACGTGAAGCTGTTTGGGCGCGGAACTGTCCACCCAACCAGACTCCCCCACTGTTGTGTTTGGTAGGGTTAGCGAGGCCTCTCCTATTTATCAAACCTGGCACCCTGCTTCTTCCATCTCACAGCCTGCCTTTATACCCTCTCCCCCCCTCTCCTCCCTCTCCCTTCCCCCTCTTGCTCCCTTACAATACCTTTTGAGGCCAGTGTTGTTTTTTTTACCTGTATGTGAAGACTGACGCTCTAAATAAATAGGAATGTTGTGTATCCAGGGTGTGGTTGCAGTACAGCCTGCTTGTGTGACAGGGAGCTGTCAGTGCCAGGAGACAGCTACAGACCATGTTCCCTGGTGTTCTCTCTTGCAGCGCCACATTTTCCACCGCTTGCAGAGAGTTGGCTTGAAGTCTGTGAGATTTTGTGTGTGTGTGTGTGTGTGTGTGTGTTTTTGAGGGTTGGACGAGGGATGAAAATTCTGCCCTTACTATGGTGTTGGTAGAGATGAGCACAGTTGTGGATGTGTGTGCGACTGTGAAGGAGGGAGGAGAAATGGAATGGGAGAGAGAAGGGTTTATTTGACTGACAAACCAGAGATATTCCACAATACTCAGGAGGAAGGATTGAAATGGAGGGTGTATGGCTGACAAGACGGGATTTGAGGGGTGTGTGTGTATGTGCATGTGTGTGTGTGTATGTATGCGCATGTGCATGTGTGTGTGTGTGTGTGTGTGTGGTGCATAGGTTCAGTTGATGAAACAACAGAACCTCTGCATTACCATCTATTTACAAGTGGTAGGGATCTGCACATCATATCATAGCACAATCCAATCAACAGTTGTGGGCACAACCTGTGAACACTGACCCAAAGAGCTTCACAACAACAGTCCTTTGAGGCACTGGCCTCTCTTTCCTCTTACTAGTCTTAGAGGAGCCGATAGAGGGGAGGAGAGCTGGGATTGGAAGTGGAATGGGTGGGTGGGTGGGTGGAGGGAAAGATGGAGGGATTGGTTTCTGGAGGGTGTCTGTCCCTGTCCAAAGGCAGTTAGGTGTTCATTGTAGCCTCTGCCACAGTGGGGTAAGCGGAGAGAGGGGTGCTAGGAGCTACAGTACAGGGTGTGTGCGGGAGATGGAGCCCTTTTTAGCTGAGGGACCTAGTGCGGTGTGTGTATGAACATGTGTGCTGGGGAAGGCAGATACGTATCAGACTGAGACAGACACGAGACAGTCAACAGCCAGACAAAACCCCCTTCTCTGGCGCTGTGGTTTAGCATGATTAATGGATTGATGGCACTGCAGGAGGACAGACCTATATTGAGGATAACTGTACTTTATGTTTTGGCCTCTTACATCTATATTTGGTAGCTTGTTTGCCATATTTCATGATTGATGGTTTTCAGAGTAGCATTGTCTGCATTGGACTTACAGAACGTTCCTCATACTTCATTGAACATGTACTTGTAAGTGATGAGTGTGTGTGTGTGGTTTTTTTTTTTTTTTTTTTTTATAAAATTGGGAAACAACAGAAAAGAGATGACAATTGACATGACATTAAATCAGAGATTTCTAGATCAGGAGGTGTTTACCAGACTGCTGATCATGGTCTCTGTTCGTTTTTTTAATCAGAACACAATATATCAGGATTAGTTCTTTTCTTAAACAAATGGGAATGATAACATTGAAAATGAAACTTGAAATCAGTTGTGTTGGTGACAGGAAAAGAGCCAGGGGTCATGCATTCATTGTGACCACTCAGCACTATTTCCAATCAAAATAAAGACAACATACAGTGTATTGGTGGTTCTGTCAGTGATATATTCTTCCTGGTGTTTCTCATTTCATTCGTTCTCATAAACACTCATCAGACAGTGTCAGTCAATCCAGTGGGAATAGTTTAATGAGGTGGTTTCAGTAAATTCACAGAACGTCAAGGTTGAGGGTCACTAGTTGACAGGGTAAAGATTGGCGGTGGGGTGAACTTTAGAAGAGAAAGGGTGGGAGGTTTGTTTAGCCTGGGAGACTTTTTTTTTTCATTTAATCTAGCTGACATGTGGACAGTAGTGTGGAGATGATCCTCAGCCCCTGTGTAGTTAAGCCAGTGGGAGATGAAGACAGCTGGTCGGATGGGTGTGCTGGTGCTGTGTGCGTCGACTAACCTGTACAGTTTGCTGTGTGGACAGCGCGCTGAAGGAGGCACTCTTCAGCCCTGACCTCTGGTGCTGCACGACTTTTCGTATTGGGCCACTGTTACCAAGTGTGTGTTGTTTTCAGTTATATGCATGTTACCCATTCTGCCTGTACACCTTGGCCTTCTGTTTGTAACCTTTGTTTGACGATCCAGTGGAAAAGGTACCATCAGTCGGGAACTTTTTTTCTTCTTTTCTTTCTTTCTTTTTTTTTCTTTTTCATTCATGACTATGAAAGAATGTTTGTGTGACCTGCACTGGGTGTTCGTACTTTCCGTTCATTCCTTCGTGGAGTGGCGGGAGCAGCAGCACACAGGGTTGTTTTTCACCCACTCTGCTAAACACAGTTCACCGCTTGACCCCTGCAGAACCTGTCTGTGCCATGAAAGACGGTGATGTCAAAAGAAAAAAAACGGGCATCACCTGGACGCATTGGTTCACGTGGTGTGTTACTGTTCGCGGACAGGGGTTTCCTGTTTAGTTTATTGCTGAATGTTCAGAAAAGTGTCTTTGGAGTACACTTGTCAGTCTATGACCATTTTGATATCCATGGCCGTTTTGGTATCTATGACCATTTTGGTATCTGTGACCATTTTGGTATCTGTGACCATTTTGGTATCCATGACCATTTTGGTATAGATCTATAGATGACCATTTTGGTATCCATGACCATTTTGGTATAGATCTATATAGATGACCATTTTGGTATCCATGACCATTTTGGTATAGATGACCATTTTGGTATCCATGACCATTTTGGTGTCCGGGTTCCCAAACGAGGGAGAGGTAGACTGACGTTTTGGGTATCCATGATTTTGATCTGAATTCTAAAACGATGGAGTGCCTTACCGCCATTTTTGGTCCCTCAGTTCAGACCTGTGCTTTTAGCTTTTGCTGATGTGGAGTGGTGACATGAGGTTTGTCGGTCGCATTAGCCTGTGTCATGAACCTGCCACTACAGCTGGGTTAGTGTCGGTTTAACATAACTGGCATAGTAGAACACCTCTCCTTCATATGGCATAGTAGAACACCTCTCCTTCATATGGCATAGTAGAACACCTCGCCTTCGTATGGCATAGTAGAACACCTCACCTTCGTATGGCATAGTAGAACACCTCGCCTTCGTATGGCATAGTGGAACACCTCTCCTTCATAGTAGAACACCTCTCCTTCACATAGTAGAACACCTCTCCTTCATATGGCATAGTAGAACACCTCACCTTCATATGGCATAGTAGAACACCTCACCTTCATATGGCATAGTAGAACACCTCTCCTTCATATGGCATAGTAGAACACCTCGCCTTCATATGGCATAGTAGAACACCTCGCCTTCATATGGCATAGTAGAACACCTCGCCTTCGTATGGCATAGTAGAACACCTCGCCTTCATATGGCATAGTAGAACACCTCGCCTTCAAATCAAATCGCAAGTCAAACAACACACACTGCTTCTGTTGCTATTGGCAAGTGAATAATCTACCCCAGAAACACATTCATTGCTGGAAAAACCAGGAATGATGTGACGGAAAATGGTTGTTGCAATTGCCCCCATTTTTAAAAAAGAAGAAGAAGAAAAGAAGAGGATAGTGGTATCAGGCTGTTTTGTCATTGAGACCAGAACGGTCACGTGTACCCAGCTGACAGTTTTTCTCTGATCAGAACGCCATGGTCCTTACTGTTTCACTATCCATGCCCATAATTTCTGTATTCTGATGCCAAGTGGTCACAGATGCCAAAATGGTTTTCTGCAAGTGTGTGTGTGCAGAATCCTTGCCTCTGGGGTGGGTGGGGGGGTGGGGTGGGGGGGGGGGGGGGGGGGGGGGGGAAGAGATGATGTGCGGTAACATGCCATAATATAATTTCTGTTGTAAAATGGATCTTATTGGCTGAAAATAGCACAGTGACAACAGGGATCAGCGTGTTGATCATGGCTTTGTATGTATACATGTGGTAGTGTGTTGCACATGTATCATGTATATTGACTTCTTAATGTGTTCTATAGTGAGGCGCACAACTTGTGCAAACTGTCCTGTTGTGTATGTGTGTGCGTGTGACAAATTTGAACATGATGAAGCACAGATGTTGATGTGAGATGTGTGTGTAGAGATGTGTGAAACTGAAGCGGAAGCAGGTGGTAATTGATGGTGCAAGTAGTGGATCGTCCAGAACCATATCAGCTAATCAAGGCTATTAAGCATGCGGCTTCCTATGCCATATGTTCAGTGGACACTGCCACTAGTGATCTACACAGATACAACTTTACCAGAAACCAGTGTCTGTCCACTCTTCAAGACACTGAAATTGGTGGCCAGTTCTGCCATTGAATGATTGCTGTAACATGCTTCAAACAAATCCCTGAAATCGACGTTAACGACAGCCGCAGACTTGTCCATTTGTCCAAGCTTTGAGTGACTTATTTCAGTGTGCTGTCCAGATAATGATTTTCCATATATATGCTGAAGTAACACTGTAGCTCATAGAACACAGTAGTAGTATACTCAGTTCAAAGAATACCACATCAATAACTTCATGCATTTTTTTTTAACTTGCTGACGATTTAACAAAGAAAATAGGCCACAAACAGGGACGTCCATGTTGGGTGAATGTGTTTGTTTTTGCTGCCAGACCCTCTGTTGATGGTGAGGGGAAGGAGGGTAGGCTGTGGTGACCACACGATTGCCTGTGACTGGAACCAGTCCTGACCCTGACCACGCCTGTTCGGTGCTGTTTTGGCTGCTGTGCTGCTTCCTCTCATTGTGGGAAGAGGGTGATTTGTTGGGCTGCTTGCCTGGAGGGGGTGCAGACAGACGCCAATCTTCCTTTGTTGATTGTTTCCCCCCCCCCCCCCCCCCCCCCCCCCCCCCCCCCCCCCCCCCCCCCCCCCCCCCCCCCCCCCCCCCCCCCCCCCCCCCCCCCCCCCCCCCCCCCCCCCCCCCCCCCCCCCCCCCCCCCCCCCCCCCCCCCCCCCCCCTCCTCCCCCCCCCCCAGTTGTTGAATGTTACAAACGCATCTACAGTTGACGTTGTGATGGCTGTTGAACCTGTGTGCTGGGCTGGTGAAGGCTTTACTGTGAAATCCTTTTTACCTTGTTGATCCTGCGTCAAGCGTGGGGGAAAGTCTGTGGGTTTCTGTTCATTCCTGCTCCTCTTCCGCTGCCCTCTGTGTTAACCAGTCCACTTCTCATGGCTGTTTTCCTCTCTGTTCTGTGTTGGGATATTAACGATGGAATTGAACTGTTATTGTTGGCTGGCGTACACTCAACGTATTTCCCCATCTTGTTAGGTTGCTAGGTGTAGTCCAGTTCAGCAGACGTTTTCATGGAGAGCTACAGGTAGTCTGCTGTCTAGGCTGGTTTTGCAAAGCTGTATATTGCAGTCTTCACTTTCAATCTGTATTTTGTGGTGGGTACTTTTGCAAACTGTTAATAGACTGCTGTTGGAAAAATTGTTGAATAGTCTTTCATAAATTTTGAAGTCTACAAAATTTCAGCTTCCTAACCTTGATTGCTTTTGAACAGTTTGAAAGCAGTCTTTTCTTTATGTCAACAACCATATAATTTCCTTTAACTTTGTTTGCTTTTGAAAAGTTTGGAAATTGTCTTTTCTGTGTGTGGACAGCCATGATATATATATATATATATATATATATAATTTCTGGAAGTAACAGTGTTGCAGATAGGACAGTATGCTCACTGGATGCAGTCGCTAAGGGTAGATACTGTTCTTCAAACACATTTCATGTTTCTGCAGAGTTGTTAAGGGGGGGTGGGGGGGGGGGGGGGGGGATACAGCTCTGTCGATATGCTTTGTGTACCTTTCCATAGAGTTTGTAAAGGGGGATACACTTCTGTTGACATGCTTTGATTGCCTTTCCAAAAATGCGTAAAGGGTGATACAGTTCTGTTGACGCACTGTGCTTCCCCTTTGTGTAGAGTTATAAGGGGTGACCCAGTTCTGTTGCCATTTTTTCTTCACCTTTCTGCAGAGCTTTCCGGGGTGACCCAGTTCTGTTTCCAGGCGGTGTGTGACAGTGGTGATCCCGACATGATACTGTCACATGCTGCGTTCGCACACACTCGTTCACTAACGCAGCATGCTACTCTGTACACACGCATCTACTCCACTCATTCAAAGGAGCACTACCAGGCCGAATTTTTAGTTTCACAATGTTCACTCCCTTTCAATATGTTATTTATCAAAACCAAAGTGAACAAATATCGACACATTTACAACAATACAATTCTGCTCTTTCCTGTCCCATTCTTTACAAACAATACAACTCCAGTCATTTCAGTTTCCTATCTTGGCACAAGTAGGATTAAACGTGTGCTGGGTTAAGAATCCATCTTTAGGATCTGTCAGGGGAGGCTCCAACCCTTGGCTGGACGCTGAGGTGTTCTCAAGGGAACAAGCACTACACTTATGCCCTAGCAGACTTCTGCCTGCAACTACACTCTAGACCACTCACAGGTCACAGGACATTTCTGACCTCTCACAGGTCACAGGACCCAAGTCCTATTATACCAACCCCCCCAAGGGTTGTTATGCCTTCCAGGTGATGCTACAGACCAATCCTGGTCATAGAGAATCAAAGTCCCATTAACTCCTCAAGGGTTAACCATCCAAATCTTCACGTCTGTCTTCCTTCTAGCCATACCCGGGTCTGATTCAACATGTCATTCACTGACTGACACCAAAGTGAGCTTCATTCATAATCCAAACCTCAGCGTCCTATCCAATCAAAATCGCGTTTACTTTTTTGGTGTCACTCCATGACTTGATTTTTTCACACAACTGCACAAACAGCGTGGCTCTACACCACAAGTGCACAAGTTCACTAAAAAAATCACATTAATTTTTTTCCCCAACATCATTTCAACGCTCACATCAAATACATCTTCATCCTCAATAATGTTCATGACACATTTCAAACTGCTTGTCATGACAAATGCGTAAGTGAGACATAACTAAGTCATAGAGATGAGACCCTTTTCTTAATCTCTCCCCCCTCTGTCATTAATGCATTGGTCCATCAGCTTTAAATCATGCGCAGTGTGGTCTCGAAACTTAGCAGATGTGGTGTAGCGTATATATATGGACTAGTCCACATGTAGTGACACCTCCTTGATGAAACTGAAACAGAAACTTTGTCTTTGTTCACCTGGCAGTGGAGTTGTTTGAGGTGGTACAGTAGGGTTGACATCCTTTGTTTACCATTCAGTAGAGTTGGGGGGGGGGGGGGATGAGGGGGTGATACAGTTCTGTGGACGTTCTTTCTGTCTTTGTTCACCTGGCAGTAGAGTTGTTCAAGGTGGTACAACACAGTCGATGTGCTTTCTTCCCTGTTCATCTTCTTCTCTGAATCTTATAGAAGAGCTCACATTTGTTTTTGTCAGCTTGTGGCCTTGAACCATGTGAAAGCCCTTCCCTGCATGTTCTGTGGATGGTGTAGCAGGCAGT
The DNA here is from genome assembly GCA_018398815.1 of Conus ventricosus. Lineage (NCBI taxonomy): Eukaryota > Metazoa > Mollusca > Gastropoda > Neogastropoda > Conidae > Conus > Conus ventricosus. Next base: position 49,611,754 of record CM031611.1, on the reverse strand, counting down.
GCACACAGTGGACACTATCTGGTTTTGTAAATTAGGAGTGCCTGGTTGTGTGTGTGTGCGTGCGCGCATGCAGGCTGTTCACACAATCATTTTGTAAAAGTGTATTTGGTTTGTGTGTGTGTGTGTGTTTTAGAAAAAGAGAGAGAGAAAGAAAGTGAGAGAGAGAATCAGTTTGAGCATACACAAGTATGCATTACTGTTGTCTTTATAGGAAGTGTGTGTGTGTGTGTGTAATGTGGGCGCGCTACACTTTGAGGTACATGCTTGGAGACCTAATCTGCGTGCTGTCTTGCATTTTCTTTTGTACTCTGCTCTCCTGTCATGTGTTCATGTCATGGGATGCGAATGTTCTGTGGTGGTTTGGAAGTGAAGACCGTTGTGACCGTTTTCCATGACAAAGTGCACACACTGGGCTGTTTATTGTGTTCTGCAAGGGAGACCAATGTGCATGGACCAGGCGTTTTCTGTTGCTGGTTTCTGAAACGTTACCTAGTGAAAACACTGGGTGGTTGTGTTTTTTTTTCATGTTTGATGTCATTGCATTTAAGAGAGTTGCACCCAGTATGGTTAATTCATCCTTGCCCTACACACCCAGGGAAACACATGGAAGGACGCCAGCACCTTAAAGTAAGCTGCAGAGGGAGAAGTAACCCAAGTCTTTCATTTTGTTTTTCTTCTTTTTTCTTTTTCCTTTTCAAAAATCGTTCTCTTGGGTATTGTTGTTCTTTCCATAAAAAAATTAAGTGCATGATATCTGTAACAGTAGTTTTTTTTTTTTTTTCTGATTGGACAAGAAAAGGAGGTGGAGGAGTAGAAGTGCAATTTAGGAGGGAAAGAGTTCTCAGGAATGTTACGATTTTTCTTCAGATTAACAGGTGAAAGGATAAAGAAGAAAATCTTTCATGATGTTCAGAGCAAGTCGTCTTCCTAGTTCCCCTTAATCCCTTCCACTTGCCCACTCAAGAGATTGCGAAGAGATAAGATAAGATAATGTTGCTTATAGCCCAGCCGACCGCAAAGGGCCACATCAGGGCTGGATTGCGAAGAGAGACATGTATGCAGTGGAGTAACGTTGTGTTCTGGCCTGCTGCTGTAACGTTGTGTTCTGGTCCGCTGCTGTGTAGCCCAGGGTGGAAGGAGTCGGTGACTGGGTTCTCAATGGACAAAGAGACCCGCTTGTCCAAGCAGGAGGGACCAGTGCTGTGGCCAGTTAAAATATGATTTTTTTTTGTAAAGTTAGTTATAAAGTGAGGTGACTCAAGGTGGAAATGAAAACAAACTTTGAAAGGTATTTGAAATAGCTCACCACTTAACATGGACACACGAATAACAAGACAAAACACGATGCATTTCAACCTCTTAGGTCTTCTTCAGGCAAGAGACACAACACTCAGGACAAGGAAAATGAAGAACGAACCAATCGCTTATCTTCACACATTTGGCACAAGGTGGGCATTAATTTTCGTTGTCCTGAGTGTTGTTTATATTGACTGAAGAAGACCTAAGAGGTCGAAACGCGTCGTGTTTGGTCTTGTAATTTGTTTGTCCTTGTTAATTGGCGGAGTTATTTAAAAAATATAACACGCTTATCCTCATCACAATCATATTAAACTTAAATGAAGATAGCTTAGTTAATACAGTAATGTCCAGCCACTTCACACCATTTCATCTGCTGCATGGCTCTTGAATGAATGTGAAAGATATATATGTCATTTTACTGGGTTAAATGATTTGCATAGGGATTGGACACGACTTGGTACAAGCTTGAAATCTCTTATTCAAAGGCATCAACTTCAGTCTCATAATCCATTTGGTGTATAACTTTCTGTAGCTTCAGGCTATCGTTAGTTGCGGAAGATTAAAGCATGTCATTGTGCATTTTTGTGAATTTCCCATTGGGTTTAGCTGGGGCAGCTAGTACCTATGGACAGAAGTATTCACAGAAAGTGGTTGGAAAAAGGGAAAGATTGATGAATTTACAAATCATGTATAAGTATGAACCTTGCTTTTCTCGTTAGGATCATGTTTAGGATTTGCCCTACATAAAAAAAAAAACTTTTTTTTTTTTTTTTTTTAGATATATATATGTGTATGACTTTTTTCTTTCTAGCTTTTCATTTTCCTAATGTCATGGCATATTGCACGGTTTTCTTTCTAAGATTACCATTGCTTCCCTGGTCAGTTTTCTGGGATTTTCGACAAATTTCTGTAATCAGAACAGTTGACCAAGCAGGCAAGCATGTCAGATGTTAGGCTGACCAGTGTTTATCATCATAGTAGAGCTCTCTCCACTAGAAAGGACAACAGTGGCAGTGATTCACTTAGGGGTTCTTTTGCTGCATAGGCATTGATCGTTGAGCTTAAGTCTTCAGTTTACAATGTTTTTTTTGTGGTTTTTTCTTACAGTTTACTGGGATTTATATTCAAAATCTACACATAATTCTATGTTCTCGGTCATGCCAGTGGGTGCAGCATGTTGGGCAGAGTGCTGTGCAGAAAGTTGTTGTATAGACTATGAAGACTTTCTTTTCATCAGGGCCATATGGTTGACAACAGGTTGCCTTTTATTCATTTTTAAAAGCATTTATACGTAATAAACAGGGAACGAAGCCAGTTGTTCAAGGTGTATTTGGTGCCTTGTTACCAAAGATCTACAGCCCTCCGACATGGGGGAAACGTGAAACTTGAGAAGAGAAATTCTTTAACTGAAAAGAGAAATTTGACCTGTTTTAGCATTTACTTTGTTGTACACTTGAAATGCGTTTGGAGTAGTTTGTTAAAACTAGTAGTTGAATGTGCTTGCATGCGGTGACCATGCATATCACTTGTATAACTAGATAAGTGATTTTTTTGGTTGTTTTTTTTCTCTCCTGATAATCAGGTTGTTGTTTAACAGCCATGTGTACTGTATTTTTATCTGCATGTCAGGAGATTGAGAAAGTTCACAGTCGGTGGATGCTTGTGCGCTGTGAACTTGTGACTGAAAGATTGATGAAAAGAAAGCAACTGGAATAACAGGTTAAAAGATGTCAGCTAGTGAAATCCCTCAGCGTTATGTGCGATGGAGTTGTCTTGGTATCTTCACCCATACTGTCTTGCTGAACTCTTCATGGTCTGGGTCATTGTGAGGTCAAAATTACCACCATCCAACAAACGTGTCTTGATGAGACTCGCTCAGAACTCTGGAAAGTTAATGTCAAATCACAGGAGTCTTGGATCCGTTTTGGGAACTGTAGAACTCGGTCACTGTAAAGAAAGATCGACAGAGTGGCGTGAACATTAGCCAACATAATTTATAGGCAATACGCATTCCTTCTCTCTAAATCTCTGAACGAGGTTCCATTATCGGCATATGGCCAAATTTTCCTGTTGGCTGTATTTATCATTCATGACCTGAATTCTACGTTTTACGATTCTTTCAAATTCATCCTGGCTAGGACTACTGTTTTTGGTCGAATCTTGCCCTCACTGAATCTTGTTGAAACGGTCAACCTGCATCAGTTGGGGCAAGACTACTAGTGCATGCAGTGCTAGCTTGAAGAATATTATACCATGTCTTAGCAGCATGTCCGTATTTGCTGTATGCTGTTCCAGATGTTTTTCCAAGCTTACATTTTGTCCCAAGATTTTGAATCCTCATGTGAAAAGTCTCTTTTTGTCGCTGGATTCCAACCACTTCTTTTTAAACGTCTACATCACAGTCAGGCGGTAATGACCCATTTCAACTGACCCGATTCCATGTCCTCTTTATCTGTTTCTTCCTATGAAACTAGATGTCGGCAATTTATGATTCATAGAGAATGTTTTGGATATAAACAGGTCATGCACATTGCTGATGTGATTGCTAACATTCCTGTGGAGCAGTTTTAGGTAAGTGTGACCCACTGTCCATGAATGCACATGACATTTAGAGGAATCCATGCTTACATAGATTGTCAGTCAATAGGATGCAAGGCTGCTAGTGCTTGGTGGTGACGATGGAATGTCTTCTCCGTGCTATCTTACTTAGCTGTTGGACACACAGTGTTAGACGATATGCAATACCTTGTACTCTTTGGGTTGGATTTACTGTCTGTGATTCGAGTCCAGGTTGAAACAGAACGCATCTGATGACTTGTGTGGTTTCTAGATTGAGATTTGTTGGCAATAAATTTTGAGTCAGATTTTCCTTCTTTCTTTTTTTTTTCAATTGGTGTGTGTGTGTGTGTGTGTGTGTGAGAGAGAGACTAGAGAGATTTGTATTCACTTGCTAGCTCTTGATGTTCTACATGAACACCAGAAACCATGGAATACACAGCAAATATTGAACAAAATGTTTTAATTTGTCCATCTGGCTATTCACATACAAAAAAAGCTATGACACAAATCATGATGGAATTGTGCGACACATGGCATGCAACACAATCATGATGGAAACGTATTGAATATAACACAAAGCGCGGTCATGATGGAGATGTGTCAACCATGACACAATCATGCTGGGAGTGTGCAAGTCACAACACATAAAATCACGAAGGAAGTGTGTGAAACAAAACACACTACCCAATCATAACGCACAACACAATCATGATGGAAAAGTGTTGAAGATGATACACGACACAATCATGAGCAATGTGTTAAACGTAACACAATCATGATCAGGGTGTGTGAACCATGACCTAGGGAACAATCATGATCGAAGTGTGCTGAACATGGCATACAACATCATGATGGAAGAGTGAGAAACACGACACGGGGTAAAAACGAAGATACATACAGTAACAAAACAGCATAATGTGAATCAAACAGCATAATGTTAATCAAACAGGATAATATAAATCAAACAGCATAATATAAATCAAACAGCATAATGTAAATCAAACAGGATAATATAAATCAAACAATCAAACAGCATAATATAAATCAAATGCGCAGTCGGTAATCCTACAGACAGGAAGAGATTTCACTCTTGGGATCCATGATGCTTTTGACTAAAGGTCATCCATTGGCTGGCCTGTGCATTAGTGAATGGGACAACCTGAAATAGTAGACCAAAATTCACAATGTTCATGCTCCACATTCAGGCCATAAAGTCCATGGAATACACACATACATACACTTTCTTAAATCTTAATTATTACACTCATACTAAACACATTCTAGCACACATTCTATGGCACAGACACACAACTTGCCAATAATTTTACGCACTTTAAGCACGCTGGGTGATCTCCTAGCCAAGCCACAAGTGAGCCATAGAAAGAGGTAAATGTGGACATTCCATTCACTGAATCATGTAAAACCATACATGTACACGCATTTTCATTCTATAAACTCGCACTGCGTTCACATTTTTGCCAAGTGCGCAACATCCACTTGCGCAAATAACCATAACTCTCTCCTCTAGTGTTTAGGAAGAGACATACACACGAGAGCTGTGAACTCGTTTCTGCTCTCTCCTTCGTGAGCCTTAAGACCTACCACTAACCTCTAGTACAGCTTTCAGTTGTTATTTCAATCATCCAGATCCCTCCTTTATGTCATTTCTCCTTTTCCTTTTCCTCAAAAGATTCTTTGGTGCTGAACATAAAATATTTGAGATGAAGACAAGCCCACTCTCTTATCATCTCCCATTTCCTTAACAGAGCAAAGGTCTCTTATGACCAGCCAGTGTTAATGTATCTGCTGGAAAAGCGATAAATCTAACAGTGTGTTTAAAGCTCAGCTTTGGACAGATTCTCATTTATTTCATCATCATAATCCGGCCGACCACTTTGGACATTTTCAGGTGATGTCAAAAGATTGGAGGAAAAAAAGTCACGCCCTGTTAAGATGGTGTATGGCCCATTGCAGTTGGCTGGGCTACAAACAGCATTATCTCTCTCTTCTGTGGGATGTTGGGGAGTCGCATCCCACTAACAACAAAGACACTATGTATAGACAATGAGGATGTGAGGTGGGGGGAGGGGGGGGGGATCATAACCAACAAAGACACTAAGTATATACAATGAGGGTGTGGAATGTGGGTGGAAAGCACATCCAATGAGCAACAAAGACATGTATATGTACAATGAAGGTATGGGTGAGGGGGGGGGGATCACATCCAATGAACGACAAAAGACACTATGTGTCTAAAATCATTGACATCATTGCTAATTCACGGACATTTTCAAGGTGGATTAGGATAAGACATGATGAGAACGCCAGCCATTCTGCTTGACCAATGTCGGTTTAAAATAAGAAAACAATGTAACAGAAAAATGAATTAAAACAAAAAACAGTGAGCAAATAGACACAGGAGTATGGACAACCTGTGTCCACTCTAAACTGTATGTACAATTCTTACAACTTAATCGCCAGATTTGGGTTTTAAAAAAAACAAACAAAAAAAAAACGCTGACATATTATATTACATTTTCAAGGTGGATTAGGATAAGACATGATGAGAACGCCAGCCATTCTGCTTGACCAATGTCGGTTTAAAATAAGAAAACAATGTAACTGAAAAAAAGGGGTGTAAAAGCGTTTCCGGAACAAAGACAAAAGAATGGCTCACAAAGGCAGAAAAGTAAAAGTTGACAGCACTGTAGACAAGACACAAGAACAGGCCGAGTCTTCATGAATGACAGAAAAGATGTGACCCGCACAGAACTTCAGAAGCTGGGGGCCAGGTGTTTGGACTGCACGACTTTCCAGCATCCCCAATGAGACCTTGCTTTAAAGGGGGAAAAAAGATGAAGATAACTGTACCAAAACACAAGTAAAACGGTAACTGTACGAAAACACCAGAAGAAAACAGTAAGGAAATACTACAAGTAAAAAGATATCATAACTGTATGAACATGCTGAAAGTAAGACGACCACTGTATGAAAAACTTTTTGGCTTCAACATAATTTAAATTGATGGCCTTCTTGCATATGCCCAAGGCACATCAAGGCAGCACACCCAAAGTGCACAGAATGTATTTCTACGTATTCAAGATCCCCCCACCCCCAACCCCACTCCTTTCAACTCTGATCAACAAACAGCAGGACACACAGAAAGCAGCAGCAGCATCAGGAATGTTTTTCAGTCACCAATCCAAAGGCAGGAGATCAGCAAAAGCATGGAGGGCATTCTTGTCGGAAAGGTGTCTGAGTGATCAAAATCACATCCAATCTCAGCAATTAATCAACGCTGTGCCAACTACTTTTTCTGAAACAAAACATGGAGGGCTTTTGGGTCGGAAAGATCTCGGGTGATCAAAATAAAACCCAATCTCAGCAAACAGCACTGTACCGTTTTCTTTCTGAAAACAAAACAAGCTGTACATTCTCAAGTTAAGTATTTCCTGGACAAGTTAGATCATCTGCACACGTTCATTTCATTTTCCTTCAACGCTTGTTTTCATGGCGTTTTCATTCACTTGTTCCTCACTGTAACATGCCCTGCCGTGCTGTGCGTGTACTGACACACAGAGAAAGGCTGGTCACTGTTGTCGTAAATGAGGCAGTCAAGTTTTACAGCCCAGCCGACCACGGTAGACCACCATGGTCGCTTCAGAGATGGAGGCAATTGAGACTATCTCCACGGTGACAAAAATAAATCGGTATAGTGATCTCTACACTGGAAATACTGGTGATAACAGTATTCTTGATATACACACAAGCCCTGAATATGCTGTTTATTTAAATGTTCTATAAATATCAAAAGGCGTGGAAGGGGAAGTTGTATAAAAATGACCAACACCATCCATAGATACAAATAAAGGCCAAAATTAAGAGAGAAAAAAAAGAGAAAGATAGATCCCTCTGATTTCCTGGTTCAAAAAAAAAGAGGAAAAAATACAATCAACATTAAATATAAACAATGCAACCTCTCCCTTCATCCCGCAAAACAATGAAAACAGTAAGAAACAAATAAAAATATTTGGAAAACAGATGAGAGTGCACTGAAGACAAAAAGCAGAGAGATGACAACAACTGGTTCTGAAAGTAAATTTGTCACCAACAGAAAAGAAGAAATTTCCAATAACAATAACAACAGCAAATCAGTATCTGTTTAAGAGTAAAACAACAATAAAAGAAACCTCTGCATCCCTACACAGAGATGGATTTCGCAGAGATGAGTATTCTAAAACATGGAATTAAAATGCCCCCAATTCATGGGTGCACTGAAAAATGGATTATTTCTCAGGTACAAAAAAAAAAAGAACCAACTTAAAGTCTACAGGTCCCCCCCCCCCCCCCACCCCCCTTTTTTTTTCTTTCTTTTTTTCTGGCAGCATAACTATATAACATCATCATGACAGTGTCAAGCACACATACACTGGCATGTGTAAAATACCCCAAAGTCACCAGAACACTTGATCAATTTGAATCGTTTTGACATAAAAAAAATCTTCAGGCTCCCCCCTCTCCGACAGCATAAGTTATTAATCACACACATGCCACGAGAAGTGCCGCTCTCATTTCCATGTCAACTGGGCACTGCAGATTTCTCTCTTTTCTGGGCAACAAAGAGGCCATCTGTGGTGGCCAGCATTCTCATAATCAGCATTTACACATTTGAATGATCTGAATGACGACCATCCATTCTCCCACCCACCCCCACCCTCTCCCTGTCTTTCTTTTTTTCTGTACCTGTGTGTATAACATCACCAGTAAGGCAGCCCTATCTATTTTTTGTCTTTGTGCTACATGCTTGATATTTTGGTGCTGTTCCAGGAGTCATCAGTCAGTTACCATCGTTTAACTTTTTACTGTTCATAGCAGGAGTCCATCGCATCACAAAACACCCCAATCATCAGTTTACTACCACGTGATAACAACAATTGCCACAGATAACCACCACAGCCACAGACAACCACCACAGCCACAGATAACCACAACAGCCACAGAAATATCTGTCCTGACAGACCAGAAAGACACACCACCATCAGAAAAATACTCCCCCCCCCCCCCCCCCCCACCCATCCCTTCACCACACAAAGGCTGGCAGGGCCATCCATTCTATTCTCACATGGGAATGAGAGAAGTACAGCATGCCCCTTTGTATTCTCACATGGGAATGACAGAAGTACAGCATGCCCCTTTGTATTCTCACATGGGGAATGACAGAAGTACAGCATGCCCCTTTGGTCACACAGTGAAACAAATCGGAGAAATGCAAGAGTGGTAGTCACATCTCAATTACCATCACACTGGCACTTTGCACTGAAAAAAACAAACAAACAAACAAAAAACCCCATAACATGTGACTGAAGACTTAATGCATACATATATGTAGGAACGTCTGCATACAGCCTCAAGAAACAGTTCTCAGTTGCAGGGAGAGAAAAAACCAGAGCCCTGAAAGCAATGGCAGAAGTGGCAGAGAGGTGTTCAAGCTGGATCTGGTCAAGGAGGAACAAAAGTGAACTTCATAAGGCTTAACTTTCCTACAAACATCAGGTGTCCCAGTGGCTCAGTGGTTAGAGTGCGAGTCGTTACGTGGAAAATGAGCATGTCCAGAGGGTCATGGGTTCAAATCCCAGCCATGGCTCGTCCCAAGGTGGGAAAAAAAAGGGGCAGCAGAGGGACATCAAGAGTCATGAACTGGGTGTGGCCCAACCCCCCTAGAGTGTCAGGAGATAAGGGCCGAAACACTTGCTTGAAGGGGGCTTCTCTTCTGAGGACTCTCTGCTGCCACGCTCTCCACGAGTTTCTTTCTACTGTTTACCTCCCACTATCCTCCCCTTTCCACATGATCAATAAAATTTAAAAAAAGACGGACGTAAATAACATGGAGGAGTCACTTCATCAAATGAACATTCCCTCCCCTTGATACATGTACACCATGCGTCACTCGTCTGACACATGCAGCACTCACATTCATCAGTCTTGGTAGTATGTATATCAAAACTTAGGCAGGCCGATGGGTAGGATGGTTGTTATAAGAAAACAACAAAAAAAAAACACCTTTACATGGAGATCCGACAAACAGCATACAATCTACATCAAGAAACCGTCATTTCCAGGCAACAGGAGAATACACAACAGTCCACGGTGCCTGTTCACTGATAGAAAGTAAGGAACTGTACAAATCACCCACCGACACTGACCGAAACAGCATCAGACAAAGGGAAGTGAATCCTGCAGGCTGGACTGAATAACAGAGTTTTCCTTCCCTGTTATACTGCAGCCTCTCTTTATGCCCACTTTTTTTTTTCTCACCTGCTTAGGCCCAAGTGATACCCGATGATATTTTCAGAGCAGCAGTCAGTGTCTGTCTTTGAAGAGCTTCACCACTGACCTGGGCAATGGCGGCATCGAGTCTCTGGATCAGATCTGACTAAGGTCCCATCGTCTATTGGCTGTAGGGGGAGTGAACTGTTTGAGAGGTTCAGCTTGTCTAAAGCATGGTACTAAAGCAGGCAGGCAGCCCAATCCTCTTCTACCGCTTTCACCTTCTCTAAATTGAATCAGGTGCCCTGTCAGTGTGGGTGGTCAAAGATGGTTTCTTAAACCCTAACACCTGACCTCACAAGCCAAGCAGCATGGCCATTTGACTGCTGATGTGGTAAAGATTATAATCCCCCCTAAAGCCCCCCACCCCCACCCCCCTCCCACCCCCACGCACACACACTTCCCATCCCCTGACTGACTTGGTAAAGATTATAATCCCCCCTAAGGCATTGCAGAGGACGTTTCTATGATGAACGCCATTCGTCAACAGCACAGTGAAGAGGTTAAACATGATGGAGATCCATCCAATTGTTTCCCCAAGTTTCACTGATAGAAAGTAAGGAACTGTACAAATCACCCACCGACACTGACCGAAACAGCATCAGACAAAGGGAAGTGAATCCTGCAGGCTGGACTGAACAACAGCAGTATGTCCCAAAAGCCATTCCTACTGCAACACATTTAGTGACAAACTCACAAAGCTAACAGAATGCATCATCTCACCACCACGTGGTCAACAGGTTACAACAAACAAACAAAAGCAAAAACACACACACAAAAAACCTGGTATCTCACAAAGAGAAGCAAGAGAAAGTAAATATCCAAACTTTCCGGACCAAAGACAGATGAATGGAGCAACTAAACCAGGAAGACAATGTACAACAGTAAAGATGTTTTTTTAAGGGTCAGAGTCAAAGAGAGTGGTAGAAAAGATGAAATAATTAGCACAGAACATTCCAGAAGGTGGTATACCATTCATACTGAAGGAAACCACACCACTCCTGGGGAATGTAGAGACACACAAAAAAGTGCAGTGTGGTATCACATGTGTCAGTGCAGTGGCACACCGAGACACTGACCAATCAGATTTCAAATACGGACGTGACCTTGACATCTGACAGACATGGATTTAACATGGTCAAGCCAGAACACAAAATACTCTTTTTCTTGTAACCCAGTGCCTCTCAGGCAAAACATTACCCTTGTCTGATGACAAACACATGATTTCTAGATTTACTGTCCATTGCGCCACTTAATTAAGTAAGAGACTGCAATCATCTACTTATAAAAATCAACAAAAAGATGGTCAATATATAAAACAATACATTCAACCTTTCATGATTCAGTTCACAAATATTTACATGCGCTGTCACAACATCACTAAGTCAGACAACTATGGATTAGTATAAACAAGGCAACAAAAGATCAATGTAGTTTAAAACAAATAGCAACTGCACTAACGCAGACAACTATAAATTATCATAAACAAGGTGACAAAAGACCAACATAGTTTAAAAAAAACACAACTATACATAAAGCATCGTGGAATGGAGGAATACGTTAAAAACCTCTACAACACTGTATATAGCTCCCGATCTGAAAAACAGAACATCCAAATTTACAGACCGGTCCACCACCACCAGAATTACTCGAAACACACACATTAGTACATTAAAGAAAAAACTCACCAACCTCCCACTCACTCTCCTCAGCCACCCTAATGCACACTCACACACTTTCACGAGTCCCAAAAAGAGGGATTTGTGGTCCTATGACACAGGGATGTACGGAATGGTGGAATCAACAGATCTCGCCTTGCTCCATCCCATCAACAGAAAGGTGAAGCAGGCCAGCCAGCAGCTCCCATCAGCAAAACTCGCTGCAGCATCATTTCATCTATCACAACTTCCTTCTCCCCTCGGCAACCTGGGTCACAGTGACCCCAAAGTAAATGACCAACAGATCACAGACTGTCAGTGACCCAAACACGTGGGTAAATCACCAACAATCACTTCTGGCACCAGGTCCCTTTTCTTTGTTTTCTTACGGGTCATTTCAACTCAGAAGATAGGTTCATATTATACATAAAGAATCTGCCACATATACTTTTTTTTTCAAAATATCACTGTATTCGTTGTATCCCTCTTTAATTTCATATATTTAATGTCTTTTTTTTTCTATTAAAAAAAAAAGAAAAGTATTCAATGAAATCATCGTTCTGACACTTGTTCACCATGAATCCATTTCTTCGATATATAAATGCCTCCCCCCCCCCCCCCCCCCCCCCCCACCCTCAAGAAAACAAAAGATGGGGAAAAAACCCTTTTCTGTCAAAGATAGATGATAACATCACAAAAATTACAGTGGTAAGTCTTTATACTGTCATTTTCATTCCACTGTTAACTATGTACATAAAATGAATTAATCAAAAACAAAACAAGCAAAAAAAACCCCACAAAAAACAAATCCATTCTATCTGAAAATCAAATTTACCAAGAAAAAAAATATGCTACTTGCCTACCAGCCTCTAGTCACATTCACTAGCATGCATGCATTCTAAAATATTAAAGACACACAATTAAAAGTTACAATAACTTGGATCAAATTTGGGGGGACGTAATAAAAAAAAAATCTGTATCAACATAACCTGGTTGCTATATCAGTAAATGCTTGCTTCATGCTCTTTATCTGCAAACAAATACCAAACCATTTCAACAACAAACAAAAAAAAGAAATCTCCCCCCCCCCCCCCCCCCCGGCCATCTTCCCCCACCCAATAAAAGAATGGAACAAAATTTGAACCGGCAGAATGGGATTGTACATCCTTATCTACCTGATACATTTTCTAACACATACACAGACACAAATCTGTTGCATTAACTTTCCCATAAACAGCTCCCTCTTTCCTACGTGGTAGCATGTAGACATGGAACTGGAAAGTTTAACGCTAATGGCCAAGGAACAACAGCTGAAACAGTATTGGAGCATTAAAAATATAAAAAAAACGTATGCCAACAATATGTTCCTATCACTGCAAGTACCTTGCATCACCACAATTTCCACTGTTATCGGAGCGATTTTTTCTCATAGAGGGAGGAAGGGAATGACAGTGAAAGGTAAGGGGTTGGGGGATTGGGGGCAACTTCAAAAACAAGAATTCATTTTCAAGCATTGTTGGGGGAGAAAAAAAAAAAGAGGTGCAAAACGTATGTCAACTACAAGAAAAAAAATTCGAGTAACATCTATTCTGAACATGCATACCCATGTTCCTGAGGTGTTAGGTCAAGAGAAAACATGATTATCACAATGGACACGCAGTACCTGACTGACTACAGACAGTAAGCCAGGCTCGGTGTGATCAGGTTATGTGGTGGAGTGAGCCTCTCTCGCTTGTGCTTAAACATGTCTGTAAACACTGGCACATTCATGTAGAGACACACAGAGCACATGATGCCTGAGTATGCAAAAAAAAATACCAAACATCCACAGGTTTTTCTTTAAGGATGAAAGAAACATCTTCCATCCTTCAATTCCTCCAACATGGATCTTTGTAAACTAGTCCAACAAGGACACCAAACAAGTTAAAGGTCAATGTATAAGCCTTCATGTAAAGATCTTTGTAAACACCTATCGCCACAACCAGAACTATTCTGGGGGCAGGGAGGAAGGGGATGGGTAACAATTTGTTATTTCATTTCTATCTTTTACACACAAGAGTCCTGAAAATCTGAAAGCTGTTTAACATTTTGTGCAGTCACATATACCATCTGACAGCAAAGCAGAGCTGTGTACATTATCAGTGAGAAGCAGCTTTACATAATATTCATGACGTGCACAAGACAGTCTAACATAGTCCTTAATGGACAATTGGCATTTGCTAGGCAGGATCTGAAGATGTATCAACACTGTCATCTAAATCAGTTGTGAATCATGTCCACGGTGTCTTCTTTGATAAAAAGATTCTGTTTGAAGGCAGGTAAACAGTTTCAGTTGTAAAAGATTTCTTTTCAGCGGGATGTCCTCAGATCTTGGTACCAAAGACCCAATACCTGTCTGAATGTATGTAGCGGTTGACGGCTCAAAGAAAACTGTGCTTGGTCCTATTGGTACGAAGTCCTGAAAGGGTAACTCCTTTGAAACAGTCAGAAAACGTTTTCTTCTCTTTTTTTTTAAACATCAATAACTGCTGCCAGTTCTTGGTCTGCTTGTTCGGAGGACAA
>CM031611.1:49561473-49597249 GCA_018398815.1 Conus ventricosus | reverse complement strand
CATTCTTCAAACATCCAGGCATCTGCTGTAGATCTTAATGATTTTAGAGCCAATTTTCCAAATCTGGAAACTCAAGTTTCTTCAGGGAAGTTTCTCCTCATTAAAGCAAGCAAAAAAAAAAAACCTTTGTGATGCTTGAATTCATATAAGGCTTATGGTATGCAAGAGGTAGGTCACAGAAAGCAGTATGCTGAAAAAGGACACAGAATAAAAACTGAACTGAGAACAAATTGGTACCATTGTGTGTCCATTCTTGATATCTAGAGGGATGGGACTTAAGGTGAGGGTGAGGAAGGGGGGGGGGGGGGATAAGAAAAAGCAACATGCTGAAGAATTCTTGTATTTGTAGTATCACAGCACTAACATCCAGCAAAATTCTGTAGAAAGCGCAGCAGTCTTCGTGAATCGTAAAACTCACAAGCTCAAACAAAGATACTTCCTTTCCTTTAGCTTGTCGCTTATTTACCTGAAATTTGCCCAGACTCAAAAGCTATAACACCTTCGTAAGCCCAAGACAGAGACTGCAATGTTTTGCTATCTGAACAACACTGAGTGGGAGTTTAGGAAGAAATTCCATTCTCTCCCCTCTGAATATAAACGTGAAAATCCTGCCCAACCCATGGCATGGAAGATAACTATGTTTCACACTGAACTGAATAAATAACATTTTGTAACTACCAATCCAGTTTACTTCTTGTATTCAAAAGTGTAAATGTGAAGAATCTGATCATTCTGGAAAAAAAAAGGGGGAAAAATGAATATTCTTAATCAATTCTGGTCTTTTGGTTTTAATCCGGGAAAACGGTCCTATCACACTCAACAAAGAAACATATGTAAACGCATGAACTTCAGAGGTTTAGTATGTGCATTATTACTACAAATTTTAGTTATGGCTACAGTTGATTAGATTTTTACCCTAAATCATTTCCACTAAAATTTTAGTTAACTTAAATGGACTTTTGGTACCTCAAACACTGGACTATGCTGAAGTTTGTTTCTCTCTCTCTCTCTCTCTCTCTCTCTCTCTCTCTCTCGCATACACACACACACACACACACACACACACACACACACACACACATGCAAATCCATCCTTTCACTTTCAAGAAAGTTGTATTAACCTGTAGCTGCTTTCATGTGTACTTGTGGTCTACTTTCATTACAAGTGCTTTCTTGTTTAGTTATATTATATTGTGCATGCTGAACTCTGCTCAATCAATTCAATGGATGCACACTTTAACATTACTCATGATCAAAAGAGTGTCACTTGGTCTGTGATCACTCAACTATGCATAACCTTAATGTGACAGATTTCCTTCCGTATCTTTATTAGCAACTGATCTTTTCTTCAGTCCAAAATGTCAAGCTAAATCTACAGAAACAGTGAAAGACGGACTCCTTTCTCTCTCTGTGTGTGCATGCGCGCGTACGTGAATACACGCATGCGTGTGTGTGTGTGTGTGTGTGTGTGTGTGTGTGTGTGTGTGTGTGTGTGTGTGTGTGTGTGTATGTGTGAGATACATGTGTTCTTCTTTTGTTTTACATCTTTACACTAATAATCACATTTGACAATGAAAGTATATTCATGTGTATATGTAAGTGTCTATATGTGAAAGCGTATGCGTATACACGAGTTAAATGTGGGGTGCGCACATATAAATTCAAAAGTTTTTGAGTACAAGATTTAAAGCTGTCAGAAAAATGTATAAACAAACACCTCACAAAGCGTGATCAACATCACACTGCACAGAAACAAAATCCCTCCTATTATGCTCAGGAAGTGATCCATCCATGATCCCTGTGCTTGTTCAAGAATAATGGGGGGGGGGGGGGGGGAAATGTGTGTAAAGAAACACCTCAATGAAATACACATTCTTGTTGCAGGATGGACCTCACCTGAGGAGGAAGCTGCCAACATGAACACACTGCACATGTCAAGGCTCAGTACTCTTGCATATGCTGCATTGTCTTTCGTTTCTGACAAATACAGGTGTTCAAATCACCTTAAAGCTGACATCCTAAAGCCTCACACTGAGTCTGAATATACAACCACCAGACAAATCCTTGATGATAACTGATCCATTATCACTATAATGAATGGCCACCCGAGGAAAATGTACATGAACAACCATACCAATACTCACTCCGTTGGGTACAAGCGCAATGTCGAGTATATAACATCCTATCTTGCTTTTCAAAACAAAAAGATTTAAGCGTTATATTGCAATTTCATAAAGCTGAAGCAAATCTGTTCAAACACTCAACTACTTAAATTGTGGGGGGAAAAAAGCTACAAAGAAAAAAAATGGAAAAGCCTGTACATTTCTATCACATGTATGTGAATGTATGAATACAACCACAAACAAACATGGCCACACACCTTCAACACATTTAAATAATCTATCCAGTAAGTTCATACCGATAAATGACAACTGGAAACATAGCATGAGCACCAAAGTATTTCAAATAATCATGTTCAGAGACAAAGTGAAAGAGACAGACAAGCCACACAAGAAGCCAAGACTAGCAAAGCAAATGTTGTGTTAGCAGCTTGAGACTGTTAACAAGCCTATGTGTACACAAAAGCATAATCAAACAAATCATATGAACATGCACTCACATGTAATATATATACTATCAAAGCGCCAAGCCTATGTGTACACAAAAGCAGAAGCAAACAAATTATATGAGCAAGCACTCAAAGACAATATTCTGCACATGTTTCAGTACCTGCCCACGTTGCAAAAACAAAAAGCTTCGTTTTGTTATCACACAGTCATATAATAAACAACAAGATAAACACACAAAGCTTTCTGTCCTGTTTTCAACTCTATGAACAGTTTGTGTACTATGCAATACAGCGCTCAACAAGTGTACTATTGTATAGGCACACATATGGCCATATCACTTTCAAACTGACAGTAAGGAAAAAAACAACTAAAACAATGTTAAACTTCACATGCTCATTTTGGCAAATGCAACCACAAACACTTCTGTAATTTCTGGACCTGTGGCGATATTTCACTTTGAATTACCAGAGCGTCTTACATTCAAAAGCACGTGATATTGGTTAAATCTGTTTCGGCACCCAGCTGTATTGGGAGAATGTCACGCACAACCTGCAGGCATGATAAGACTCTGTGTCTACACATCTTAAAGTACTGATCATCCAGTGTGTGCACTGGTCCAGCACACTGCAGGGCATCAGTGTAGCGCGCAGACATGATAACGCTTTCGGCTCTTTGTGCTCAGGTAGGGTCTCTTTCTTATTTCTAGTTTATCAAATATACAACCCGAGACACCAACCCTGTATGCGCTGGAACTTGTGACTCTCACATTCCACATGGCCTTGTTTATCACTGAAACAGATTTTTTTTTTTCTTAAACGTCAAGGGGTGGACTCAACATTGCAATGTACCTTGCAGTCCATGCATGATACCCCTTAGGTACAAGGGGGGAGGGGGGGGGGGGAGGGGTGTGGCAAATCAGCCTTCACTCCAGTCTTTGTATACATAGCCCAGTCAACCCTGGAGGCCATATCTGGGTTTGAAGGCAAGTTGAAAACTGACTTTGTCCAGTTTGCACACAGCTGACAGGAAAGACAGTCCCACTTTGACAGGAAAGACAGTCCCACTTTGACAGGAAAGACAGTCCCCACTTTGACAGGAAAGACAGTCCCACTTTGACAGGAAAGACAGTCCCACTTTGACAGGGAAGACAGTCCCACTTTGACAGGAAAGACAGTCCCACTTTGACAGGAAAGACAGTCCCACTCTGACAGGAAAGACAGTCCCACTTTGAAAGACAGTCCCACTTTGACAGGAAAGACAGTCCCACTTTGAAAGACAGTCCCACTTTGACAGAAAAGACAGTCCCACTTTGACAGGAAAGACAGTCCCACTTTGAAAGACAGTCCCACTTTGACAGGGAAGACAGTCCCACTTTGAAAGACAGTCCCATTTTGAAAGACAGTCCCACTTTGACAGGAAAGACAGTCCCACTTTGACAGGAAAGACAGTCCCACTTTGACAGGAAAGACAGTCCCACTTTGACAGGGAAGACAGTCCCACTTTGACAGGAAAGACAGTCCCACTTTGACAGGAAAGACAGTCCCACTTTGAAAGACAGTCCCACTTTGACAGGAAAGACAGTCCCACTTTGAAACCAACATCAACAGACGTTGAACCAGTTGACTGGAAAGAGTGTCCCATTTTGACAGGAAAGACAGTCCCACTTTGACAGGAAAGACAGTCCCACTTTGAAACCAACATCAACAGACCTTGAAAACATTTGACAGGAAAGACAGTCCCATTTTGACAGGAAAGACAGTCCCACTTTGACAGGAAAGACAGTCCCACTTTGACAGGAAAGACAGTCCCACTTTGACAGGAAAGACAGTCCCATTTTGACAGGAAAGACAGTCCCACTTTGACAGGAAAGACAGTCCCACTTTGACAGGAAAGACACAGTTCCACTTTGACAGGAAAGACAGTCCCACTTTGACAGGGAAGACAGTCCCACTCTGACAGGAAAGACAGTCCGACTCTGACAAGAAAGACAGTCCCACTTTGAAAGACAGTCCCACTTTGACAGGAAAGACCCAGTCCCACTTTGAAAGACAGTCCCACTTTGACAGGGAAGACAGTCCCACTTTGACAGGAAAGACAGTCCCACTTTGAAAGACAGTCCCACTTTGACAGGGAAGACAGTCCCACTTTGAAAGACAGTCCCACTTTGAAAGACAGTCCCACTTTGACAGGAAAGACAGTCCCACTTTGACAGGAAAGACAGTCCCACTTTGACAGGGAAGACAGTCCCACTTTGACAGGAAAGACAGTCCCACTTTGACAGGAAAGACAGTCCCACTTTGAAAGACAGTCCCACTTTGACAGGAAAGACAGTCCCACTTTGAAACCAACATCAACAGACGTTGAACCAGTTGACTGGAAAGAGTGTCCCATTTTGACAGGAAAGACAGTCCCACTTTGACAGGAAAGACAGTCCCACTTTGAAACCAACATCAACAGACCTTGAAAACATTTGACAGGAAAGACAGTCCCATTTTGACAGGAAAGACAGTCCCACTTTGACAGGAAAGACAGTCCCATTTTGACAGGAAAGACAGTCCCACTTTGACAGGAAAGACAGTCCCACTTTGACAGGAAAGACAGTTCCACTTTGACAGGAAAGACAGTCCCACTTTGACAGGGAAGACAGTCCCACTTTGACAGGGAAGACAGTCCCACTTTGACAGGAAAGACAGTCCCATTTTGAAACCAACATCAACAGACGTTGAAACAACTGACAGGAAAACTCTAGAAGGTCAGGCTGTGCGTGTTTTACATCTCTGTGACACTGAAGACTGGCTGGACCACTAAACTCATAATGTACAAAGTCAATACTGCCTATGTCCATTACACTCATAATGTACAAAATCAATACTGCCTATGCCAGGTAACCCATTTTTTGTTGCCAGACTGCTCCCCTTACTTCTTCAAGAAAAAGACCTTTTTCTAAAACAGAAAATGAAAACATTGTGTGAAATACTATAATGGTTTTAATTGACACCTGAGGTACAGTTCACATGAAAAACAAACTTTATTCTCCAAGTCATAAGAAGATGTTCTGGACGAGGCAAACATTATCAATAAAATGTTCACGTCAACTGAATTTGTGCGCTGCAATCATCTCCACCTTTCAGGAACTGGACAAAGATTTGAGAGTAACAGTCTTTATGGTATCATACAAAGTAGTTTTTTTCAGTGGTCGAGGTCTCTACTCCGAATGCGACTAGCTGATTGTTCCCTTTGTTGCCACACCAAAGGTGGTGGGCTGGTGCATATAAAGTCATTTACTAGCAAGCCAACATCTCACACAGCCTAAGTAACAGCACACCTGCACTTTGACTAGAATGCAGGAACTGCTCATCGTAGTTACTTTTGTACAGGTGGTTCTATTACCTGATAACAACAATGAAAAATATCAATGAACAAAAGCAGTGTTTTGTAAACAAGTGTTGTGCAAGGTATGATCAGACATGTGATCCTTAAACAGAAAAAGTTAAAACAGATATTGTACAAAGTCAATATTGGTTATGCTCCCTAAAACCAATAACATTCAAAGTCAATGTTGGCTATACCCATTAAAAACTATCAGATAATGTATCAATACTGGGTTGAGCATCAATCAAAGCTAAGAAACCTGCCTTTGGTCCAATTAATTTTTGTGAAGTCACTGAAAAACACGGTGATATTATGGACAATCTGATCCTTGTAATGTGACAAGTACTGAAACCTTGTCGTTCAACTTCCCAGTGTAGCACACTTTTTCGATATTCACACATGGGGGTATATATATATATATATACTCTTTACTTGGGTTCTCTCAAAGGAAGAATGGAGCCTCTATTCACTGACAATGATGGAAAGTTCTGCGATGGATTTTTTTTCTCTCACAATGTGCTGTGAAACTACTTTCCATCTCTGTGCAATGCCTCCCTCTCCCCACCCTTGTCCAACTGGTGACCAAACTACCAAAGGCTATAATTACTTTTCTGCTAAACTGTTGAAAAAACGTTTGCCAGATCAGTCTCTGGACAACCCAGTTCTTTACATATTTGAACCACCACCCCAACCTTTTCAAGGATGAGTTTGGATATTTTTGTTTTCCTGATGAATGTGATCTCACAAGAGATCGAGAAATTGTCTTGTGTGCAAAATGCAGCTGTCACATTATAATAATTTCCAAGCACTTTCACATTTGATGAACTGAAATTAGTCTATAGCCATAACAGCTTGTTTGTGACCAGGTGCTAGCCCAAGATTCCAAATGACCCACAGGTGCAATCTCAACAATGCACGTTCATTGCAGCAATGGCATCTTCAAACGTCTCGGGAGGAGAAAAAAAAAAGAAAAAATCAAAACGGCAAAATCGCACGAAAATTGTGACCCTAAGTGCAAAGGAGGGTATGGGGAAAATGCAGATACAGACAGAGAACGGATTTTACAGAGAGAGAGAGACTGGTGAAGATGCTATACACATATTAGTGCGAAACTTACAGAAACGAAGCAAAACAAAACAAAAAAACAACACCCCCACCCCCACCTCTTCCCTCCCCCAGGAACTCCAGTAGGTCAACGTCCTCACAGCAAATGCCTTCAGGGACAAGTTGTTCGCTGCAGCAAGCCGCAGCACATTGAGTCGGGTGTCTGACCGACTTGTCAGCTGGCAATCTAGGTGGGAAAACTGCATTCAGACCTAAATAACAGAGCGGTTCACTGATGTCTGAACAGGTAACATTCCTGTTCCTGGAACACTAACCAAAGGAAGCCACTCACTGCAACAGGACGTAATGATTCTACGGCAACAAAATGATGCTGAAGCTTCTGCTGTCAATGGGAAGCCAGGCCAAGTGAAAAAAAACCCCAGCTCTTTCCCATTATGTGCATTTTTGCTGGTCAGTCAACTTTCCTGTATACAAAAACCGTTCTCCAGCAACATCTGTTTTATGTGATCTTTGTGAGGTCAATGAGGGGAGGGCTCTTTTCCAATCCTGTTCAACCTCTCTGGCTGTTGACACACAGAGAAGAGGAAGGGGACTGGAAAAAACTGGAGACAGAATGCAGGTCATAGGTCACTGGCCTTGTCCTCTATGAGCAACAGAACACCATTCATTACCCTATCACCAGAGACAAACATACCGTAATGAACAAGGAAGTCCTCTGGCAAACAGCAACAACAAAAAGACAACAACAACGGTGCACAATAAAACTATCAACTGTGTTCCCAGTTTTTTTTCACTGTGATAAAAGTCTGGCCACAAAAATAAAATGTAACTACTCTCGCCTCCTCCATTTCACCAACATGGATTTTGTCACAACCTCCCCCCCTCCCCCCCCTCCCCCCCCCCCCCCACCAATCTCATATTCACTATAAGTTTCTTTAAACAATAAACAATGCATAAAAAAAAACATATAAATGAACAATACAAACAAAAGTAACTTGCATCCCAAAGTTTTCAACGTTATGATAATTTCTGTCCATCGCCTTCTGCGCGTTACATGTTTTTTTCCCCATTCTTCAAATTCTCCGCTTCAGTTTGTACAAGACTTCATCACAGACCAGGCCCCAAAAAAAGCAGCACCAACCGGACAGCCAGGCTTTCTGTCATGCCAGATCATCGACACAGGAAGCACTGGCTAACAACAGAACAGTAGATAAGTCTGCATGGCCTCAGAAGAGAAGATACATAATATATATATATATTTCAAAAGTCTATAGATACAGACTGATTGAATTTACTGACCATTTTCCCCAGTGCAGGCCAACAACCAGTCTCAATAATAGGATAACCAGTCTCACATGAGAAATTGTTGCAGTCCTGACCAAAAACTACTTTTTTCCCCGCTTTTTTTCGATTCGTTCCTCTGAAATGGCTGCTGTTTTGCACTCTTGTTACTTGCTTAGACGACTGTGGGCAAAGTCATTTAATGCAAAATATCTGAAAGAAAAAGATATTCCTGCCCATCACCACAGTGGTCAGCACTGATATCATATTGTTCGCAAGTACCAGCTATCAGCTTTGAAATCTGCAGTCACTATGACTGTCAACAGGAACTACACAGACTGAGCACTTTGGACTTTGCTGTTGCATGGACTGCTGCTCAGTCTGTAGTTTTCAGGGTTCCCGTAACATAGTTTCAGAAATTATTTGATGAAATTCATGTGATGCAGATTTCACTGTAGTGACCCAGGTCTGTGCACCTTGTGAGTACTAAAACAAAACTGGGATTTTCCACCTGTGGGAATATTTTTCCACCTGTGGGATTAATCTTTAAACATGCTTTTGTCAGGCTTCTTCCTCTGGCAAATAAAAGCCATGGAAGTATTGAAAAATGGGGGGAACCCCCAACAATGCAATTCTGTTTTTGTCTGACTTGACTGCACACACCATCAGTGTTTCTTGAAGATGTGAGAGAGCTACTTCACAAACTGCTGAGATGTTAGCGCAACGACACAAACAGAAGGTACATCATGCTATTACTTTAAACCCTGTGTTGCAGAAGCAAAGCAGTAATTTCACCATGAAACAGGTGGTCTGATTCTTGGTTTCAAGCTCACGATTTCCAGACATTGTCATCCCAATCAGCTTCTTCCTTTCACTATCATTCATGTACAGATCAGGACGGGGGGGAAGCATCTTGCGTATCAAGCATAATTTTTTTTTCCTCCAGAGGAGAAGCCAGTCCTTCTTGCCCTCAGAACTTGTAGATCCAGAACAAAAGCGAAGCATCCTCCATTTTGGAGGAGCTGCCCCCTGTGTGCATGTCCCAGTATCCGTCCCCCCCACTCAGCACCATGACGGCGTTGCTGGCAGACGTTTTCCTCATGGTATTGGCACGGATGGTGGAGATGCGGGGCGAAGGCGGCGCACGGAAAGAATCTGCAGCAGACTGCTGTGATGAAGACTTGGGTATTTCCACTCTGATTCCAGGCTTGGGCTTGCCGTCTGCGCTGGCACCCGACACGACTGAACTGGATGAGGCTGGAGAGAGGGAGGGCTGGGGCGAGGTCTTCATGCCATCTGCCTTCAGCTCCGCCAGATCTACTGACTCTGCTGCCAAACCTTGGGATCTGCTCAGGCTAGGAGAGTTGAGATCGGTGTTCTCTAAGGTGGCCGTGTCTGACTGGATGCTGAGATCATCCAGTCCTCCAAGGACATCGTCCTCCTCACTGATGTCGCCATCGTCTAGAAGGTTCTCGTACAACATCTCCACTTCTAAAGCATCATCCCCCCGTAAGTCAAACATGGACTGGAAACGAGTGATCGTGTTGCTTTTGATTCGATTGGCCAGCTCACTACGGAACGACAAAGTGCGGCTTTCCTTGCGACGGGCAGGGTTCGTCACTTTTCTGTTACTTTTGAGACTGCCACTCTTGCCATCTCTGAACCGCCTCAGGAACTTCTTACCTGCAGGAGACTTCATGACAGTGTCCTTCATTTTCTCAGGGACCTCTGATGACTTGGGTTGCAGACTATCCATGCTGATTGCAGACAGCCTCTCCCCCCGATGGCCACTCTCTCTGGGGCCGGTCTGACTGGCGTCCAGTTCAGTGCCTGAAGACAGCAGCTTTTCCTCCGCTACTCCCTTCAGTTCAATCATCTCTCGTTTGCGGTTCCTCATACTGGGGCGGGCACGTAGGTGGGATCGCAGGGAGCTGTTTTTGTGCAGCTCCAGGATGCTTACTGAGCAGTACACAGGAATGATGAACCTGCACAAACACATTGTACATGATGAACACACTGGTAGGGTAAGCAGCACTACTTGGAGTTATGGGCCTTTGTTTACTGAGCAGTACACAGGGATGATGAACCTGCACAAACACATTGTACATGAACACACTGGTAGGGTAAGCAGCACTACTTGGAGTTATGGCCTTTGTTTACTGAGCAGTACACAGGGATGATGAACCTGCACAAACACATTGTACATGATGAACACACTGGTAGGGTAAGCAGCACTACTTGGAGTTATGGGCCTTTGTTTACTGAGCAGTACACAGGGATGATGAACCTGCACAAACACATTGTACATGATGAACACACTGGTAGGGTAAGCAGCACTAGTTGGAGTTATGGGCCTTTATGTAGTGAGCAGTACACACGAATGATGAACCTGCACAAACACATTGTACATGATGAACACACTGGTAGGGTAAGCAGCACTACTTGGAGTTATGGGCCTTTGCGTACCGAGCAGTACACAGGAATGATGAACCTGCACAAACACATTGTACATGATAAACACACTGGCAGGATAAGCAGCACTACTTGGAGTTATGGGCCTTTGTTCCATTGTGAGTACAGCAAATCATTTTCATTTTCTGCCTTCGACTTCTCACCTGCTGTCATTCTTGTTCTGACTCGGTGCATGTTCCGACGAATGGATATATTAGATCTTTTACAACCAATCCGCTTATATCAGCCCTGTGAGTATTTCTGTTCCATACAAGTTCTTTGGGAATTTGTTGAGCATTAACCCTCTTGTATTCATAACGGGCGCAGACGGGAGCGCTGAGACAGCGCGCTAGATTTCGTAACGGGCGCAGACGGGAGCTGCCCGCCGCCTGTGTATGGTACTTTTCCATCACGTGCTGACTCCGTGAAAATACTCGGAGAGCCACTAAAAGTTGTTGGGGATTTCCCACTATAGCCCAGTAATGTGGCAGCACTATTTTTGGATGCTGGCACCACTTCCATTCACTAAGAAAGAGGAGAAACTGCAAGCGAAGAGTTGGGCGTGAGACTGACCGATTTTCACAATGGCGTCGTCTGCTAACAACAGCGAGTTTGATGATATTCCTGAGTATTCAGCGGAGGAGTGGGATCAAATTATGCAAGAAGTAGAGAAGTATGAAAATGGAGAGTTAGAAGAGAATTATGTTGAAATCAGCACCAATGAAGGAGAGGAAAATGGTGAAAGCGACCCTCAGTACAACGTGCTACTCGCCGTTCTGCAAAACAATGGCGACCGGCTACACATCCTGCCCATGTGGTCGCATTCCAACAGCCGACAGGCCAAGTGCACTCACTGCCGAACACTGCCACCGCACTAGATTATTTCTTTTTTCTACCTCTCACATTTTTCCAACTAGTAGCAGAAGAAACTAACAGATACACTCAACAAAGACAAGCAGCTAAGGGCACACCTGACCCCCTCTGGTTCGACACAACACCTGACGAAATGCGGGCCTGTCTCTGTACTGATTATTTCGTATGACAACTAAGGGATGACGCGTAGAAACGTCATATATGTGTTCTTTCTGCCAGGTGCCTCTATACTTTCATAAGAATGACTGTTTCCATGACTACCATGTGCAGAAAGTGGCTCAACAGTAGGGCAGTTTGCTAGTCTCCTGTGTGTACGTGTATATATGCTCACCTGTAGTTTGTGGTGACAGTGCTTTGATGACACTTGGCAGTGACACTCTACTCAATTTCTTCACAGCTATACATTGTGTAAATACATATGGACATGTATACGGTGCTTAGAACAGTGACAGAAAAACAATGAGGAACTGTGCTTGAATCTACAGTAACTGTTCAGTAGTGACAATTGACACTAGTTGTGTGTGACATTCTGTGGATTACCTTGGGGACTGAACAGGCGGACAGAAGACAGATCATCTCACTTAGGCCGGAGCTTTCATTTTACAACACTAACATGCATGTGCATGGGATAACTGCGTGTTGGTGTGCTGTATTAGAATTGTCACCATCGCATGTGACACATTCGGTGACATTTTGGTGACAATGACACGACCTTTCACCTCGAGACACACAAAATCTTGCTCACAGTATAGAACAAAGCCTCGTGACCATACATGCGGAATTTCGTAGCTCTAGTGGTTTATTCTTGGTTGTGGTGAAGCATGAACCATACATACCCATTTTAAGGCTAAATTCACCAAAAAAATCTGAAAACTAGGGGAATTTGGCCTCAGAGAATCTGAATACAAGAGGGTTAAGACACAGTTTCTGAATGAAAACATTTAGATCGATCAGACACAACATGTAATGGCATTCAAAACAAGCCATAAGATTCCAAATTCCTTTTTTTTCCCCATAATAATAATAATAATAATGGGGATTTATATAGCGCCTTCCACGGCACAAGGCGCTTTACAAAGGCAAAAAAAAACAAATTGCAAATGTAGAGAAAATGCATTGAAAAACGGCACAGAAAATGAAAAACAAAGGCTCTCTTCCATTCTCTCCCACGCGCACACATACTCTCACGCACAGACACACAATACACAAGAGCCGCAACAAGCACAAACTATTAAGCGATCCACAAAAACAACAAGAGTCAATCAACTATCTGGTAATGACTGTCTTCTTAGTATTGTTTAAAAAGGTGGGTTTTCAGGGAGGTTTTGAAGGAAGAAAAGGTTTGAGAATGTCTTAAGTCATAGGGGAGTTTATTCCAGAGTTTGGGAGCTGCGTATGAGAAAGCTCGTTCGCCATGCTGTTTACGATGGGACGGTAAACTGGGGAGGCGGAAGGTCCGGGTGTCGTGGAGGAGCGGAGCGTTCGTGATGGGACATATACTTGAAGGAGATCGGAAAGATAGGCAGGGGCATCGCCAGTGAAAATCTTGAAGCAAAGACAACAACATTTGTATTTAATTCTTTCTTCAACGGGGAGCCAGTGCAACTTTTCAGGAGAGGGCTGCAGGGTTGGGCCCTAGGAGATTTGCAAATGAGACGGGCTGCAGAGTTCTGTACACATTGAAGGGTTGGATGACAGTTGAGGGACAGCCAAGGAGAACACAGTTCCCAGTAATCTAGCCTTGAGAGGATGTAGGATGAAACGAGAGTTTTTGTGGCGTCTTCATGAGATAGGGTCGAATAGCAGCAATTCGTTTAAGTTCCATCTGTATCAAAAGTGACAAAAAACAAATTACAGAAGTAGTGGTCCATGCACTGCTAAATTAACATCAAGTAACAACTCAGACACTGGCGAAGACTATATAAATGAGTTTAAATTCGATTCAATCTTGACTGGCAGTGAGTTAGGTGACCAAGCAGGGAAATTTTGGGTGTCATCATTCTAGTATATTTTTTGTAACTATTGATGTAACAGTGTTGCTCATTGTTCTGTTCTTTCCTAATGCAAAGAAATATGCTGTGTTCTTTCCCCATCTTCAACGAGTTTGGTGTGTGGTCGTAATGCCTTCAGAATCATTTTTTTAAAAACGATCAGAAAAATCAGCAACACCACCAACACAGACGGGCAACACTCAATGAATGATTTGACGAAAAAAGAAAGAAAAAGCAGCACATGCTCCTCCCCCATCACACTTCACCACTCGTTCACACACACACACACACACACACACACACACACCACGCACACTTACACACATGGACATTCACACAAACTGCTTCTGAACAACAATCTCAACCTCTAGGACACAAGCAAAATTCATTCAGACGACAGCTCCCCCCCCCTCCCCCCCCCCCCCCCCCCCTTTTCGCTTTTCCCCTGTTTGACCACAAACAATAACCGCCGTCTTCCATTCTCACCTGACGGGTCCCACATGAGCATGATAGGACACAGACGGTCGACCGCTGTACAAGGGTACCCCGTCGCTGAGGCGCGGGAGGGGCAGGGTGAGAATCAACCCCACGCTGGTTCCAATCCACAGGAGACCTGTACTGGCAGCAATGCAGGTCACCACGCAGTCACGGGTTCCGAACCACCCGATTTTCTACAGGGGATAAAAACCAGACAGAAACAGATAATATTAGCCGGTGTGGTGCAATGGTTTATCACGGCAGGTTAAGGGCGGGGAACTCATGGCTTCCATCTCACCAGGGGATATAAAATTTGTTAGGTTTTAGGTCCCAGAGGCTCCTTCCATGAACTGAATGTGTCTACCTGCTCAGAGCGAAGGCTGGAATCATGCTATAGAGTCTCATCCACTTAGTGGTGTGTCTCAGAGAGTGATTCTACTTTCCGAACAAACTACTGCAGGTGTCTGTATCTCTCAAGCCTGGCTGATGCTGGAGTCAATGATGAAAGAATGTGATAACACCCCCCCCCCCCCCCCCCCCCCCACAGCATGAAACGTCTCAACTTCTAGGCCCTTTTCTCTTCGGGTGATCTCTGCTTTGATTTTCTCTCCATGTCGGTGTTCTTGATGCATGGTGTCAAAGTCATTGATTTCAGCTGGTTAGTGAGGGCCACTACTGACTGTACTATTGACGCTGGCCTCGCTATACTGCCCACAAACACGCGTACGCTAACAGACACATATGCTCACTCCTGTCCACTCATCACGCCCACACCCCTGGCCTGAACACGCTCACACACCCGCTCACCTGCCAGCACCCTGTTGATGATGTTGGCCACGCTCATCTCCTGCAGGTTCTCCATGGTCTCCAGGTGGAAGAGGCGCACGGCCGCACTGTGCTGGAAGGCCACCCACACACCCCACTCCGCTCCTCACCATCTGCAGCACCGACATCTCACGGTCCCCTGACAGCTTGGGGGTCACCTGTGACACAACAATCCACCACCCCTTAGGGTTTGTTCACAAGCATAGTTGCCGTGTTTAGTGTCGAACGTCATGCGGATCCCTCTTGCAGGTGTAGTGCACAAACCTTAACCAAAAAAATGAAACGAAGAACAAAAGGAAGAAAAAAACGCAGTTTTTTCAGTCACATTTAAAGATGGGAAATATGACTTAACTGGAAAAAAAAAACAAAACCACCCACCATGACTGTGGTAAAGGAAGGGCAGAAAGAAACTATGTACCACAAAAAAAACAACAACAACAAAAACACCAAAAAAAGCAGCTCTTCTTTCAGTCACATTTAAAGACGGGGAAAAAAGACAACTGAAAAACAAACAACAACTAAATATGGAGAAGGGCAGAAAGAAGCAATGTAAACAAAGAAAGCGCAAAGTTTTCATCATCGCTTCATACTCGTGATCATAGTAAAAAAACTCAAAATCTGTTGGCTTTTTTATGCACTGTTCCCATGGAGACCATGGTCTGCATCAAAGTCGTCGACACTGCAGGTTCATGGGGGACTGTCGCTGGATGGACATGGTGGCACTCATCAGTGGGGGACCATTTCTTCACACTGGCTCCGTGAAAAGGCAATGATGGTCATCAGTCGAGGGCTTACTAAGTAACCCCTTTAACTGTGGTACAGATGGTGTCCTGCCCGTGTTGCACAGGAACAGGTACCTATGAAGACTGCTGAAGTGATAATCAGCAGTGCAGTGTCTCCTCTGGCGGGTTGCCTTGGGATGACCTGAAACTCCCTGCCCCCCCTGCGGACTTCCAGTACAAGGACCACGGTGGAAGGATCTTGGGGGTGGTTTGTGTGTGGTGAACCGGTATGTGTGGAACAGAAGTAATGCCAATGACAGGGGGCACAGAGGATGAGACAGGAAAAACAAACGAACAAAAAACCAAAGGGAAATCAGAAGCACACACACACACACACACACACACACACACACACACACACATGAGTGGACATACTGAAGTGTTATTCCATCAAGTCTAAAAGACGGCAGATCAACGGGATCATCACCATTATTAAATAACACTATATACGTTTTTTCATGGGAAAGTTTCAGTCCATTTTCAAACAAGTACTTACTAAGATTATTTAGCTCTGCCTGATATATTTTTTTGTAATAGCTGATTGATCTTTTTGGCGTGTTTTTTCTTAGACTAGCATTTATCCACATACACAGATCATCAGCATACTGCACAACGGTAGCGGTTTTAGTTACGTGCTTGGGAGATCATGTAACAAAATATTAAATAACATTGGAGCAATTACGGAACCTTGGGGAATGCCCATTTCTAGCGATTTAAAATTTGAGTATGTGTTTCTACCCTGACTTGCAAACTTCTTTTCTGATAAAAATTCTCTAACGTAGTTATAAAAATTACCAGATATGCCAATTTTCTTCAGTTTATATAGCAATCTAGCATGCCACACGCTATCAAAGGCTTTTTTAACATCAAAAAATGTCGCCAGAGTACTCTTTCGCCTGGCAAATTGATGCTTAATTTGTGTTGTTAATTTTACAATGTGGTCAGTTGTTGATCTTCCTTTTCTGAAGCCTGCTTGATTAACAGGTATTATTTCATTTTTATCACAAAATAGATAAGCCTATTAGTATAATTCTTTCCATAAGTTTTCCTACATGAGATGTCAGAGCTACAGGACGGTAACTGTGGACACTTGTGGGGACTTTCCTTGCTTTACAATGGGAATAATTACAGACTGTTTCCAAATTGATTGGCATTACACCATTATTCCAAACCCGTTGGAATATTTTCAATAAAAAACAAAGATAATTATCTGGTAAATGTTTTAGCATTTCATTCGAAACAGCGTCCAATCCAACTGACGATGATTTATTACCTATCAAGGAGATGGAGTCGTTTAACTCGCATTTAGTTATGGGGGCATTTATATAGTGGTCATTATTTGAAATTGGCTCTTCGTACATCTCTGTTTTTCTTCCCTTTCCTATGTTGTATGCAATCTTGTGGAAGACTTTCTAGACGCATTGTCTTTGAAAACATGTTAGCGAATGCTTCTGCTTTTCAGATGAGGTTGAGAATTTTTATTATCCAAATTAACTGGATATCTGGGAGATTTATCCCTTTTTTCATAGGAGTTTACTTCACATCTAATTGACATGGAAAGTTCACATTGATTAATCTCTTAAACCAGGCTAGGAAAAGTTTGAATTTTTTTGAAAATCTTAAGCAAGCAAAGCTGGTGCCAGGATGTAAAAACATTGAAACATCTGGCAATATCACTCGTTCGTTCTAAGCTATCGTATGCTCAAGAAGCTTTCTTTTGTGCTCCTAAATATTTGTTGCAAAAACTGCAAAGTGTTGATAGCAAGGCTTTTAAATTATGCTTGGGAATCCCTGTACATGCTTCTACAGTAGGGACATATTCGGAAATTGATGTTTTGCCTTTAAAACGAATACAGAACACTCACTTTGGCAAAATATGTTGTAAAAATGTACAGCTTTGAAAGGTGTAAATGAAACAGAAATCGCTTTAAATCCATCTACTGATTACCCCAAACGAGCGAAAAACATTTCCTGCTTGTCTACTGTTGGCTCGTACTCTGCCCATTTGTTGCAGAAAACTGATTTGACTCCCGACTCTTTGGCAAAGATTTCTCATACTGATCCAATCCCAAGCGGGGGAAAGAAACAGGGCAAAATTTGACCTTAATCACACTGATGCTAAAAAAGCTGAACATCCGCATATCTTGTCATATTCAGCAAAGATGCATATGCAAAGCAAGTATCCTAACCATCTTAAGGTATATTACTGATGGATCATTGACAAATAACAAGAACGCTGGATCCGCTTTTGTTATTCCATCACTTAAAGTAGATAAAGCGTATTCAATAGGAAAAAATCGATCTATCTTAGTCGCCGAAATGATAGCTATACTAATGGCTTTGACATATTTAATTGATTTACCGCAATCAATCTTGCAAGTATTGTTATGTGTCGACTCAATGTCAGTACTACAATCTATCAGGTTTTTCAGTTCTATTCTGAAAACTTGTTTTAAAAGGAAATATGTCATTTAATTCATATTTTGATGTGCAAAGGGACCGATTTAACTTTTTTCTGGGTCCCTTCCCACTGTGGAATTTGGGGCAATGAATTTGCTGACAGATCTGCCAAAAAAGGAGCCAAAACTAAAATGAGTGCACAGTCACTTTCTGTCCCCTTGACTTTACAAGAGTGTCATCAAGTTTTAAAACAAGTGGCTTGGGACGTTTTAGAAACAACCAGAACATCCCCTATTTGCGGGTTAATGCTCGAAATAGCCATGTTCTCAGCTTTGATCAGGTTGAAGGCATTGAACACCTGCAGGTTCGTGATATGTATCAGTACAGAAACTTTGTTTCAGTATTTTATAGACTGAAACTTGACGCATTCAGAACGAAATATAGTGCAGAACAAAATGCATATGTGGTAAGGCAAACGTGTCGAGAGCCCACGTTTTATTTGATTGTGTGACTCTTAAGGCATACTTACCATGTTTATTAGGCATGACATGACTGATGTTTTTTCTGATATTGATTTGCTTTCAAAGTTACCTTTTGTTTAATATGTAGTCCTGTTAGATATTTGCTATAATGTTATAAGTAGTAAATATTCCAGTTTTGCGTGCACTTCCACACACCTATGCATCACACACATACCCTTTCTCTCTCTCCTCTCTCTCTCTCTCTCTCTCTCTCTCTCTTCTCTCTCTCTCTCTCTCTCTCCTAATATCCCCCAATTTTGTGAAAAGACGTAAAATGAAAGTACTACTACACACACACACACGCACACATTCGTACGTAGGCCCATACTAGCATTTTGCATACACTATTTCCATTTTTCTCATCCACTCATTTCTGCATTATTTTGTCTAATATCACTTTAAGTGAACAGACGTTAAATTGAAGAACTAACTAACTAACACACACACACACGCAAAGACCTACCCACCGCTATCCTTTAGGTGACAGCCAGCGTAAGTGGAACAAAAAACAAAACAGTCCATGTCGAACTAAAAAAGTGAAGTCATGCTGTGAAGCGCATGAACACAGTTGAACATGGCCCTTGCTTGCTCTGGTGCTCTCACTGGCTACACATCCTCCTTTGTCACAGTGTGCTTTCTAAATAATATTCGCTCGTCTAACTGTAGTGTCCTTTGCTGAAGTTCCAGACCAACTTTTCTGTTCTACTCTATTCCTCACTCTTGCTGCTTGCTGAGACTCCGAGATGCAGCTGACTGATGGTGAGAATTACAGACTGCTGGGAAAAATATCTACCAGGCTTTAAGTCTGTCTACACATTATGGTCCCCTCTGCTGCTACATGGCTACATGTTTATATTATATCAAAGGAAGTGTGTTTGTGAGGGGGGGGGGGGGTAACTTTCAATGAAATAATTTAACTTCTTCACCTGACAACAAGAACTTCAATACTCATACAGAAAGCGTTAGATCCTAGGTGCATGAGAATATATAATTCAAGATCACAGAAGCCAAAATATAGAAGCATCTTTTCTTCAAGAAAGAACACTTTCAAGATCACAGAAGCCAAAATATAGAAGCATCTTTTCTTTCAAGAAAGAACACTTTCAAGATCACAGAAGCCAAAATATAGAAGCATCTTTTCTTTCAAGAAAGAACACTTTCAAGATCACAGAAGCCACAAATAATAGAAGCATCTTTTCTTCAAGAAAGAACACTTTCAAGATCACAGAAGCCAAAAATAGAAGCATCTTTTCTTTCAAGAAAGAACACTTTCAAGATCACAGAAGCCAAAATATAGAAGCATCTTTCTTTCAAGAAAGAACACTTTCAAGATCACAGAAGCCAAAATATAGAAGCAATCTTTTCTTTCAAGAAAGAACACTTTCAAGATCACAGAAGCCAAAATGTAGAAGCATCTTTTCTTTCAAGAAAGAACACTTTCAAGATCACAGAAGCCAAAATGTAGAAGCATCTTTTCTTTCAAGAAAGAACACTTTCAAGATCACAGAAGCCAAAATATAGAAGCATCTTTTTCTTTCAAGAAGAACACTTTCAAGATCACAGAAGCCAAAATATAGAAGCATCTTTTCTTTCAAGAAAGAACACTTTCAAGATCACAGAAGCCCAAAATATAGAAGCATCTTTTCTTTCAAGAAAGAACACTTCAAGATCACAGAAGCCAAAATATAGAAGCATCTTTTCTTTCAAGAAAGAACACTTTCAAGATCACAGAAGCCAAAATATAGAAGCATCTTTTCTTTCAAGAAAGAACACTTTCAAGATCACAGAAGCCAAAATATGAAGCATCTTTTCTTTCAAGAAAGAACACTTTCAAGATCACAGAAGCCAAAATATAGAAGCATCTTCTTTCAAGAAAGAACACTTTCAGATCACAGAAGCCAAAATATAGAAGCACTTTTTTTCAAGAAAGAACACTTTCAAGATCACAGAAGCCAAAATATAGAAGCATCTTTTCTTTCAAGAAAGAACACTTTCAAGATCACAGAAGCCAAAATATAGAAGCATCTTTTCTTTCAAGAAAGAACACTTTCAAGATCACAGAAGCCAAAATATAGAAGCATCTTTTCTTTCAAGAAAGAACACTTTCAAGATCACAGAAGCCAAAATAAAAAGCATCTTTTCTTTCAAGAAAGAACACTTTCAAGATCCCAGAAGCCAAAATATAGAAGCATCTTTTCTTTCAAGAAAGAACACTTTCAAGATCCCAGAAGCCAAAATATAGAAGCATCTTTTCTTTCAAGAAAGAACACTTTTCAAGATCCCAGAAGCCAAAAATATAGAAGCATCTTTTCTTTCAAGAAAGAACACTTTCAAGATCCCAGAAGCCAAAATACAGAAGCATCTTTTCTTTCAAGAAAGAACACTTTCAAGATCCCAGAAGCCAAAATATAGAAGCATCTTTTCTTTCAAGAAGAACACTTCAAGATCCCAGAAGCCAAAATAAGAAGCATCTTTTCTTTCAAGAAGAACACTTTCAAGATCACAGAAGCCAAAATATAGAAGCATCTTTTCTTTCAGAAAGAACACTTTCAAGATCACAGAAGCCAAAATATAGAAGCATCTTTTCTTTCAAGAAAGAACACTTTCAAGATCACAGAAGCCAAAATATAGAAGCATCTTTTCTTTCAAGAAAGAACACTTTCAAGATCACAGAAGCCAAAATATAGAAGCATCTTTTCTTTCAAGAAAGAACACTTTCAAGATCACAGAAGCCAAAAATAGAAGCATCTTTTCTTTCAAGAAAGAACACTTTCAAGATCACAGAAGCCAAAATATAGAAGCATCTTTCTTTCAAGAAAGAACACTTTCAAGATCATAGAAGCCAAATATAGAAGCATCTTTTCTTTCAAGAAAGAACACTTTCAAGATCACAGAAGCCAAAATAGAATACTTTCAAGATCACAGAAGCCAAATATAAGAAGCATCTTTTCTTTCAAGAAAGAACACTTTCAAGATCATAGAAGCCAAAAAATAGAAGCATCTTTTCTTTCAAGAAAGAACACTTTCAAGATCCAGAAGCCAAAATATAGAAGCATCTTTTCTTTCAAGAAAGAATACTTTCAAGATCACAGAAGCCAAAATATAGAAGCATCTTTTCTTCAAGAAAGAACACTTTCAAGATCACAGAAGCCAAAATAAGAAGCATCTTTCTTTCAAGAAAGAATATTTCAAGATCACAAGTGACAAAGTATAAAAGCATCCCCCATTTCATGAAACAGATAAAAGAGTGCATGTAGTGCAGCTCTATGACTAAACAACTCTAATTATGAGTCATAGAATAAGCAAGTGATGTTCTGCATACTTCACATCAGAACAGGCACAACCGAACACCACCAAAGCGTGCCTCTACAGCAGCGCAGTGTCTCCTCAGGAGGGTGGTCTCATAAAGACGGATAGTCACACCTCCCCGTGGACTGATGGTGCTGAGACAATGTCAGGGTAGGGAAAGGGTGTGGCTGAGCAAAAATGAGTGATGTGAGAATGAATGTCAGCGTAAGAGTTTTGGAACGAAAGGGAAAGCAAGACAAAATCAGCAGTAAGTAAGGGAGGTGACTGACCAGCGTGTTGAGGCTGTCGATCTGCACGACGTGGACGTGGTGACCACAGGCCACCCATAGTCGTCGTCCACCACCAGCTGACATTTGATTGGGCTGCGACCCAACTCCAGGCTCCGACCTGACCTGATGCAACCACTCGCCCACTGCCAGCAACAACAACACTGATGATAACTATCGATAACAACAGTGATGATGACTGTCAGTAACAACATTGATGATGACTATTGATAACAACATTGATGATGACTGATCTCCACGCTTTGTTCTGACTTTATGAATCATTCTTCACTGTCAGCATTAATGATCATAATAATGATGATAACGCCATTCCCGACTTTGTTCTGATTTGATGCACACTCTCTCACTATATGATAGTAATGATGGTAACAATAACTATAATAAAGACTCATTCAAAGCCTTCGTTCTGACTTGATGCAGCATTCTGCCACTATGAGCAATATAGATAATAATATCATAATAATAAAAATCATTTTCAGAACTTATTCGACCTGATGCACTACTGTTACGCTGTACACAATATAATAGTAAAATAAAAATAATGGATAATAATAATGATTCTTATGCAGACTCTGTTTTGACTTCATGAAAACCACTCTCCAACGGTCAGCAATCATAATAATGGTGATTTTTTTTTTTTTTGCTGTCCCATCTTCTATGCCACCTTAGTGGCATTGCACCCACATTGCTCATTCTGACCCCTCATCCACAGCCCAGGCAATCCAAAGGAGCAGTCAATGTCAAATCATCAAGAGGCAACCCACTGAAGGAGACACTGCACCAGAGCTTAATCTAGGATTTTTTAAAAAGGGGGGCAGTCCCCCCCCCCATATCAAAAAAAGGGGGGCACTCCCCCCCCCCCCCCCCACCACAGGCCACATCTTCACCAATCGTCTTGAAACCGGTGTTCCCTTACACTGGCACTCTTTCGGGCAGCTTCTCCGATCTTTTGGATGTAGTCGCGGTTTCTTCATGATCTTCTCCACCTTGCATGGCACAGAATCTTTTTTTTTTTTTTTTCACTTTTCCTCCACGAAAGTCGAAGTCGAATAGGGTGGGTGCACGCTTCATTTTGGAAAATATCCAATATGGCGCCTTAAACTCTCGCAACTTCTCGTCGGTGATCGAGATGGAGAAGATGAACGCCGCCGATTGGTTGATTTACACTAACAGCCAATGACATATCAAGAATCGTTCGCTCCTGCTCAGTTCTAGTTTCAGTTTTTCAAGCAGACGACAAACGAGCGCCCGCAACGATCAGCGAACAGGGCGGCAGTCCTGCAAATGTGCGGGAGCCTGCCCGCGTTAAGACTTGATAATTGCGGGAGGAACAGATTTTCGGGGATTGTACCAATCCCGCGCTCTAGATTAAGCTCTGCTGCACTGCTGCCGAGTCACTTCAGTGGTCTTCAGTGGCAACTGTTCTGACCTAACATACGCAGGACACCACCTACTAAGCCCCCTACTGATAACAATGATTGCTTAGGCGCGGAGCCGGCATGAGTGAGCTCTTCCTCTGGAGGGTGTCATCATGACCGTCCAACAACAGACCCAATGAACTTGCTGATACCAGTGGCCCAGATGGAATCAAACTAAGACCATAGACGTAGAGAGGACATCGAAACTGGGGTCACCACAAGAGACTTTTTTTAATTAGGCTGATTGATGAGAATGAGGATGATGAAGATTATGCTATGGATTTCCATTCCAATCCGAGACTTCCTGACGGGGCTGAACTCTACACTTACTTTCATAATACAGGGCTTCTGCTGAGGTGAAAATCTTTCCGGTCCCAGGGACCCCATCATCAGATTTTTAAGGGGTCCCAGGCTAACATTAAGGGGTCCCTACACCACAATAAAAACAACAAAATATACGTTAAAAAATTGCATCCCTGCATGCGCACTGCAATTGTCACAGACACATCGTCACAATAAAAACAACAAAATAAACATCAAAAGTTGTATCCGTTCTCGATCTTTCTCCTCTGCTACGCTTTTTCGCTTTTGCGACGATGATTTTGTTAACCACGCTTCGAGACACATGTTGGAAACAAAGGCTTCGTAGAAATGCCTCTCTCCTGCCGGAAAAATGAAAAGCGTCATCGTGACATCACATGGCTCAAAGTAGGAAAATTCGGTCAACTGAAAACAATGCTGTGGCCTAGCGTTAAGCTTAGTCAGTCAGCCTCAGCAGACGACAAAAGTGACCGACGTATGTTGAGGAGGCTGCCCTACTCACTTTGTTACTGTTCAAACTTGAAAAGGGATGGGTTCTGTCCGAAGTGTAGCAGACCTACGATGTTACGGCACCCAACTTACGATGTTGAAGGCGCGTCCCGTAGAGTTTTAATGCGTACTGTACGCATTTTTTTGCGTTTTCAGAAGCCCTGATAATATATCCCAGTGTTAACCAGGCCTGAGAGATACGAAACACCTGCAGTGTCGATCAAGAAATCTGAGCAACACTCTCACGGCTGTTCAGAGTAAGCCACTTAGTTTTGAGAGGAAGGGGAGTTTACAGCTGCAGAGGCCAAGCCATGAATGCAGGTCAGGGAAAGGGGTGTTTTCTGCAGGCTTTTCCCCACCAGCCAGCTAACCGTGCTGTACTCGGCGAACTGAATGTCACCTGTGTACAGCCGGTCTGGCAACAATGTGTTCGGTATTGCTGAGCGGCCATTACAAGCGGTTCTGTTAGTTTGATAATTAGTGGTTGTCATGAAAAATGTCATATATCTGTGCTCTTGAGATGACTGAATAGGCAAATTCCCGACAATTCTTTAATACCAAACTCGACTAGGTTTATTTTCCTGTAGATAATGTAGATACAGCATGAAAGCTTATACACAAGTGGTCAGGCGATATTCAAACAATGACAACACACACACAATTGTGCAAAAATGACATCATCACTTTCTGGGAACTTGATTTTCCCTAGTAAACTAGTACACAAGTTTGATACATGCCTCTGCTTGGACTACAACAAAAATGTTGGATCAGAAATGTGTAAGCCTTGTTTGTTCGGCCCTTTAACTAAGTGTCTCGCAGGGGACGGAAAAATAAAGCTGTGTCTCTCAGAGACAAATCCATTAAGTGGATGAAACTCGGCTGTGTGGTCAGTCTGCCCAAGAGAGTCTGTAGCAAACTCAACTCTAAGTAGGAGCCGGTCAGGACAGAAAAATCCCATATGGCTCTGATGGTTATCAAACCCTTGACTTTCCAGCTGGGAATCTTCGACGCTAACCACTTCACCCTGGTGACTGGCGGCAATAAGGATATCAATGATGACTCACCTCAAACCTGTGTCCTAACTCAATGCCTCTCTCTCTCACTGTCAGCAATGATACTGACCATGATCTTGTTCTAGACTCCACCCTCACGACACACAAACTCATTTTTATACACTCTCCATGTCCATAGTAAAGTTCACGTCAAAGTCACTGGTATAGGCAATTTCACTAGAACTGTTGTTCAATGGGTGTAGCTGTGCCCCCAAGAGCAGGATGCAAACCAGAGCTGGATCTGCGACTATGCTACGATTACCATTAACAAGGGGGTTTAGTTGGTGGTGTGGTGGTGTAGTCTTTATGTTGGACAACAACAGGCACCACTGAACACGACTGAACTGATTCTTCAGTAGTGCAGTGTCTCCTCTGCAGGGGCGCCTCTTGGCAGTCTGATACTGACTGTGCCCAAGCAGACTGCCTGTGCAGGAGCTGCAACAGGACGACCCGGGTGTTCATCTGTGTGGAATGAACAGTGTGGAAGAAAGAGGGGGCATGGAACCAACCTATCCACACACCCCAAGACAAACTATTAGTCTACATTTTAAGCATTCTTTTTTCTTCATTACTATCAGAGAACCATAAAATCAAGCAATGTTAATGTTAATCATAGCCCAGCCTACCACTACAGGTCATATCAAGGCTGAATCAAGCAATGAGTTACCAATCTAAAATCATGTTGCAACAAGCAGATACAGTCTCTGCAATATCGGTGGGTCCGAGTCTTGTTAGACAAAAAAATGCATAGCATCCATGATAATCACTGGTTCAATTACCAACAGTAATACAATGAAATGGTCAATTATTCTTAAGGAAAAAGCACATTCTGCTATTATTTCTTGCCCACGCAATCATCATTACTGGCACTCTCAGTGTGTAACAGTAATAAAACTGCACACAACCAAGAAAAAAGCAAGACCTGTCATCATTCCTAATACACACTATCATCAATTAATTTTTGGCATTACGGGCAAAGTTATGTAACACAATGATCATTGTGCAAGAGCAATCTCCATCATTCCCATCCATCATCATTTTGATAATCACTGGTACAGTTTGTAACCCCAATGAGAATGGTGCATACACAAACAGAGAACAGCCAGACCTACCATCATTCCTGGAGTATATGATCATCATTCCACTATCAAGGCCACAAAATAGCCGCTCGTCCACAAACTTGATGCTCGTGACTCGACCTGGGACACGAACCACTGCAAGCGGATCTCTTGTGGCTGTATTTCCCCCTCCACAGCTGCTCGGGGGAAAAATTACTATCCTGGGAAATGACAAACATACAAACAGTCATACTCAAGAATTCACTGCTTTCCCCTCTTTCACTGCATGCGGGAAAACGATATACATAACATATATACCTACCTCTAATAATACTGAAGGAATTTGGCTGAAATCGTTACCTACCATACTGTCATTTCAAAGGCTTTTTACATCTAATTTGACTCCATATTTTCATTTTCTTGTTGCCTGTTGTAGAATTAATACCTGAACGTCTCAGCTTGCTCGGGATTACACCCACTTTTCTAACCTTGAATGAACCTTAAATTGCTATTCCACCTACCGTTTTCATATTACTTTTGACATTTTCATTATCTGCCTGTGGAACATGATGCTCTGTTTCCAGTCTATACAGATCCCTAGGGAAGCTTTTATGTCTTTCAAAAAGAGCCTCCTGAGTTTCCTTCTTTTTTTTTGTCACAATGTTGTATTAAGTGTGAATGGGAAAAAACGATAAGCGATATTGATAGAGGGCAGTCTATCCGACTTGACTGGACGATCGAGAGGCCCAGGCACAGCTGAACTGACCACTCAGACATCAGCGTACAGAATGTGGATGTATTTGGAATACTTTCAAACTACAACGAAGAGGACCCACGTGACTAAGATGTTGTCAGTGGGTTTCAGGGTTCCCACAGATATCAGAAAAAAAAAGTTCAAGGGGTTTTCAAGGGAATTTCCAGGGGTTAGCAGCTTCATTCAAGGGGTAGTAATTAACAACTTTCTTGCAAAGTTATGTTTATTAAACTCTATGAGCAGCCTGTTACTATCAATCATTAACTTAACATCATTTCTTACCTCGTATTCATGCTAGCACAACTGGTCAGGTCCAGTAGATGGAAGAAGAAGGCAGGTACAGTTGTCATTGTTTTCTCTGAATTACACTGTGACTTTACAGTTTAACACAACCAGCACAGAGCTGACCACCGCTTCCGTTACTAATGATAGTCTTGAGTCTGAATGCACAGGAGAATACAGTCACCTTTGCAGAAACTTTCCCTTTTGTCGATTTTTCTTCAGTACATAGAAAATATACACCTTCGGAGTTCTTCCAATACCTTACACACTTTGCACTCACAGGCAGAAAAAATAAAAGTACTTCTATAAGGAAGACAGTTATACGCAGGTCTATTAAGGAAATATCTAAAGTTGCACATCTGTCAGCAGTCAGAAAAGGGAGAACAATTACACAGTTTACATCTCCTTCAGCTCTTCCAGTTTTGCACAGAGTTTTTTTCTCAAGTTTTGACACTTCTTCAGTCTTTTCCTTGGCAGACCTTCTCATTGCGTTGGACTTGGCTATCAAGTTCCCCTGCTGTTTCACTTGCACACTGTTTTCAGCCTTCACTGCCAAGTTGTCTGCTGTATGGATCAAATCTTCGGCACAACTTGCCTTTGAAAGCATCTTTTTCTGCCCACATATCATTGAAAACGCAGTCTCCTTTCCCCATCTTGCAGGCTCAGTAGCATTATTTGGCGCAAAACATCGACCGTCGACACAACCCCGATGGTAACCAAAGGGAAAGAACTCTGTTGGCTTCTACACTTACGTCTATAGTAAGTCAAACACTAGTCACTGACGAGTTACTTCCCTTCTGCTTCAGCTAGGCTGTTGTCGGTTGCTACGGGATCGGCGATCACGAAGCCACATGGAGTGACAGAGATTGTGATTTATTTCGTAATAAAAAACATTTTCTTGAGTGACAGTCACTTCCTTGCTTTGAGAGGACAGATTGTGACCGATTTTGAAATTTCAAGGACTTTTCCAGGGGGGTTAGGCCTTCAGCTTATTTTTAAGTACTTTTCCAGGCCTTGAAATGGTCATATCAAATCTCAAGCACTTTTCAAGAAAATAAGGGGGCGTACGAACCCTGGGGTTTTGATGTTTGAATGGATTTTCAGATTTTCATACTGCATGTGAGTGATGACATAAGTCAGTCATAAACATCAACAACACTCTAAACCAGACCTGTTTACCCTGAAATTTGACATAGAGTATTCCAAATCCAAAATAAGTGTATTTTCTACAAAGTAGGAGAACTCCAACGAGAAAGTTTAAACCACGCTGCGGCAAGCATGCATTGATTGTATCACAGCAGTGGAATACTACATTACTAGGAACTTGGCTCAGCGTGAAAGCTGAGAATGCTAAAAGGCTTCACCGAAACCACACCTAATCTCAGAGCTGAGAACTAGGAATGGGCGCTCTCGGC
The DNA here is from genome assembly GCA_018398815.1 of Conus ventricosus. Taxonomy (NCBI): domain Eukaryota; kingdom Metazoa; phylum Mollusca; class Gastropoda; order Neogastropoda; family Conidae; genus Conus; species Conus ventricosus. The sequence goes on along the minus strand of CM031611.1, from coordinate 49,568,256 downwards.
CTATCAGAAACATCGACATGAAAAATTGCGAGGAGAGTATACGCACAGCAGCTATGTCAATACACCCATTTCCTGAAATGTGCAGTGTATGGAAATGATAGATTTTTTTTCGCCGTATTTTTCCCCCATGCGCTGTATTTATTGTACTTCTGCCAAATACGAGTACAAAATATGGTGAAATCGTATACCTAAACAGGTCTGCTCTCACAGGAATACGCACGTAAAACTTCATCCATGACTAGATTTTTTACTGTGTTGCTGCCACTCACTCATTGTGTGTGTTGGCCATCCAGACGGTGTCCTCGCTGAACAGGAAGCGGGAAGCCTCCGTGTTCTGACCGCAGCCTGACACCAGCTCGGCACACAGCACCTCACAGTCGCATGCCTTGAACGCCTCGGTCAGAGCTGGTCGAGTGTTGTGCAGCGACACGACAGACACTTGACCACGGGATTGGGTGGAGGTGCACACCCACAGGTGTTGCACCCCTATGCCGCTCACTTGGGGCATGGTTGGCATGAACACAGGTATGGCACATTTCACCTGAAAGCATGATGGTTTTTTAAAATCTGTCAACATTCTTAAGAAGGATTTCTTTCCCGAAAGGCAAGTGTTGTGAAATACATAAGTGCAATAATCTAATATCACATTTGGCGAAAAGATGTTAAACTGAAGACAAGAAAAGGGATACATGACAAGATCTTTAGGAAAGAGAATATTACGAACACCTGTCTGACTTTCTTACATGCTGCCCTTGCAAACTGGGTGATTTAAGAACAATGACTGTCAGCAGTGATACTTTAATGAAGTTTCTGGAGACCTCTGCATATACCCTCGGGACCTCTCAGCAGTAACCTATGAATGTACACATGTTTGACTCAAACTCTAATGCCTCAAAGTACTGTCAGGCATGACATCTCAGTGAAGTTTCTGAGGACACACACGCAGAGGAACACATGCACACTCACTCACAGTATCAAGACTTCTTTACAACGACATTATATTCACACAGCTAACACAAAACCTAAAACTGTCAAGTGTGACGATACCTTGGTGAAGTTCCTGGGAACATCGACAGGCACACACTTCATGAAGAGAGCTGGCACTGGCTCCATGTCCTCACTACCAGCCAAAGGGGACCGGTCCCATCCCGGCTTGTTCTGTTTCTCTGCAGAAATAGTCCTTAACGGTTGCAACCCAGAGCACCAACGAAGGCTTTGTAAGAAGTGGGGAAAGTCACAATCCACCTACACCACATCAACATTAAAACAGACACAGAAAACACTAAATCAAAAAAGAACAAAACACTTGGACGGACTGTTGTATCACTGATGAAGATCTGGAGTGCAGGTAAGGCCAACAGCCCTGATGTGGCCCTTTGCGGTCGGCTGGGCTATAAGCAACATTATCTTATCCTAGGTAAGGCCAAAGAACCCTTCAGCAAGGGTACGCAAAGGCTATTGAACTGCTTTTAACAACATTTGGTAAAAAGATTAAACTGGCCCTAGGACAACTCCATTTCTGGTGTGGATCTATGCTGCAGATCCATGTATATAACAGCATATCCAGGATCCACCCAATGTTGGTGTGGATCTATGCTGCAGATCCATGTATATAACAGCATATCCAGGATCCACCCAATGTTGGTGTGGATCTATGCTGCAGATCCATGTATATAACAGCATATCCAGGATCCACCCAATGTTGGTGTGGATCTATGCTGCAGATCCATGTATATAACAGCATATCCAGGATCCACCCAATGTTGGTGTGGATCTATGCTGCAGATCCATGTATATAACAGCATATCCAGGATCCACCCAATTTTGGTGTAAGATCTCTGCTTTCCCATGAGCTCTTATAATTAACACATGGATCAGAAGTTATTACAGCTGAACACTTTCCTTCATCGGACTGCATCCTGAGAGTCTGTAAACTGCAAGGTATAAATTCAGTCAGTACCCACGAGTTTTGTTATCACTGTTCCCCCTGACCTTCAATCTTAATGGTGCAAAACACAGGCCTACCTAGTCAGCGATCTCCACATCTCTTGATCCTCAAATCATATGCTACAGGATAGTGGCGTTTCATTCAAACCATCCAATCTTTCACCTTGCCCGTCATCATGAACTTCTTCAATCTACCTCCAGCGGAGGGTCTGTCCAATGGAAAAAGCACTTTCAAATATAAGCGAGATCTTAGGTTTTTACTCCTTTTCCACTTTGAAGCTGGGGCCAGAGCTGCTAACCTCTGAAGACATTTGAGAGGAATATTTTTGAAAACTGAGAGGAATTTCTGACAGTTAAGAGGAATACATATGCTACTGCACCCAAAACAAAACTGTGACATTCCAGACTCTTTATTTTCTATCCTTTTGTCAAGTCTCTCATCGAATCAATGTCTCAGCCAATACATTGCTGCTCTTTTACATTTTTGATGCACACTGTCACTAAACTTCATCTTATGACTTGGCTCATTTCTACACTTCAGAATCATCAGTGCCTCTGTAGTGTCTTGACCCAAGGTGGGGCAAAAATCTGTAAGTTCTTCCTGACAAGGCTGAACACTTCCACAGGCTGAACTGCTGACTGGGATCAGCAGCACTCCCATCATGACGGCAGAAAGCAACCTGAGTCTGCACTTGTTCTAATTCATTTTTCTTCTTTTCTGCCTTAGGATTAACTGATCCAGTAGGTCGTTTCGACACGATGGCCGCGGAAGAAGTTGAACCAGAAGTGAATTTCCAAGCAGCTCTTTGGCTATACAAACAGCAGATGCGCAAAACTGCGAATAAATTACCTTTCCTTTTTTCTTTTCTTTTTTTTTTTTTTTTTTTTTGGGGGGGGGGGGGGGGGGGGGGGGGAGCAGAGCAGAATCTTTTTATGTCAAGCAGAATAGTGGAATGTCATGCGTTTGAGCGTAACAATTTGCTGAAAGCGGGATGGTTGGCAGCTCTGTTTGAGTGTTTGCCTGTAGACCTAATGGTGGCAGCTTCAAACCACTCATGGGACTAGACTTTCAGCTTGGAAAACTCCTGCTATCTGCCCAACGGAAAATGGGGCTTTAACCGTTATCATATCAAGACATTTGGATCTCCCCGAAGATGGAGTATGGCTGCCTTAATGGCGGGATAAAAAACGGTCATACACACAAAACTCCACTGTCTGTCTATACAGGCAGTGTCCGCAGGAGTGTCAGCCTGCATACGCAGAACGAACGAACGAAGACATTTGGAGAGGAGACCAGCACTGCCACATATTGCTTGCCTCACTGAAATGCCATGATGGAATAGACACTGGTGGTTACGAGTGGAGATTTGGTCTTGTCCAGTTTCACAAAACAAAGTAATTGTGTGTATGTATATATCTGCAGAAGATCTTATAATTATTTGCAATACAAATTCCACAGGTCCAGATTGTCTGACAAAAAGACTGAGAAAGACACAGAGAGAGCAAGCAAGAGAGAGAGAGAGAGAGAGAGAGAGAGAGAGAGCTGAGGAGTGAGAGAGAGAGAGAGAGAGAGAGAGAGAGAGAGAGGACAGACAGACAGACAGAGACACACACACACACACACATACTGACAGATTCTTAACATCCAATTGTGAAGATTTTAGGTCTTAGCTTACCTAGTCTTAAAATCTATCCTTGCCATGCACACAGAAAGAGATACATACACAGGAGATAGTGAGTGCGCTGAAACTGAAAACTTGTAAACCTCTGCCTGAAACGCTTCCCTGAGAGCCAAACAAACACTATATCACCGTCACTCTGCATCAGAGTGATGAAAAGACGAAAGAGAAAGAAAGAAAGAAAGAAAGAGACAATGCGGAACTCCTTACCAATGGCTAGTTTGGCCATGATGAAGTCCACACACCATTCACTCTTCACTGCAGCTGTGGAAGTCTGCATCACATAGTGTGGCTTGTCCGCCCTGCACAGTTTATCACTCTTCTCGTTCAGAGACATTGGTGGTGGCAGTGTGTGTGTGTGTGTGTGCGCGTGTGTGTGTGTGTGTTACCAAACCATAAAATCAAATAAACAGCCATTACCTTTTTTTTAATCATATTTTCATGCAACATATACTGCCAGTGATGATGAGAGAAAAAAACACACACCAAAAAACAAAGACTTGCTGGTCAGTTTATTCTGAATGTGTGTGTTTTTTTAAATATTTACCTGTCCAAATAAACGCCTTGTCCCATGTGGCATACAACAAAGCCATATTATCAGTTTTCTGAGAGAAAAAAACACACAAACATATGAAACTGGGAGAGCAGGGAGCTAACATGCCTCCATAGCTGGTTAGTCCTGAAGAGTGATTGTCCTTGGTGAGTTACTTCATTGCATCGTATTCAAACACAGCTCAGCTTTCTCCTTTTCCTCCTGTCCTTAGTGAGTTACTCTATTGCACCATCCTCAAACACAGCTCAGCTTTCTCCTTTTCCTCCTGTCCTTAGTGAGTTACTCTATTGCACCATCCTCAAACACAGCTCAGCTTTCTCCTTTTCCTCCTGTCCTTAGTGAGTTCCTCTATTGCTGCGTTGCACCATCTTCAAACACAGCTCAGCTTTCTCCTTTTCCTCCTGTCCTTAGTGAGTTCCTCTATTGCTGCGTTGCACCATCTTCAAACACAGCTCAGCTTTCTCCTTTTCCCCGCAAGGGAACATATCCTGCTCTGTTCCTTTGGAGTTACGGGCGTGTATTTGTTTCATCATGGGAGCAAGAGTTACCCTACTTGTTTGTTATTTTCTATTCTTCATGGTTTGCTCTTAGTTTGTTTTTTTCTTTTCTTGCTCTCAAGCCACCTTTTAAGCTCACTTTGTTTTCCGCTGAGGAAGCTACTTTCTTTCGTTCTTCACAAGGGAGAATTTGGTCTCAACATCCCTGCACCTTGTGCTCTATCAGCGTCGCATTTCCAGCATGTGCCTCTGCTGTTGTGCACTTTGGGAGTCTCTTCTGTAATCTCCCATTCCCTCTGCAGAGTCACAGTCTGCCCTTCGTGCTGCTGTTAGCCCCTTAGAGCCTGCACTCATGGGACCCTGCGTCTTATGTTCCAAATGTTGCCCTTGAACCTTACCACTCAGGCTGCATAAGCCTTCATGTCAGTCCACAAGTTTCGGCTGGAGAGACATGTGCATCCCCCATTTACACTGGTTTGGTATTGGTTCCCAGGTGTGGAAACAGGCCATGGTGCCTCCCCCCCCCCCCCCCTCCCTACCTCCCTTTTGGCGCTCTCAACCCCTCAGCACATTATATGTCAAGAAAAGTGGCCAGGGAATGTGTTTTCGCCATGAATGTGCTGTTCAGCTTGCCTTTGGCAAGGCTCAGGGTCAGACAGTTTCCCACAGGGAGGGGATTCTACATGAGTCCCTGCTGCAAAAGGGCAAGGCTTGGTGGACACTGGACAGGAGGCCTGGGCGTCCTTTGACCTTGACCAAAACCCTTCATGATGCAGGCATGTTCGGTGCAAAAGCAGATAATATCGATGACAATGCTGATGAAGTCTGTGATGATGTATACTGAAATTACAGCTTTTCAGTGATGAATTTCGAGGTTTTTCATGTGAGAACTAAAATTTCCAACTCCTTGTCTGTTGTCCACATCAACTCCCTCCCCTCCTATTTCAACCCTTCTCCTGGAAGATACACAAAGTTGTCCTTCTTCAAAGTTACCAAGTCTGCTTAAGATTCTCACTCCTTTTTGGTCTACGAAAAGAACCACACTTTGGTTAAGCCTTGCATCTGGCAACTGCCATTTTCCATTTATGGGCATCCCCTCAGTTTGGGCTATTTACCTGGAACAGATATCCATCGACAGGCACACTTTCTTGGCTATACAAGTAGTGTGTTTGGAACCTTTGCTGTTTTCAGCATTTTGATCAAACCAAAGCGGTCAAGCTTCTGTTTTTGTACTTTTCAGCATGCTTGCCATTTGGCAGGCAATATTTCTCCTCCACATCATTTCTACAGTTGTCCTCTCTTTCTCCCTTGTGCATCCTTAGAAACGGAACTTGAAGTGAACTTGCTAAGGGTAATCGCCCTTTCAGCCTAACCTTCTTTTGAGGCATGATTAGCTCCCTGCTATCCAAATTCTTTTTTTTTTTTTTTTTTTTGAGGAATCTGATATGGTGACATTTTATGCCAAGTAGGGGACAAGGCATCTGTTTGGACAAGTAAGTATATCATAAACTACTTTTAGTTATAAAATTCCTTTTAAATTCCATTGTCAAATCTTTGTTGCTTGTTGTGGACACATTTAATTGATAAAAGCTTAGACAAGAAACAATTACTAGAACCAATTAAGAAGTTCAGAAATACTGTCACAGCTCTCTCCTTTTATTTATGATTTTCAGTTCTGGTTCATTTGATATATCTTCATGTTCCACTTCAGAAAAATTACCATTTAACAAACTTTTCTTACCATCATTAATCTGACAATGAAACAAGCATTTGAATATCAATATTTACAGCTGAAAAAAAAAAGGAGGGGAAAACACTTTAACATGCATGATCTCAATCTGAGTTTATATGCATGTAATTATCTAGATCACACACAAATCAAGCAATGTTGATGACTCTTAAGTCACAATAATACTCTATCAATATTTTCTATCATAACTAACATATCTGTAACTGATCAATTAAGTAGTGGGGGAAAACAAGTGCAGGTTAACAATTCTTCCATCATTATAGTAATGACTTGGCAAAGATTTGAAATTGAAAAAAAAAAGGCTGAAGATGAAGAAAATATCTGTAACTGATATCATGTACACTTTCTTTCCTACTC
>CM031611.1:49555554-49561373 GCA_018398815.1 Conus ventricosus | reverse complement strand
TAAAAACCGGGATTGTGCTAAGGAAGGGGTTATGTTGGGATGTGTTCGAAAAAAAGGTAGCATTGTGTTGTCAGGATGAGTGGGTGGTTGGGTGTGTGTAGTGGTGTGTGTGTGGTGTTGTGTGTGTTTTTTTTATGTGTGAACTGTGTCCGTGTGTGTGTGTGTGTGGTGTGTGTGTGTGCGTGCGTGCGTGCGTGTGTGTGTGTGTGTGTGTGTGTGTGGGTGTGTGTGTTGGAGTGAGTGTTTGTATGTATGTGTGTGTGTTTGTGTGTCCGTGTGTGGGGTGTGTGTGTGTGTGTGTGTGTGTGTGTGTGTGTGTGTGTGTGTGTGGACAGGTGTCCGGGTGTGTGTGTGTGTGTGTGTGTGTGTGTGTGTGTGTGTGTGTGTGTGTGTGTGTGAATTTGTCTCAGGTTGTGTCCTGAAAATAAATTCCCAGGATTTGCCTCAAAAGAAAATTCCCAGGTTAAAGCCCCAAAGTAATTTTCCAGGTGTTGTGCCCCAAAGTAAACTCCCAGGTTTTGCCCCAAAGTAAATTCCAGGTTGTGATGCCCAAAGTAAATCCCAGGGTTATGCCCAAAGTAAATTCCCAGGTTATGGTGCCCAAAGTAAATTCCCAGGTTGTGATGCCCCAAAGTAAATTCCCAGGTTGTGATGCCCCAAAGTAAATTCCCAGGTTGTGATGTCCCAAAGTAAATTCCCAGGTTATGGTGCCCCAAAGTAAATTCCCAGGTTGTGATGCTCCAAAGTAAATTCCCAGGTTGTGATGCCCCAAAGTAAAATCCCAGGTTGTGATGCCCCAAAGTAAATTCCCAGGTTGTGATGCCCCAAAGTAAATTCCCAGGTTATGGTGCCCAAAGTAAATTCCCAGGTTGTGATGCCCCAAAGTAAATTCACAGGTTGTGATGCCCAAAGTAAATTTCCAGGTTATGCCCCAAAGTAAATTCCCAGGTTGTGTCCCAAAGTAAATTCCCAGGTTGTGGTGCCCAAAGTAAATTTCCAGGTTATGCCCAAAGTAAATTCCGAGGTTGTGGTGCGCCAAAGAAAATTTCCAAGTTATGCCCCAAAGTAAATTCCCAGGTTGTGGTGCCCCAAAGCAAATTTCCAGGTTATGCCCCAAAGTAAATTCCCAGGTTGTGGTGCCCCAAAGTAGATTACCAGGTTGTAGTGCCCAAAGTAAATGTCCAAGTTGTAGTGCTCCAAAGTAAATTCCCAGGTTGTAGTGCCCCAAAGTAATTTTCCAAGTTGTAGTGCCCAAAGTAAATTTCCAAGTTGTAGTGCTACAAAAGTAAATTCCCAGGTTGTGGTGACCCAAAGTAAATTGCTATAGGTTGTGCCCAAAAGTAAATTTCCAAGTTGTAGTGCTCCAAAATAAATTCCAGGTTGTGGTGCCCCAAAGTAAATTGCTATAGGTTGTGCCCCAAAGTAAATTTCCAAGTTGTAGTGCCCCAAAAAATAAATTCCTGGGTTGTGGTGCCCAAAGTAAATTGCTATAGGTTGTGCCCCAAAGTAAATTTCCAAGTTGTAGTGCTCCAAATAATTCCGGTTGTGGTGCCTAAAAGTAAATTGCTATAGGTTGTGCCCGTTGTGCCCCAAAGAAAATTTCCAGTTGTAGTGCTCCAAAATAATTCCCTGGTTGTGGTGCTAAAGTAAATTGCTTTTAGGTTGTGCCCAAAAGTACATTTTCCAAGTTGTAGTGCTCCAAAATAAATTCCCAGGTTGTGGTGCCCCAAATTTAAATTCCCAGGTTAATGCCTCCAGTTTTTGGTGCTCCGAAGCACACACACACACTCACACACACACACACCCCACACACACACACACACACACACACACACACACACACACCCCACACACACACATGCTCTCTCTCCCTCTCTCTCTCTCTTTTCCCCTCTCTCTCTCTCTCTCTCTCTCTCTCTCTCTCTCTCTCTTTCTCTCTCTCTTTCTCTCCCTGAGATCAAAAAGTGACCTTACGCGAAAGAAAAGACCATAAACACTAGTATATGTTTCTTCCTGAAAGCCCTCTGTCGGACGTTTCTGGCTTTTATTAAAACAACGACTTGAAAATTACTAAAAGTGTGTTTAGGAAAGGGTAGAGGTTGTTGGCCCAGGGGCACGGGACAAAATGAGGAGAGAGAGAGAGAGAGAGAGGAGAGAGAGAGAGATGAAGAAGGAGAGAGAGGAGGGAGGGGGGGGGAGATAGAGGGGGAAGACAGAGCAGAGGGAAGAGGGAAAGACAGAAACCACACACACCACAACCACACACACACACCACACACACCCACACCACACACACCAGAGCAGGGGGGGGAAAGAGATGGAGGAAAGGGGGGGGGGGGGGGGGGACAAATGAAGGAAGGAGGGGAAAAAGGTTTTGTTGAGGGGGGGGGGGGGGGTAGGCTATGGGCAGTCAGGGAGACGACAGGCCCCGGCTTTGTGTTTTGTCACTGGGTGTAAATGTTATCGGCGGGGGTAGGGCCTTAAAAAAGACCGCTAATTGCCCCGATCAATGTGCTGGCAGCCCCTGCCCCTGGTTTTGGGGTGTCGTCAAGAAAACGGGGTGTTTCCCCTGCCCCGCAAGAAAAGGCGCGCGGCAAAACCCCAAACACACACCACACAACACACAACACCCCAACACAACACAAACACCCCACCTGTCTGTCTGCACAACCACACACACACACACCCAACAACCACACACACACACACACAACCAACACACACACCTTGTTGTCTGTCCTTTTGTCTCCCCCTTCTCTTCTCTCTCTCCTCCTTCTCTCTCTCTTTCTCTCTCTCTCTTCTTCTTCTTCTTCTTTTTTCCTTCTTTTGTCCCCCTTTTCTCCTCCCCCACCTTTTCCCTCCTCCTCCCCTTCTTTCCTAGGCCGCACGGCACGCACACCCCAAACCCACACACACACCCCACAACTACACAAACACACACCACACCACACACACTCACCAGCACACACGCACAACACACACACACACACACGCACAAAAACCACCCACGCCACATCACACTCACCACCACGCACACCACACCACACACCCCACACACACACCCCACAACTCCACACACACGACACATCACACCACACGCACCACACACCACACACACACACACACACACACACACCACCACAACACACACACAGTCACTCTCTCGCGGGGAGAGAAGAGAGAGAGAGAGAGAAAGGGGGAGAGGAGAGAGAGGAGAGAGAGGGGAGAGAGAGGAGAAGGGGACATGACATACTTTGACAGTGTCAGAAGAGAGGAGAGGAAAAAGGAGAGAGGGGGATGGAAGGAGAGGGTAAAATGAAAATGACATTGCAGTGTCAGTGGGGGAAGAGAGTGGAGAGGAAGCCCGGGGGGAAAGCGGAGGGGAAGGGAGGAGAAAAGAGGGGGGAGAGGGATGTGTTGGCGTCATGGATAAACTTGAAAAGGCTCCCTATCGCCCTACCCTTTCCCCCTCCTTTTTCCCCTCCTTCTTCCCATCTGTGGAGAAAAAACCCTTTTAAAGAAAAATCCAAGCTTCAAACTTTTTGATAGATGGGGAGGGGGGGGGGGGGGGGGGGTTTTTAAAATGTTTTTTTTTTTTAAAAAACCCAGCAAAACGGTTTTTTTTAATTTTAAAGATTACAAATCCAATAGAGATTGTGTTGAAAAAAATCTGACTTCCCCGCTTGGAACATTTTAAATGTACGCGCAAAGCAAGCGCAAGTAAAAACACACCTCCCCGCACCCATTGAAACAGCCGGCGTTTAATTTTTTGGGTTTTACTTATAAAAAAAACCCACACACACACACACACAACACAAAACCCACAACTTAGCGCGCGCCCCGCCACACCCCACACACACACACACACACCCACCCCACACACACAACACACCCACACACACACACACACACACACAAATTTCCCTTGCCCGAAAAGAAGACCAATGTATCATTTTGGGTTTTTAAAAAGTGTAGACTTTTTTGTGTCAGATATCATCGAAAAAAGACCATAAGGGAAAGGGGCAGCTCCATTTCCCCGGGGCAGGAAGAGAGAAACTAGTGTCGCATTTCCAAAATTACCCTTTGGGGAAAAAAACAAAAAAAATACCAAAACGTAGCAGTTTTTTTGCCAAAAGAACCCCAATAGTGTTTTTGTTTTCACCTGAAAGAACGCCCCATTGTTGTTTTTTTTTCACTCTGAAAAAAACAAACCCTTTGTTTGTTGTTTTTCCCCTTTAAAGGGAACGCCCCAAAAGGGGTTTTTGTTTCACCTGAAAGAACACCATAGTGTTGTTTTTTTTCACCTGAAAGAACGACCATAGTGTTGTTTTTTTTCACCTGAAAGAGAAGACCAAAGCGGGGGAAAGATAGAAAAAAACCCCATAGTGCAAATTCTTTCCTGACAAGAGGGCCTTTGCGTACTATTTTCGACTGAAAGAGAAGACAAAAATTTTTAGGAAGAAAACCATATTAAGCATTCCAAATCTGAAAAGAAAAACAAGTCAATAGTTCTCAGGGAAAGGGAAAAAAGACCTTTGGGGGAAAGCATTTTCTCACCCTGAAAGAGAAGACCATATTTTTAAGCTTCTCATCTAAAGAGAAAACAAAAGGCAAAAGTTCTAAATCTGAAAGAACCATAGTGCAGTTTTTTCCTCATCTGAAAGAGAAGCCCAAAAGGGCACCCAGTTCTCATCTGAAAGAAAACCATAGTGCAGCATTTCTCATCTAAAAGAAAGGGACCATAGGGGCGGGCAGTTCTCACTGAAAGAGACCTAGTGCAGCATTTTCTCATTTTGAAAAACCCAAATTTTCAGCTTTTTCTTCACTAAAAAAGAGCCCAAAAGGCACCCTTCACCATTAAAAGAGCCCTAGTGAAAGGCGGGTTTCTCTTCTGAAAGGACCATGGGCCCGCAGTTCCCAAAACTGAAAGAGATCAAAGTGCAGCATTCTAAACGGAAAAGAAAAAGACCAAAATTTCCGCTTTTTCTAAATTTAAAAGGGAAAACATAGGCAGCATTTCTCATTTAAAAGAGCCCAAAAGGTGAAAGCATTTTCAAAATCTGAAAAAAAGACCATAGTTCAGCATTTCCCCCATTGAAAGGGGATCATAGTGCAGCATCCCATCTGAAAGAGACCATATGCATTTTTTTCTCATCTGAAAGAATCATATGCAGAAATTTTCTCTCGAAAGAGAAAACCATATGAAAGCAGTTCTAAATTTGAAAGAGATATAGTGCAGCATTCTATTTTAAAAGAGAAACCATAGTGCAGCGGGGTTCCCTCATTTGAAATAAAGACTTTTTCCACTTGAGAAAGAGGCTAAAGAGCAGCGCAGAAAAGGAAAGCCCATGAGAATACAGTGTCGCGGGTTTGACCAGAAAGAGAAGGCCATAGTGTGTGTGTGTGTGTGTGTGTGTGTGTGTGTGTGTGTGTGTGTGTGTGTGTGTGCATGAGATCTGACTGGAGAGAGAGAGAGAAGAAGATCATTGTGAGCACCAGAACTCGTCTGAAAGAAAGAGAGAAAGAGACCCGTCCATCTAGCCTGGCTGGCTTCACTGGTCCGGGGTGTTTTGTCTTTCAAGGAAGACCGAACCAGGAAGACAGGAAGGAAGAAAGGAAGCCCCCTGAGGCAGTCTGCTCCAATCGGTTTTTGTATGTGCCGACACAGAATCACCCGGTCTCCGCTACTCCTCCCCTTTCCTAAAGATTTCCAGATCCCCCAATCTTGGTTTTGTTGTTGTTGTTTTGTTGTTTTTTCCCCATCTCGGGTCACACTGCCAAACCCATCCAACCGTCAGCCACAGGCATACTGAAGGGAG
>CM031611.1:49543054-49550554 GCA_018398815.1 Conus ventricosus | reverse complement strand
TAGTTCTTTGGTGGACAGTGAAGTTTCTGGAGAAGAGGGATGATAGATATTCTTTTAACAACCTAACATGGACATACTCCAGTGGAACATAAGGGGAGTTAAAGCAAATTGTCGGGACCTTGAGCTATTATTGACAGAGTATAGATCTTCGGTAATTGCTCTTCAGGAAACCCTTTTAACTGCAAGTAAGAAGCATGAGTTCCTGGTTTCTCTGCTTACTCAAGCCAGCTTCTGCAGACTTTTCAGCGGAGAGGCGTTTCTCTTTATATTCTAATTCGGTACTACATACAGAATTCCACTTCAGACGGATATGGAGGCAGTGGCAGCTCGTATCTCGTTAACAAGGTTGTTACGATATGTTTGTTTGTATTTATCTCCATCTTCTGTGATTTCGAAGAGTCAGTTGGATGGTTTTAATTTCTCAGCTCCCTAGCCCATTTTTTTATTGGGTGACTTGAATGGTTATCTCCACAGTGGGGAAGTAACTGCACAAATTCTCAAGGGAAAGTTCTTGAAGATTTTATATCGGATCATGATCTCTGTCTTTTGAATTCAGGCTCACGACCTTTTGTTCTCCTTCTGGTTCTTTGACTCACTTGGATTTGTCCATTTGTGACCCTTCCTTATTTTTGGACTTAGAATGGCAGGTTCATACGGACCTAAGCGGTGAGTGATCACTTTCGGTTTTTATTTCTTTTACGAAGCAATATGCAGGAGTCCCCCGGGAAACATGGAAGTTTCGCTCTGCAGACTGGAGTCTCTTATCAGCAACAGATTTTATAAGTAGACTGCCTATGAATCTGTGTTGCGGAGTTTATGATGATCTGTTTTACAGTTCACTAAAGTGATAGTAGAGAGTGCTAAGGAAGCTATTCCCAAATCCCGTGTTAAACCAAATGATGTTAAGGACCCCTTGGTATGATAAAGAGTGCAAAACTCTGAAGGGTAAGAGAAAAGGTGCTCAAAGACTTTTTGCTAGGTTTCCTATGGTGGGGAACAAAGTTAAACATCAGGCGTGTAGGGCTAAGTGTCGATATACTTTTAAAACTAAGAAGAAAGAATCTTGGAAAAATTTCTGTTCAAATTTGTCCTTTAAGGTCAATTCAAGGAAAATCTGGAAACTAATCCGTAAGATTATGGGAAAGTCGGCTACATCAGTTATAAAATGTTTGCAAGTAAATGGATCGTTTATTACTAATAAAAAGGAGGGTTGCTAACTTGTTAGCTGCTACTATCCATCAAAATTCGTCAGCTGATCATTATTGCAAGGAATTCCAGCGTATCAAAGATCAGCGGAGTCAAAATCTTGTTCCTTCGAGCAGATAGTACTGAGGATTACAACTGCGTTTTCAGCATGGATGAGTTAAAGGACGCCATTTTGAAAGCCAACAACTCAGCTCCTGGACCAGATGACATTCATTATTCAATTTATTCAACATTTGCCAGCTGAGGGTTTTAAATGTGTTGTTGTCTCTGTTTAATCATGTTGTTGGTGTTCAGGGTATTTTCCACCTTCTTGGAGAGAGGCGGGTTGTTATCCCTATTCCTAAACCAGGACGAGATCATTCGGATCCTAACAACTATCGTAGTCCGCTGGACCTATAAACACTAACTAAATAACTAACTAACTAACAACTATCGTCCTATAGCTCTCACTAGTTGCTTATGTAAAACTATGGAGAGAATGGTATATTCTCGATTGTTATGGCAGTTAGAACGTTCTGGGGGCCTGTCACGGTCAAAAATAAACACAAGCAAAGTCGTGGAGTTGCCAGCGGTTCGAATCGGGTTTAAGCCCGACTCAGACATCCCGACGCCTTCAAGCATCGCCTCAGCCAATTTGGGCACAGCGGGGGGGGCTAATCCTCATCCTCCACGGAGACGGTCGGTCCACCCAGACAGACTAAGTGGCTGGACCGACAGGTCTCGATTGGGTTGGTCAGACATCTGGGCGCCTACCCAGACTCATTAGCCAATTTACACTGACAGTGCCCACGAGTTAAGCCATACGGCGCCAGTTAAGTAGGAAAGGGGGAAAGGTAGTGCGTGGTGGGGGTGAAATCTAGCTAATCAATTAAATGACCAATTGACCACCACAGAGAGTAAGGCGTGTAGGCGTGACTGTCATGATTTGAATATCCAATGGAATTAGAGGGAGATAACTTCGGGTATCAGGGGTAAAATACTGACCAATGGTACTCGCCCTTTTTGACAGATCGGAAGGGATAAGAAGGATGTGAGAGTGAGAGAACGGGGGGAACGAGTAGGAGAACGACAGAGAGACAGAGAGAGGAGGTTGAGTGTAATCTCTGAGGAGAGAAAAGCAGAGAGATGAGGGGAGGAGAGAAGAGAACCAAGTTGAGAGATTAGCATGAGATAGTCTGCAGAGGAAGGACTGAGGAGAGATGTGGAGAGAGAGAGAGTTGCTAACTAATGAAGAGGAAAGAAAAAAAAGAAAAAAGAAAGAAAAAGCAACCATGTCCTTTTTGAAAGAGCGATGGAGAGAGGGAGAGAGAGTGCAATGGTTAATCCCCCAGGAAGAAAGAAAGGGAAACAATCGATTTTGATAGTCACTGTTCTTCTTCACTGGGGTTCGACCTCTACTTGGCCAGCGCCATTTTACGGCAGCCCAACCCTGACCAGTGCAGCGTCCCCCTGACGGTGCGCAGACCAAACCAGTCCCAGCATTTGTGTCTTTGTTTGGAAATGACAGTGAAAAAAAAAGAAAAAAAGAAAAGACGTGTTCGTGAATGTTAAGATCACCGGGCCAGGGAAGTAAAAAATTATTTTCCCCGGGTTTAGTTAATGTGTTTTAGAAAAAATGATTTTGTGAAGTTCGGGAAAGGAAATGTTTTATTTTGTTTGATTCCTATGCATTGTTTTTTGTTCTAGGCCCATGTGTAGTAAGTTAAGACTTTATGGGTTTGATGGGGGAGGGGAAGGATATTTAAATGGATCGTAAGCAAGTGTGAGTGTGTTGGGTGTGCGCTGTCTTCCTCCTGAATCACCCGGGGTTTGGGGGGACGGGTTAGTTTTTCCCCAGTGTGGATTTCGGAAAAAACCGCGTCTACTGACACTTGGTTCGTTATGATTTTTTAGGAATGCTTTGTTTAAGGGAAATGTAGTTTCTTTTTTTTTGATTTAGAAAAAGCTTTTTAAAACAAATGGAGGTCGGATTCTTGGGCTTGAAGGCACTTGTTTTTAAAAGGTTTTTCCCAATGTTTATGCTATTTTTTTGTTAACGGGCAGTGTTAGACTTCATTCGACCTTTTCGTTTTTTTGACAGGAGTGGGTGCCTCAAGGTAGCTCTTTCTCCATTCTGTTCAACTGAAGTTAAAAAAATCGCAGTAGTAAAGTTGGAATTGATAAGTCTTTATTTTTTGATGATTTCTCCTTCTCCCAAAGGGGAAAACTTTGGCTGCAGTGAAACGTCAACTTCATTTGTGTTTTAATCGTGTTAGCAGGGGTTTTTAAATGAAATGGATTTAGTTTTCGTACTAAGACAGAGTGTTTCATTTCCTGGAAAAAGATCCAGGTCTTGCCCCGGCTATCTTCAATGGTCAGGTAATTAAATTTTCCCAAAAAAGTGAAATTTTTGGGGGTTATTTTTGTTTAATATTTTTCTTTTTTCCCCTCACATTAAGACATTAAAAAAATTTGCCAGTCAGGTTTGATGTTTTGAAGGTTTTAGTCCACTGTTGGGGTGCATAAAGCGAACTTTTTGCATTGTATCGGGCTTTGGTGAGACCAAAGCTAGTTTAGGGGGGTGTGTGGTATTGGTTCTGCCGAAAGTCTTCCTAAAAGTCTGATCCTTTTCATCATCAAGGACTGGGATTGCTTGGGGCACTTCGACTCTCCAAAAGAGGTTTGTATGTTAAAATCTGGGAACCCCTTTGGGAAAGGGGTTGGTTTTTCCCATAAATTACTCCCTGAAACTGGGGCTAACCCGAAAACCCTGCCTTGTATTGTTATAAACCCCCCTTTTTAGAGCCTTTATGACTTAAAGCCAAAGGTTTCCTCCACTGGGTATTCTTTTTTCCCCCATTGGGGGGGGCGCGGGCCCATTGATCTTGATGCTTTGATGCGGCCCTTTTCGATGTTTTTCCTCTTGGAAAGTCGCCATCCAGAGTTAAATTTATATTAATCAATTTAAAAAGGAGGTCCCTCGAGTGTGCATATAAACAACTTTTTTTGGGCAATGTGAACTTTATAAAGATTTTATCAAGTTTTTACTGATGGTTCTAAAAAAGGGGGAAGGGCTGCAGCTGCGTGTGTGGGGATAAAAATTTTTCAGGGCTACTTTTTTAAAGATTGCGGGTTTGGGTGTCTGTTTATACTGTGAACTGAAGGTTTAATCTGGCCCTGTGCGGTGCCAGATCAGATCAGATGTTTTCCCTTATTTTATCGGATTCATTGCGGCATTGTCAGTTTTATCGACGAGAAGTGCCCCCATCAGTTTTGGCTGATTTTCATGATCTTCATACTAGCTTGTCTCTTGGGGAAAGATATAGTTTTTTGTGGGCCCCCACCCAAGGGGAAATTATGGTAACTCGTGGTGGAAAAAGAGCCAAACAAGTCTCGGTGCAAGTCTTTCCAGGGGATTGCGTTTTTTCCCTCATCTGATTATCATAACCGGTTGTATTGTCGTGAACTGTGGCACAATGAATGGTGTATAAAATTTATAATAAATTGTTTAAAATTTCCCCAGTTTTAAACAATCCTTTCCCTCGGGGGTAGGTAATGTAAAGGGATCGGTTTTTCAGGTTTACTATTGGGCACGCTATATAACGCACAGTTGGATTTCAAAAGGGGAAGACCCCCCATGGGTGTTGCGTGTGACGCTTGTTAGTGTTAATCCTTTTTTTTTTTCAGAAAGTGTTTTTATTTGTGTTTCAGGGGAAGTTCTTTTCCCCAGGATTTATCGGTTCTTTTCGTGGATTTCAGTAGATTTATTTTTTTTTTTTGAAAGAGGAAATTTTTTTTATAAAATAATATAGTGTTTTAATATGTTAAGGTGTCGCCGGAGTTGAAAAGTTTAAATTTTGTTTTTTTTGTCCTCATAAATTTTTAAAAAATGTGTTTTAAAACTGTGTGGGTATTTTTATTTGAGCTTGATTGATAGCTGAGGTTGATTTGGTCCTGTAGTCCGCTGGACCCCCTTTTAAAAATACTAAATAACTAATAACTAACTAACTAAAATCTTCTCTTTCTCTCTCTCTCTCTCTTCTCTCTCTCTCTCTCTCTTTTTCTCCTTTCAAGTCTACTCGTTGCTCGTTCTCAATCATCAGCATCACTCACTCATCACTCTCTCTTTGTCTCTTTTTTCTGTCTCTTCTCCTTCATTTGTGGTGGTCTGCGCGCAAGCGTGGGCGGTGTGTGCGCGTGCTCTCTCTCTTCTCTCCCCTTTTCTCTCTTCCTCTTCTTTTCTTTTCTCTCTCTCTCTCTGTCTCTCTCGTCGCAAATCTCACTCGCTTGCCGTTTTCTACTCACTCCTCATGTGGCGTGTGGTGGTGTGGGTGTGTGTGTGGTGTGTTTTGTGTGTTGTGTGGTTGTGTGTGTGGTGTTTGACACACAGTCTTCATCTCTTTGAAAAAATTAAAGAAAGAGCCCGGCCATCCGCCCGACTCTGCCTGCCCCCTTTACCTGCTACCCTTTGACCCCGGGCGGAAAACCGACCCCCCGAGGATGAACAAAAAAATAAGAAAAGGAGAGAAGGAGAGGAGAGGAGGAGGAGAGGAGGAGAGAGAGAGAGAGGGGCTCAGCGCCCTTTTTTCCCAAAAAACCCTTCCCTCTCCCCCCTGTGAAGGGCGTTCCGTTCAATATGATAGTAGTTTGGGGGTCTTCAGTGCAGAAACATGACAGACAAACAGGGGAAACAAGCAAACAGGCTGGCGGGATGGAAATGTTGCTACGTCGGGCAGAGGTATCTTGAATACAACAATGCCTGGAAAAAAGGGAAAAGGCATGTCTAAATGAATTTTTTTGCTCGACGGAAAAAAAGACGGTCAGGGTCAGGCCCGGGGAGAAGGGCAGACAGACAGACTGACTGACTGACCGGACGGACAGAGGGCAGACAGACAGACAGACAGACAACGCAGACAGACTGACGCGGACAGTCAGAAGACAGACGAGGGGAACGGACGGACGGACGGACAGAAGACGGACGGACGGAAGGGGAAGTGAGCGTTTTTGGGCGTGAGGTTTTCCTGTTGTTGTTGTTTTCCCTGAGCCTATGCCCCGGTGCTGATGTGTGGTGTGTGATGTGTTGCAGACCCATTTACCGGATAAAAGGAACCGGACCCAGCCCTTTTCATCTGCAGCTTTTTGGTTCCCTTGGTAAGTCATTTCTGTTTGTCTGTTTCTTTGCCTCTGTCTGTCTGCCCGTTTGTCTGTCTGTTTCAGTCCCTGTTTTGTCTCTTTTCTTTTCTCTTCTTTTCTTTCTCTTGTCTTCAATCATCTTTTTCTCCCCCCTCTTCTCTCTTCCCCCCCCCCCCCCTCTTCTCTTTTTTCTCGTTTTGTTTTTTTGTCTGTCTGTTGTGTGTCTGTTTCTCTCTTTTTTCTCTTTTTCTCTCTCTCTTACCTTTTTCTCTCTCTCTCTCTCTCTCTTCCTCTCTCTCTCTCTCTGTGGTTGTAGTGTGTGTGGTTGGAGCTCTGTGTGGTTGTGTGCTCGCGGCGGGTGTGTGTTGGGGTTTTGTTTTTTGTGTGATTTTTTTTTTTTTCGTGTCTGTATCTGTTTAAACTTTTGTTTGTGTGTGTGTTTTTGTTTGTGTGTTGTTTGTGTTGTGTTGAGAGGGGGAGAGAGAGAGAGAGGGGAGAGATGAGAGAGGGGGATAGCAGACGACACACACACAGACAGAAGACGGACGGCGGACAGGAGGGCGGGGGTTGGTTAGGATTGGTAATGGTATTAATACGGTATGGTTTGGGCTATGTTGTTTGGGGGGGGGGGGGGGGGGGGTGTTAGCTGTTTATGTGCGGGGGGGTGGAGGGGGGTGAAGGGGTGGTTTTACTGAACTTTTATCGGGGAAAGGGAGATTTAGTTTGGTTTAGGGGATAGTGAGAAAGAGAGAAAAAAGAAAAAAAGGGTTAAAAAAAAAAAAAAAAAAAAGGTTTTTGGGGAGGGGAAGAAAGGGGGGATGGAGGTGAGATCGACGAGGGAAAAAAAAAATGTCCCTGTAGGGAAAAAAGAGAGAAAGGGGGAGAGAGAGAGGAGAGAAGAGAGAGAGAGGAGAGAGAGAGAGAGGGGGGGGGGGGGGGGGGGGGAGGCGGAGACGGGCGAGGGGTAAGATGGTGGGAAGGGGGGGGGGAGGGGGGGGGAAAGGGTTTTGGGGACGGAGGGGGGGTTTGTTCGGTGGAGATATGCACAAGCGACGACAAAATAATTAACAGGGTTTTTCTGAAAAAACCCTGACGAAACAAAATGTCAGTGGTTTAACCCCCCCTAGGTAATCGACCCGACGCTCTCTCTTTCTCTCTCTCCTCTCTCTCTTCCCCTCTCTC
>CM031611.1:49537612-49542054 GCA_018398815.1 Conus ventricosus | reverse complement strand
CGACAACACAACCCAACCTCCCCTAGGACACCACCATACGCCTTCTGATGCGTTATATAAGTCTCTCAACACGACATGAACAAACCTGCTTGGACAAACAGCCGGTAAGGAAGGAAGATGGTTGGGTGTGGTGGGTGGGGGGGGGGTGAGGGAGCGGCGGGGGCGGTTTGGTTACAATACGTTACCGCAAATGCTCTCTACCGCCAGAATACATTACCGCAAAGTCGTATATTACGATACCGCAAAAAGACTTGCTACTTTACCGCAAATAGATTTTGTTGATTTCTGTAGCCTTTTAGCACAGGTATCACTGTCCTATGATTCACCAGCTACTTGATTCAAGTCCAATTAGAACTGCATGGCAGCGAGACACTCTGAGTTGTAATAACGAGTGATATATGAATACTGTTCATGTAAATACATCGTCGCTGTGATGTTTATTCACTAACCGCAGTTCAGAGTTTATCTGCCTTCATCACCCTTCACTCTTGTGGTCAAATACAGGCAGCCTATCAGCATGGAGCCATTACTCAAACTAATGTGGAGGCTGGCACTAAGGTACCAGCCCGTCCGAATGTGATGACGCTCTCCAGCTGATGTGATGCTGAACTGTGATTGATATTTAATGCCAACAGCTGATGCTGGCTAACAATACCGTCTATTCGCTTAACACAGACAATATCCCAAAGGGTGTTTTATTTCTACATTCGTGTAAATGTGGAGGTGGAGGAGGGAGAGGGGATGGAGGGGGGGGGGGGGGGCGAAGAAGGAATGGTAGAAGAGTAGGGTTGGATAAAGGAGGCAATGGGACGGGGGTGGGGAGGGGGGGAGCGTGTGTGTGTGTGAGTGTGTGTGTGTGGTGTGGGTGGGTGCTGTTGGATTCTTTTTGAACCCTTGGTGGTGAGAACACCACAGAATTATGAACTGTGGTGTGTCTCTATTTGACACCAGGAGCGCAGACACAATCAGCCGTGTCTCCCTGATGAGTCCGATCCAGCGGACGAAAGGCCTAGGAGCAGGCAATACAAATAGATCTGCCTTCAGAAGGGATCACGATGGTTCCCTCAGGCAGCTAGTGAAGGGTTTTTCATATTTATAATATATTTCCCCCATTTTCTTCATCTTCATTTTTTTGTTCTTTTTCTCTAAAAATTCAAATCTTTGCAAAGTCATTATTATAATGACGGAAGAATTGTTAGCCTGCACTTGTTTTCCCCCACTACTTAATTGTTCAGCATCATAATGCCAAATGTTACTGTTAATGTTTAATTAAATTCAGAGACAAAGTAGTAGATGCTGAACGTGATTTTGAATGCAAGGGTTTTTTTAAGGTACCTTTTTTAATGCCAAATTCAGAGACAAAGTACGTGTGGTACTGTCAAAAGTACCTGTTGAACAGATTTGCGGTAACGTATTCCTGCAGATTGCGGTTTTGTAGCATCGGTTTTGCGGAAATGATATACCCACTTACGCTATAATGTGGCTTTTTTTGCGGTAACGTGGTGCTACCGCGGTTTAACGGCAGTCTATTTTGCAAATGCAAGAGTGAAATAAATCAGAACGCACTGGCACTTAACGGTATACGTTATAACTTCCGCTACATCAACATTTACGCGCGCGCCGCACGCACGCACGCACGCACGCGCGCACACACACACACACACACACACACACACACACACACACACACACACACACACACAATCTACTGACAGAAAGACGCTATCTGAATAATTTGATTCCCTTTAAGCTTCTTCGCGTCAACAGGCGTAAACTTCATCGTCGTAACGCACCCTTGTCTCTGCGTAAGATTCGGTCTGCTCACTAACAAAAGATACTGTTGTCGCCATGTTTGTTGTCGTTGTTGTTGTTGGTGGTGGTGGTGGTGTGTGTGTGTGTGTGTTGTGTGTGTGTGTGTGTGTGTGCTGGTGTGTTTTGTTGTTGGTGGTTTTTTTTTTTCTTTGTTTCGTTTTTGTTTTTGTTTTCATGCTTACGTATCTAATGTGTTCTTGCCAAAGCGGAGCCTCGTTGGAATGTTGTTTGCCAAGGACAGGTTGTGCCTCCGCTGCCCAGGGATCTTTTACGTGCGCTAGCGGGCATGCTGCGTACACAGGAAGCTCGGTTCATCCCGTCAACTACCATTCATGTATGAGGGACCGTTTCGTTGAGTGTTGGAACACATCGTCATCTTCGCACCTTTACATTGAACTTTCCTTGAGTTCCTTCCACCCGGAGTAATTTGCTGGTTGGTGGTTGGTTGGATGGTTGGATGGTTGGATGGCTGGTTGGTTGGTTGGTTGGTAGGTTGGTTGGTTGCTCAAGCACCACTTGCTAGAATGTTGCCAAAACTATTCGGCGAATCGCTCAGCCTGACGCACGCGTCAAGAGATGAAAAACAAAGTTCAGATAACTTAGAAACTGATTTTGCATTTTTTCTGTTAAAAAAACCCACTTTATCATACTAAAAACAAACAAACAAAACAAAACAAAAACCCTGTCCGTGTTGTCCATAAGGGATAAAGGTCAAATAGTAAACCTTTTACTGTTGTGTACCGACACACTTTAGTCCCCCCCCCCCCCCCCCCACTCCTCCACCCCTCATTTACTATCTATAGTAACACGTGCGCTGATTGGTGGATGAAATGATAGGAATTCTCATAGTCTGTCCTGACAGAAGGGCTGGATTCTGAAACCTTCGTCACGAGAGGATACCACGTGCGCTGATTGGTGGATGAAATGATGGGAATTCTCAGTCTGGCCTGACAGAAGGGCTGGATTCTGAACCGTCGTCACGAGAGGAACCCCTGCTGAATCAGCCGTCAAGCCTCTGTCGCAGATGGCCTCGATAGAACTCAACGGCTAAACCCGAAAAAAAAAAAAAAAAAAAAAAAGAAGAAGAAAAAAGCGAAAAAAGAAATGGGGGTGGGGATGGGGGAACTGAACGTGACAACACAGAGAAAAAGTCCATGACTAAGGTCCACGACCATTCATTCGCTTCGTAAAAAAAAAAAAAAAAAAAAAAAAGATCCGCTGGAAACTCTCTAAAGTCACGATCTTCTAAGCCCAGCCGACCGTGGAGAGTCAGTCTATCAACGCTGGCATCAACTAATTATCTGCCCATGAGGGGGGGGGGGGGGGGGGGAGGGGGGGAAGAGGACTTGGGAGTTTCGTTTTACTTCACTCAAGCGGGAAATGACCCGGAACTTGAAAGCCAACGCTGCGCCTTCAGCTGTCTGTCTGTCTGTCTGTCTGTCTGTCTGTCTGTCTGTCTCTCTCTCTCTCTCTCTCTCTCTCTCTCTCTCTCTCTCTCTCTCTCTGTGTGTGTGTGTGCCCTCTACTGAATGAACCTCCCCCCTCCTCCCCCTCCCCCTTTTTAGCTTTAAAAGCTCCTCGGTAATCGATGTCTTTACACAACAGCAGCAGTCATTTCACCCTCTTCATAAAACCGATTGAGAGCTGTTTTTCACGTCAACCCCCATCCCTATCCCCTCTCCCCACCAACTTCACCTCACCCCCCGCCCACCATCTCCACCCCCAGCGTGTGCGCTTACATCTCTTTTTGACATGATGTAAAGAACGGTGGGTAAAAACGCACACCCACCCCAAACAAACAAACAATCAAAAGAGACAAATACATATAGGATCCAAAGGTTTGTTTAAGTTCAGTATAATTAGGATGTGTTCCGAAAGAGGGAGCGCAAGTACGTTTTCATTTCTTGAAGTGATACACGTTTGCGAAATCGGAAGACGAGTCTATAGAATGTTGTTTGGATGTGAATTGAGCGACAGCCAACAAACGGTACAATCCCACAGTAAAAAAAAACAACAACAACAACATATCAACAAACAACAACAACAACAAGAAAGAATATACATTTTGGAAAAAAACGTTTGTCTTTCACTGAAAAATCCACACGTACACGACGTCATTTAAACGAAAAACGTTCTCGAGCAAAACGCAAGAATACATTCCAACAACAATCCATCTATCAACATGTAGACGTCACAAAATAACAGCAGACGCTAGTAAACACTGCTTATTCTCCCATTAAAAAACCAACAACAACAACAACAAACTCACAAATATGCTAAGAAATAAGAAACAAAGAAACAAACGAAACAGTTAAGAAAGAAAAGAAAGCAAGAAAGAAAAAAAGAAGAAAAAGGAATAAAGTTAAGAAAAGAAAAGAAAGAATGAAAGAAAAGAAAGTTAAGAACAGAAAATAAAAGAAAATAAAAGAAAGAAAGAAAGAATAGTTAAAACAAAAGAACAGAAAAGAAAGAAAGAAAGAAAGAAAGAATGACAGACAGACAGACAGACAGACAGACAGAAAGAACGAACGAACGAACGAACGAACACACCACCAGCACAGTAACTAACTGCTCACCTTCGGGGCAGTAGATGGTCCCCTTGCTGTCGATGTAGCGGACCACCTTGTCCC
>CM031611.1:49515112-49527612 GCA_018398815.1 Conus ventricosus | reverse complement strand
AAATTTTGCCAGCAATAGGATATAATTAAGGCCAAAGTCTGTTTTGACTCCTTCTTTAACCCAAAATTTACAATCAATGTTCTGAAAATGTCAGACGACACCAATGCTGACAGTCACTGGACAACATAGGGTTAAGATCGATCCAAAACTTTTGGACAACACTACAGCCCCATAATAATGTTGTAATCGTTGGATTTCATTTTCGACAGAGGTTACTTTACGGGGTCTCTACAATTTTACAGTCATACAGATATTTCCTTGTATTTAAAAGGCGATGTAGTATTCTCACCTGAAACCATCTTAGTTTAATATCATGACACTTAGACACTGTTTGAAAATTTCAAACCAATTTAGATTATTATAGATTTCGTCCCATTTAAGGCTGCAGTGGGTTTGAACCTCTGATCTTGTAAGCATTGCCGGGACACTTTGCCTCCTCCTTTGATTACTTTCCAAGTTTTATTATCTTCTACACTACACCTGGGATCAATCTCAATTCTACATTTCTGCTGGTATTCCAAGATGGCATTGATAACCCATTATAGAGAAGAAAGTTAGTTCGCCTGATATTTGGATAAAGTTCCTTTAAATTCTCTAAAGGTAAGGAATTTATATCATTAAATCATACAATTGGTGAATAAAAAAAATATTTTCCTCAACCCATTCTTTAATGAATACTACATGCCTGTCTCTTAGTATATGTTTGTTGTAATGTTTGCACTCACCCAAAAAAATTCTGCAGGCTTCAGTGGGGGGCATTTCATGTACAGATGTTTGCAGTGTTTCAGCACGTCTTCCAAAACAAATTCTACAACTTTCAAACAAACATGTACATATTCTTCCCCCATTTTGACAAATTTACAAAATTAGGAAATAAGGCATACACAAATTTTGCAGACTTCCTTCATAAGTTAGCCGTTTAAGCCAGGATACTTTTAATGAAGTAATATAAGCAGGTAAATCACCATCTGTAATCCCCCATCAACATAAGGTTTGCACACTATACTCCTTTTTATTTTGGCTGGTTTATTGCTCCATAAGAAGGAGAACAAAGCTGTCTGTAGTTCTTTAACAAAATTTACCGGAGGATCAGGTAGATTTTCAAAAGATAAGTTAGTTTAGACAAAACCAATGTTTTCAATAGTGTTATCTTACCTAAGGGGAGAAAGGTCTCTCTTACACCATCTACCCAGTACCTTTTTAAATGTCATTCAATTTGCCTTCAAATTTATATCCGTTTCTTCTGATGCCACACAAAACTGTATACCCAATATTCTAAAAATTCCAGGATTCCGCGAAATTTTTCATCACGCATATATCTCATGTTTGAATGCTTCATATTCCAAACCACACGACATTTTGTTTTTAAATGATTAATTTTTAAAACCAGACATTTGGGCAAAAAGTCTCAATACACTTATGGTTCATTGAACGACTTTTCTGTACCATCCAGACATATATTGGTATCATCTGCAAAATTGCGACAGGAGGACCTCTTGACCCCTCACCATGACACCTTTTATATCATATTTTGTCTAATAAGAAGCGACAGGACCTCTGCGCCGATCAGGTATAGGTAAGGAGAGCAAGGATCCCCTGCCGCACTCCAGTCTAACTAGAAACCTTTTTGAATATTGTCCATTTAACAGAAACACAGGACGTCATGTCCTTGTAAAAGGAGACAATCCACCTTATAATTCGGGGCCAAAATTAAAAAATTCAAGCGCTTTATTCAAGAAGGTCCAAGAGATGCTATCAAATGCCTTTTCAAAATCAACACTAAGTAAAAGACCTGGGGTGCTTTCTTCCTCGGTATATTGAAGTACATCATAGATTTTCAAATATTTCTCCAATGTATCTTCCTCCCATGAAGCCCTTTTGGTCCTCATGAACTATTTTTGGTAAGACACATTTGATACGATTTTGCAATTGAGGGTGATGCTATTTTGTATGCCGTATTTAACAGAGAAATTGGTCTCCAATTCTTCAAATATTGTTTTGGCTTATCCTCCTTGGGAATACAAACAATGACACCCTGTCTCTGTGTAACTGACATACTCTGTTTATCAAACCATCATTCAGAGATCTGACAAGAAAAAGGGGCCAATATCTGCGAAGAAGAAAATTTTTAAAATTAACAGTAAAACCATCTGATCCAGGGCTTTTGTTGTTTTTCATATTTTTTAGGGCCCCACCCACTTCGTTTATAGTCAATGGGCCTTCCAGTCGATCACTTTCTTCTTGTGTTAATTTGTTAGCATCCATTATTATACCATTTAAAACTACGTTCCTTGCTTTCTGTTTTGTAAATAGTTGTTCATAAATGTTTTTAACCTCTTTTAGGATACTCTTTTGATCGGATATAATATTACCATCAACTCTTTCAAGAAAACTCATAGAGCGATCTACAAAATTTCTATTTTCCAACTGCAAAAAAAATTTACAGGTTTCTCCCCTTCGCGAATCCACTTTACTCTTGATCTAACAATAATTCCCTCTATTTTCTTTTCCCGTAGTTTTCTAGTTCCATTTTTCAATTGTTCTAGTTCTCCTAAATTCTCTTCATTCCACATTTGAACTCAAGTTGGGAAAACTTTGTTCAAGTTCCTTTTCCCGTTTTAAATCATTTTTTTTCTATAGCATGAATAGGCTATGTTTTTTTCTTTTTTTTAGTAACACCATTTCAAAAATATTGATCTGAAATTGTAAACTGTAGCATATCACTTGCCACCTCATTAATATTCTGAAAGTTGTAGACTGGTAAAGCGTATTCTTTTTTAACTCTGAAATGACTCCTTTTATTTCATCTACAAATTTCTTGTCTCTTAATAAAGAATTGTTAAATTTCCGTACTGTCTATCTCTCATCCTCACTTCTTCTTCTAAAACTTTTATCAAAAATGGAATGATCTGAACGGTAACTGAGACCTATATTAGTCTACTGACATCCGACAACAGACTTTCTGATATCAGAAAAAATCTAACCTGCCTTTTTTTATGGTATTAAATTTGCGCCCAAAAATATTTTTTAAATTTGGGTTTAATATTCTGAACACATCAATCAATTCATGGTGAGCAGTTAAATCCAATATTGCTTTACGCGTCTAGGGCTATTTGGAGTACTAGAATAGTTTCTTGAATCAAGTTTCCCGTCCACACAACTTCCAGTCTCCTCCAAGATCAAGTTATTATTACCAGATGTTCAAGTTTTGCACTTAACGCATTAAAAAGTCTGGGTTATCTCCTGCACTAGGCCCTATACATTGACCAAAGTGAACGTTTCTTGAGAAACTCCACATCTAAAAAAAGATACTGTCCATTGGGGTCCCTTACAACATTAAATACTTTGTACTCAAAAAATTTTTATTAAATAAATTGCAACCCCCTTTTTATTTGTATCTGATCCCGCCAGCCATACTGAATATCCCCCCGCTTGACCTAATAAAGTTTTCTTGTTTATGGGTAGATGAGTTTCTTGTAGAATATTCCTCAGGAATTCAAAGACATCTTTCCTTTTCTTGAAGTCATTTATCCCATTGCAATTGTAAAACATATTTGAATCCATTGATTTATTTATCTTGCTATCCATTTTTTCTTCCAGAATAAACTCCCAGAATTATATCCAATGTAATTGTGCAAAGTGCCATTCGAACAGCTCCACTCTTGTTTTCCCGTAGGAAGCTACTCTTTATACTTGAGGATGTATGAAAAAACTCACTGGAAAGAGTATACTTAGCCCCTTGATTTTCACAAAGCATGGGAAAAAAAAAGTATTCCACAGGGAATTTTTCTCATTCCACAGCCCATGACAAAAACATTGCAAATACACGAATCACACAATAACACAGTACATGACAAAGATACGATACAAACAAAAACATACTTATAAAAAATGTTCATTCATAATGGGGCAAAATTTGCTGACAACCCCCCGCATATAAACCGAAATTAGACTAAAATTTTGGCACTGAAGAACCATGCAACATTCGAACATTGTACAAAAAGTGCAAACCGTGCAAAATCACAGCGCTTTCTCATTCTCATGACCTCATTCAAAATTTATGGCTATAATATTGTAATAAGTTCATGTTTTGGAAAAGGGTCAGCTATTCCTATGTTTTATTACAATTGAAAGAACCATCATCCTGATTGTGTTTTTCATCCCTAATTGCGGAAAAACATAAAAAAAAAAACAAGAAAAAAAACAAAACAAAAAAACACAATAACCCTACACCCGTAATACCAAACACACACACACACACACACACACACACACACCCCACACACACACACACACACCCTGCATACACACCACACGCACCACGCACACATACCCACGCACACACACACCACACACACACACCACACACACAAACAACACACACACACACACACACACACAGGGCTACCAAAAGGTATCTCATTAACATTATACATGGGGCAGTAAACAATTTGGGGTAACTTTTCAATTTTCAATTTCAAATTTTACATGGGGTTTTCAGTATCGGTTACAGCCCTGATGTGGCCCTTTGCGTCGGGTGGCTATAAGCAACATTATCTTATCTTATCTTTCAGTATCGGTTTCACATATTTTGCAATCAGGCTTCCATACAAATTATAAGCAAACACAAGGAATCATCTTCCCATGATCTGCTAACCCAGTACTCTGTAACCGTATTAAATTTAAAAAAAAAAAAATAAATAAATAAAATAAAATAAAATAAAAATAAAAAATTAAAAAAAAAAGAAGTAAAACAACCAATAATCACTGCCCTACCTTAGTGTCTTAAACTATAAATGCAATGTATCAGTAAACAAACAACATTAACCATTCAGAAGAATCACACGGGTATCCCCTATGAACATGCTGCTCGCTGAAAATGCAGATCAAAAAGGGCATTGGAAGCCTCTTTTAACTTTACTTCTTTTGCCACTGTTGTTGCTCAATTTCTTCCATATTACTCGACACCATTCATTTCAAGTCCCCATACACAGCTTACTCAGGACTCTCCTGTTACAAAGTCTGCTCCAGTAATCCACTGGAGCTATTGATATCAGGTTATAATGCGTAACACACCTTGGGGGAAAAGAACACTGATGCTGAGTCACTTTTGGTGTTCAATGGTGCCTGTTCTGATTTATGCAGGAAATATGAAATAATCACACCAAGTCATTGGAAAAGAGACTCCACTTTGTTCCCCACTGACAGTCCTCACAAATCTGTTCACTAGAGAGACTTTGAACTGAAGTCTGTAAAAGGCCAAATGTGGATGCGGACATCAAGGTATTTAACTTTTTGTTTTTCCCGAGAAGAATGCATACTTGCGCTTCAGCAAAAATCCCCGGGTATCTGGCCCAACTTGCTGTTCTTGCCAATGGTCGAAAGTTTGGTAACTGTAAGACTGAAATGTGGGGAAAAAACTTAACCCGAAACATGCACAGACACAAAAATGTAAGCAAGTGCACGCACGCACACACACTCACTCACTCTCTCACTCACAAAACACCATAGGCACACGCGCACACACACCGCGCGCGCGCGCGCGCGCACGCACGGACGCGCGCGCCCCACGCACACACACCCCAACACACACACACACACACACCCCCCACACACACACAGAAACATGCCGGAAACCTGACGCACATGCGGGCAAAAAACTAAACTGCCCGTTTCCGTCAACTCCACAGCCTACAGCGGAAAGTGAATTTATCGTCCAAATGCAATGCCGTAGCTTCCGCAGCTTTGGAAGGTGGGAAGGAATCCCAGGGTTCAGTGTTCGGTATACTGCAAGGACCTTTTTTCCCGACAGCAACGAGGACTGAGATCAATAGCAACAGATCCAGTTACCTACCATCCCCACCCCCCCAAATAAACCCTTCTCCTAATTCACACAGAGAAAGACACACGACACAGCAGACAGATACAAAGAAAAAATAATAAAAATAATAATGATAAAAGATTAGAAATAAGGAAAAATAAGGAAACAAGTAAATCAATAAATAGATAAATAAATAAATGAGCAGAGAAATACATAAATAAATAACAGGAAAAGAGCCTACCCACGTTTTGGCACCTGACAGCACCGACTTTCTAGCACGTGCAGCAAAACGCATTCCGGTGACACTGACTATTCCCCCAGTCTTGTCATGCAACTCTTGTTGCAGAAAACCGAGTCACCACAGCCCCCAAAAGAGCGACATCAACGCAAGTCAACTACAGCGGAGCGAATCTAGGGTTCAAATCTCCTTCCGAACTGCTAAAGCTCCCAAGACCGTTAATCAACAGCACACACACACACACACACACACACAGAGCCTGCACCCCCCCCCCCCCCCCCCCCCACCGATCTACCCACCCACTCCACCTTTCCTCCCCTGTTACTTCATGTCGGACACAAGCTGACAGAACGAAGGCGATCGTCATCTGGGCCATGTCACGCACCACCAACCTGTTCCTTTGTCAGGAGGCTTTTCTGCAGTTTGCAGAGAGAGACCAAAAGAAACAGAAGACAACAGACATTTGTAGACAAACCAAAAACTGCACACATATATACACGCCCCTCAATCACACCCCAACCCAAATCTGTGCGTGCGTGCGTGCGTGCGTGCGCGTGCGCGTGCGTGCGCGCGTCTTTTTTACATACAGAATTTGAAGAGGGTGGTGATACAATTTATACTGGAAGAACCTATGCATCCTCATGCCAGCGATGAAAAGGGGGTACGCGAGCGCGCAGGGGCGTAGACACATGCACGCATGTGCGCACATACACAAACTAACATACGCACACGCTCGCATGCGCATGCACACACGCACGCACGCGCACGCACACACACACACACACACACACACACACACACACACACACACACACACACACACACACACACACAGAACTATATCCAACAGACAGAGAACAGAAACACCACGCGAAACCCGCCAGCACGTCGACGATCAAGCCCCCCCCCCTCCCCTCATCCCCCCCCCCCCCCACCATCACCACCCTCATCTCTCCTAGCACAACGCACCTGCTGCACACCACACTCACTGCCCCCTACCCCATCCCCATCCCCGCTCTTTTCAAGCTCGTTTTCGTGAAAGTGAAATCATCGTCCTAGCGGAATTCCTTTATCAGGAAATCCAGGGTTCAAGCCTCCTTCTCGCTCAGTGCTGCCAGACTTGGTACTGAAGAGCAAGGACTGGGGATCATACCAGCCAGCTAGCCATTGGCGCCTCCCTCCCTCCCTTCTGCGCCCCCCATCCCTGTACCATGCTCCCCCCCCTCTCCATTCCTCTCCTCACACAGGTAGAAAGAAGAAAGTGGGGGGAGGGAGGGGGGCAGAGCAAACAGAAAGATACCACAGATCCTACCCACAAAACCTGGCATCCGACAGTGCCCATCTTCTAGCATGTACTGCAAAACCCATTGCTGCAACACTAAATACACCCCCCCCCCCCCCCCCCCCCCGTCTGGAAATTTACCAATCACAGTCCAAAAATAAACGACGTGGCCTTAGCTAGGGAGGGTATCCAGGGTTCAAATCCGGGCCCATAGTCCAAAACAACGACGTGGCCTTAGCTAGGGAGGGATGTCCAGAGTTCAAATCCCGGCCTGCACAGCTCTGTGCTGAATGAACGCAGTAGCAGTACGCACCTGGTCCTGCCATCGTCCGTCCCCCCCCCCCCCCCCTTCTTCCTCCTTCCCTTACCTCCACCTCCCCCTCCTTCTTCCCGGTCCCCATACTCTGAATGAAAGCTGATAAACAGAAGAGGATAATGATCTTGCTCTTGGCCACCACCAGTCCCCGTTCGTGTGCTCACAGAAACGATGGAGTGCGACCTCCTCCCACCCCCGTCCCTATTCCCTCGTTTCAGATGACCTTACTGCAGTTGAGAGAGACAAAGGAAGAGAAGGAGAAAAAAAAGAACAGCCACAGTTTCTGTTCGTGAACGTATGTAGCACGTCTGAACCCAAACAAACATTGCAAATAGTTGTGCCACTCCCTCTGCACGCTCTGCCTGTATGTCTGTCTGTTTGCCTGTCTGTCCTCTGTCTGTCTGTCTGTCTCTAACAGTCTGTCTGTTTAAGTGTAGTCCTCTAGTCATGACTAGCACATTTTTTTTCCATCTTGAGTTTATCAGACAAACACAGGGACGAACAGTGACAAACACAGCTAACCTCCGATTGACTGGCAGGAAAGGAAATCCTTAAAACGAGGCATTAACCAAAACAAGTAAGGTAAGCCATCCTCGAATGATGACATAATCACACGCCCATAACCCTACACGAATGCTGCTAACGACACACCAAACTGCCGGCATTTCCGCCATACTGTCAAGTACCTATGTATTACTATTTGCCTTGCAGATCAACAGAAACAGTTCTGAGCAGACTTAGACTGGGAATGAGTGATCTAAGGGATGATCTCTTTAAACGACACCTTTCAGACAATTCGTCATGCATCTGTGGATCACCAGTCGAAGATGCTTTACATTTCTGTTAGAATGTCCTTTGTACCATCAGTCTAGAGCCCAGACAATTGATCATCTGCCAAATGATGTTAGAAACGATGTTTCAGCTCTCTTACTTGGAAGACAAGAAAAAAGTATAAATGAAAATCAAGAAACGTTCGCGGTGGTAGGAAGATTTATTAGCATGTCTGCACGTTTGAAAAGGATTGAACTATAATTTGTCCATTTTTATCCTGCAGTTTTGTTTGTTTTTTTTACACGCACGCAAGCGCACGCTCGCTCGCACCCTCATGCACACGCACACACATACACACACACACGCGCGCGCGCGCGCGCGCGCGCGCGCTAGATGACCTGGTGTAGTGCTCTTAACACTCTCTCAGTTTGTTCAGCATGTTTTCTTTTTCACCACCTTGTATTTTGTCTTTGTACCCCCTCTCTTTCTCTTTTTCTCTTTCTTTTCTTTTTGATTCTTTTCTTTACGTTTATGTTTATAATATTTTCATATTACACACCATGATCATGTACTTGCTATATCGCAGCCTGTCTATTTGTATATCAACAGCCATGTATTGCACGTCCATAAGCTTTAGCTTGTTGTGCTAAAATACATTATGTTTCGCTGCAAATGTAAACCATGTTTGAATAAAACTTGTTTAAACCAAGGGCTGCTGCTGGGCTGCTGTGACAGGACCATCATGGCAAGCTGTCATGTCCTCTGAACATTGACAAAGCACGTTTTCCTAATCTTGATTTTCCCGATTTCTTGATCTGTGTCTTGTGTGACCAGCATCGTTTATTTGTCCACAGAATTTAAAAAAAACAAAACAAAACAAAACAGCGTGCACAAACACGTTCCTTTCTTTTCCTGTAGTTTACAGTGGGACAAAGAAAAGAAAAGACAAAAAAAAAAGCGTGCACAAACACGTTCCTTTCTTTTCCTGTAGTTTACAGTGGGACAAAGAAAAGAAAAGACAAAAAAAGAAAAGAAAAGGAAAAGAGCACTTCCATTTTGTACACAGACACGCATGGCTGTTGACAAACACTGAATCCCCTCCCTCTCTCTCTCTCTCTCTCTCTCTCTCTCCCTGTCTCTGTCGCTCTCACTCTCTTACTCCCTCTCTCTTTCTCGCCCTGCATGTCTCTTGCCAATAGAATTTCCACAGGGTGGACAATACCGAGCTTCCCACACCTACAATGGGACAACAAAAAGGGGATAGCAAACGGACACACAGACACACATAGACACAAATGAGCAGACACACACACACACGCACGCGTACACACACACACACACACACACACACACACACACCACACACGAGCACGTGCGCACGCACACACGCGCACACACACACACACACACACACACACACACACACACACACACACACACACACACACACAAACACACACACACACACGCGCGCACACATACACACACACATACACGCGCGCGCACAGCGCGAACTAGACATGCGATTTAAAAGTTCGTTCAAGTCAGAACAGCCTTCACACAGACACTACCCCACCACCACCACCACCTCACACTGCCATGGCTCTTGCGGCAACATTAACTACCTGCCTTCCAAGTCTGTCAACTCAATTTGCGGAAAGTGAATCATCTTCCAAACAGAATGACTCCACCACAGCCGGGAAAAATCCAGGGTTCAAGGCCCCACTCCTGCCGCAAAGTTCCCCTTGCTAAAGAGAGCAAGCACTGTGATCAATAAGCACACAGCCCAACCACCACCCATCAGCTCCCTCCCCTCCCGCTTCCCCCTCCCCACCTTACTCTACACACATCCCCCCCCTCCCCCATCCGATCCCCCATCCATTCATCCTCCTCACACAGGAGGCGAGATGGGGAAAGATAGAGCAATACAGAGACAAAAAGGGGAAACAAGTTAAACAGAAGAAAATACCGTCCATTCCAGAAAACCTGACCCAAACAATGACTAGGATCTAGCACAGAGAAAACTGAATTCCTCCCCTTCCCTTCTTTACTCCTCCTTTTCCTTCCCCTCCCCCATTTCTTTTTTTTTTGTTTGTTCCTGAAAACTCTTGTGGAAAGCGACTCATCCCAAACCAGTACACCTACAGCTCGACATGAGAAAGGGTGGAGGAGGAGAGGGGGGGGGGGGGGGGGGGGGGGGGGGGGGGGGGAGGGAGAAGGGAGTCCCTGGTTCAAGGTCCTCTCACTTCTGCCCAGCTCTCTGCCCATCAAGAACTGTGATCAATAACAGCCAGAATAAACAAAACAAACAAACAAACAAACAGGAGACTGCACTCGAGAACGAGAAAACCTGGCCCAAACAATACCCATGAACTAGCACGAACAGAAAGACGCTACCGCGAACTTGACTCCTCCCCCTTCCCTCCCTTTCTTACTCCTCCTTCCACCCACAACCTTTTCTTTTGTTCCTGGAAACTATTGCGGAAAGCGAATCATCAAAACAGATATGCCTTCAGCTCGACACAAGGCGAGGGGGAAAGGGGAGGGGGGGAGGAGGGGTGTCCCTGGTTAAGGGTTCTCTCCCTTCCGCCCAACTCTCGACGCAACAAGGACTGTGATCAATAATAATAGCACACAGCCAGCCAGCCAGCCAGCTAGTGGCAACCCCCACCCCCATCCACCCCTCCCTCCCCTCTCCCTCCCTTCCTTTCCTTTGTCCCTTCTGCCTGAAAGCTGATAAACTGAAGACGATCATGATGTGGGTCTTTTCACCGACCCTGCCATGCCGTGTTCCTTTGAGGACAGGGAGAAAGCAGAGGGCCCACCTCTCTCTCACTCTTTTCGGGCGTCTTTTTTTTTTTCTGTGGTTTTCAGGACAAGAAAAGAATGAACACACTGCATGCAATTGCATACATACATGCCCCTTCCAGTGAACAAAAATATTGTATAGATGCAGGTTCGCTCATGACCCACCCACCCTCTCCCCTGTCTCCCTCCCTCCCCCCTCTCTCTCTCTGAATTCCTAAAGCATGATGATACATTTTCAGACTTAAAGTGCCCCAGGCACTCAAAGATGGACAAGAAAGGAGAAACAGCATCACCATCATCCCAAATAACAAACAAATAAACACACATATTATACATAAAAGCATTCACACTTGTGAATGTACTACAGACAACACCGAGGAGGGGGGGGGGGCAGGGGGGGGGGGAGAGAAAGAGAGAGAGATTCCCAGTATAATAAATGTTATAGGATTACCTCCCTTTGGATGAACAGAAGCAGATCACACAACAATGCCGAGCAATTTCTTTTCACCATCACAAAACGTATGTTCAGAAAGGTTCACAGACATACATCACCGAATTTGGATTGTGAACCAAAAGACCAGGTAAGAAAGACTGAAGACAGGATCGACGCGATCACAATCCCACATGAACTAGACTCGCGATCCAAAAGTTCGTTCAAGTCAGAACGGCCTTCACATAGACACAACCCCATCACCGCCACCTCACACAGCCATGGCTCTTGCGGCAACCTTAACTGCCTGCCCCTAAAGTCTGTCAACTCAGTTTGCGGAAAGTGAATCATCTTCCACCGCAAAGTGAATCATCTTCCAAACAGAATGACTCCACCACAGCCAGGAAATCCAGGGTTCAAGGCCCCACTCCTGCCGCAAAGTTCCCTGTGCAGAAGAGAGCAAGCACTGTGATCAATAAACACACAGCCCAACCACCACCCATCAGCTCCCCTGCCCTCCCCTCCCACTTCCCCCTCCCCGCCACACGCCTCGGCCACCCCCCCCCCCCCTCTCCGGTTCATCCTCCTCACACAAGGAGCGAGATGGGGGAAAGATTGAGCAAGACAGAGACGCAAAAACAGGGTGGAAACAAGTTAAACAGAAGAAAAGAAAGTGCGTTCAAGAAAACCTGGCCCCACTCAATACCTATGATCTAGCACGGACAGAAAGGCGCTACCATGAACTTTACTCCTCCCCTTCCCTCCCTTCCTTACTCCTCCTCCCCCCCCCCCCTCCCCCTGTCTTTTTTCCATAAAAATACTGCGGAAAGCGAA
>CM031611.1:49502612-49510112 GCA_018398815.1 Conus ventricosus | reverse complement strand
TTTTCACCGGCCCCCCTGGGTTTCTTTGTGGACAGAGAGAATGGAGTGGACCTATCAATCTCTCTTTCAGGTGTCTTTTTTTCTGTGGTTTTAATGACCAAAAAAAATGAAACGTGCCACACGCATACATACATGCCCCTTCGAATGACCAACAGTATTGTACAGATGCAGGTTCTCTCCCCCCCCCCACACCTCACCCCCATCTCTCTCTCTCTCTCTCTCTCTCTCCTCTCTCTCTCTCTCTCTCTCTCTCGCTCTCTCTCTCTTTACAGCGTAATAAATTTTCAGACTTACAGAGCATCATACATTCAAATATTGACACAAAAAGGAGACAGAACATCATCAACACCCAAATAAACACTCACACACACACATGTTTTCCATAGATGCATGCACATAAATAAACGCACTACAGACATCACTGAGAGAGTGAGAGACAGAAAGAGAGAGGAAAAGAGAGAGAGAGAGAGAGAGAGAGAGAGAGAGAGAGAGAGAGAGAGAGAGAGAGAGAGAGAGAGAGAGAGAGCTCTTACACAACTCAATTATCTCAGCTTCTGATTTCCATAATGCAAGAGCTTATGTAGCGTTACCTCCCTTTGGGTGAACAGAAGCAGATCACACAACAATGCAGAGTTATTTTTTTCTTATCACAAAACCTAGGTTCACCTAGGTTCACTTACATCACTGACGTTAGACTGCGAACCAAAGGACCAGGCAATAAAGAATAAAGATGTGATCACCACGATCGTGGACCCAAATGAACTAGACTTGTGATCTGAAAGTTCGTTCAAGTCAGAACGGCCTTCACACAGACACAACCCCACCACCACCACCACCTCACACAGCCATGGCTCTTGCGGCAACATTAACTACCTGCTCCCAAAGTCTGTCAACTCAGTTTGCGGAAAGCGAATCATCTTCCAAACAGAATGACTCCACC
This sequence comes from Conus ventricosus, assembly GCA_018398815.1. NCBI lineage: Eukaryota > Metazoa > Mollusca > Gastropoda > Neogastropoda > Conidae > Conus > Conus ventricosus. The sequence goes on along the minus strand of CM031611.1, from coordinate 49,509,172 downwards.
ACAGCCAGGAAATCCAGGGTTCAAGGTCCCACTCCTGCCGCAAAGTTCCCCGTGCAGAAGAAAGCAAGGACTGTGATCAATAAGCACACAGCCCAACCACCACCCATCAGCTCCCCTCCCCTCCCCTCCCTCCCCCAACCTCATCCCACCCACACGCGCCATCCCCCACCCCAACCCATTCATCCTCCTCACACATGGAGCCAGATGGGGAAAGATAGAGCAAGACAAAGACACAAAAAGGTGGACACAAGTTAAACAGAAACGAGTGTGCATTCGTGAAAACCCGGCCCCAAACAATACCTATGATCTAGCACAGACAGAAATGCGCTACTGCCAACACCTCCCCTTCCCTCCCTTCCTTACTCCTCCTTCCCCTCCCCCAATTTCTTTTTCGTTCCTGAAAACTATTGAGGAAAGCGACTCATCCAAAAGAAGTATGCTTACAGATCAACATGAGAATGAGAGAAGGGGGAGGGGAGGGGGGAGAGTGGAGGAGGGGTGTCCCTGGTGTGGGGTTCTCTCCTTTCTACCCAGCTCCCAAGGACTGTGATAATAATAGCACACAGCCAGCCAGCCAGCCAGCCAGCCAGCCAGCGGCAGCCCCACCCCTCCCCCATCCACCCCTCCCTCTCTCCTTTCTTTCCTTTTCCTTGCCCCCTTCTGCCTGAAAGCTGATAAACTGAAGACGATCATGATGTGTGTGTCTTTTTACCGACCCCGCCGCGTTTCTTTGTGGACAGAGAGAATGGAGTGGGCCCACCGCACTCTCTTTTTGGGTGTCTTTTTCTGTGGGTTTCAGGACAAAAGAGATGAAACGTGCCGTGCTCATATACACATGTCCCTTTGAGTGAAAAAAAATTGTATAGATGCAGGTTCTCTTCTCTCCTCCTCCACTAACCCCCCCCCCCCCCCCCCCCCCTCATCTTCCCCTTATCCCTCTCTGAATTTCCGCAGCGTGTTGATAGATTTTCCGTCTTAAAGAGCCTCAAGCAGTCAAAGATAGATACGAAGAGGAGATGGGGCATTACCATTTCCCAAATAAACAAATAAACACACACGTATATTATACATAGATGTTGCACACATATGAACGTACTATAAACATCAGAGAGACAGCCAGACACACAGACAGACAGGCACAGAGAGAAAGAGAGAGAGGGGGAGACACACACACTCAGAGAGAGAGAGAGAGAGAGAGAGAGAGAGAGAGAGAGAGAGAGAGAGAGAGAGAGAAGATAATGTTGCTTATAGCCCAGCCGACGAGAGAGAGAGAGAGAGAGAGAGAGAGAGAGAGAGAGAGAGAGAGAGAGAGAGAGAGAGACAGACAGACAGACAGACAGACAGACAGACAGAGACAGAGACAGAGACAGAGACACAGAGGGCTCTCAAACAACCCCATCATCTCAGCTTCTTTCCGTTTCACAAGTCACCTTCATTTTCAAACACAAGCAAGATTGATGTTGTCTTGCAAAGTGAAGGGGTCAGAGAGGGAATTCTTTCCAATCAGCAACTGCCCTCATAACCTTGTTTCTGGTATGCCATACATCATCACGCTCTCTCTCTCTAAAACAGCTCAAAATGTCTTCTCCGCGGAATACTCGCAAACGCAGCAGTAAACAGACGGAAGGCGTACATGTATATCACCGCTGCTGACAACCAGCGCTCAGACCCTGACTGAAAACTTAAACAAACAAAAAAGAAAAAAACAAAACAAAAAACAAACAAAAACAAACCCACACACAACAAAAAAAAAACAACAGAAAAAGAACAGAAAAAGAGAGAAAAAAAAAAGCCAAAAACGTCAACCTGATTTACCCAGAGTTGGATACTTTCCCTTCTCGCCGCTAAATGTCACGTTCGTCTGTTACGCTCAGCCGACAGGCTTTAGCAGCTATACGGGCAGGCACATTACCGTGACAAACCCGCACTGTTTCACGTTACCCAGATTCTCACGTGTCCTCGCGAAGGCTGAAGTGTCCCCTAACGTTTTTCTTTTTCTTCCCCCCCCCCCCCCCCCCTCCAATAATAAGCAAAGACTGTCTGTTTTGCCGAAACAACTTGCCGCTAATCTTGGTCGCCGGTTAAATACAGAATAAACTGACTTACCCGCTGTAGAGTAGGTTCTTCAGATGGTGGGCGAGGACTTAAAATCGTGTGTTAATGAGGAATGCGTGTCGAGAGAGCAGTGTGTAACTGGCGATAGCGTCGATAGAGCTACGTGTCATTACTGCTACGTTCATTATGAGGCCTGCAGACGTAGCAAGTGTCGGGGCTTGACGAGCTGAGCAACACGAGTTTCAAGCACTGGCCACACCTGTCCGCTGTATCGTGAGCAGATAGCAGGCAGATTAGAGCAGTGTGCTGTTCGGGTTATCTTCCCTATCCATGTTGCTTGCAACTGTCCAATCCACATCGCTGATTACCCGGATCAGGAGTAAATAATCCATGCATGACTTGTGTCCCTTTTGAAACGGCGACTGGTTCGCTAACGTTCGTTCAGTAATAAATCAGATCACACACGGCGTATTCCTAAGTTCAAACGTGCCGAGAACTGAAAAGAATGAACACCACACGCAAAGATGAAGCGCACACATCTTTCTAAACTCGGCTGAATATGGAAGAACAAGTTTAATCAAGTGTGAGCCTTCGTGACAAAGCGGACGAGTAGGCTCTTCCTGTAGAGCAACGATCGTTCTCTCTCTCTCTCTCTCTCTCTCTCTCTCTCTCTCTCTCTCTCTCTCTCTCTCAACCCCGTTGCCAGATCATATTGATGAAAACAGCCTGGCATGAAAATCAGCCATGTATTTAAAATCTGCGATTGGTGAACAAACGTAACAATATGTATTCGCGAACGTGCGGAAGAGCGTGCGCGTGTCTGCACGCGCTCGCCAACACACACCACACACACACACACACACACACACACACACACACACACACACACACACACACACACACTAGCAATCGCGCGCTCATACACGCACAAGAGAGAGAGAGAGAGAGAGAGAGAGAGAGAGAGAGAAATGCGCGCGCGCATGTGTGTGTCTGTGTGTGTGCGTGTACGTGCGCGCGCAACTATACGACCAAACGCACAGGCCATGACGCTTGTGTCTAAAACCTAACACGTCTTCACATTAATCACACAAAGAATCCAAAGCTAACATTTCGATTCTCCGGCACACTTTCACACACACACACACGCAGGCCTGACACGCATCAACACGGAAAATCTTAGTACACGTCACAGAGTCACGCACCACACAATCAGGACCTACGGCATTATCTGTTCGTTTCTCCTTCTGTCAATCATAACGTCTCAACAGGAGGCAACTTCGACAGGTGCTGCTAGGTCCCGAGCTGCCAACTACTGCTACGGTCGTTGTATCACACACAGCTGGATACGTTGGTGAAGAAGAAGAAGAAGAAGAAGAAGAAGAAGAAGAAGAAGAAGGAAAAACAAGATGCAAAGCATATAAACGTACTCCCAATGTATCTTCAATACGCGTGAGATATTCCATAAAGAGGAAAAAAATTGTTTTGGGCCGTTATAGCCGTTAGTAACGGCTATTCTGGTAAAATAAAACATCAGCCATCATCTGTGACCCATCATGAAGATACCTACAAATTTTCAGAGAGATCGGCCAAGTACTTTCTGAGATATTCCATAAAAAAAGAAAAACCGTTATGGGCCGTTATAGCCGCCAGTAACGGCTATAACAGTAAAATAAAACATCGGGAATCATCTGTGACCCATAATGAAGATACCTACAAATTTTCAGAAAGATCGGCTCAGAAGTTTTGTTTGGAGCGAGTGGAACACATTTTGACCACAGACAGACACACAGACAGATACACAGACACACAGACAGCATTTCTTCGTTCCCATTGTAAAGTACTCCCTATTCTATAAGAACTGGGAGTACAAAAAAGACGTGGCATAACGTCGTTTTTATTTACTTACCACATGGTCCTAAAGCTGTTACTGTTTGTGTTTCGTTTTATTTGGACAGGCACGTACAAAGAGAGAGAGAGAGAGAGAGAGAGAGAGAGAGAGAGAGAGAGAGAGAGAGAGAGAGAGAGAGAGAGAGAGAGAGAGAGGGGGAAGGTAGAGAGAGAGAGAGAGATGAGGGAGGGAGGTTGGAGGGGGGAGGGGGACTTCAACGATCGCACGCTAAGCTCTATAATCTGTGTATTATTCTTAACCATTAAAAGAATGCGCACACACACGCGCGTGCGCATGTATGTGTGTGTGTGTGTGTGTGTGTGTGTGTGTGTGTGTGTGTGTGTGTGTGTGTGTGTGTGTGTGTTGTATTGTGTGTGTGTGTGTGTGTGTGTATGTGTGTGTGTGTGTGTGTGGTGTGTGTGTGTGTGTGTGTGTGTCTGTCTGTCTGTCTGTCTGTCTGTGTGTGTGTCTGTGTGTGTCTGTGTGTGCGTGTGCGTCGTTGCGTAATTGAGAGACAGACAGACAGACAGACAGACAGAGAGAAGAAGGAGAAAAGTGAGAGAGAAGAAGGAGGAGGAGAGAGCGAGAGAGAGAGAGAGGTAATGAAGAAGGAGGAGGAGGAGGAGGAAGAGGAGGAGGAGGAGGGAGAGAGAGAGAGAGAGAGAGAGAGAGAGAGAGAGAGAGAGAGAGAGGAGAGAGAGAGAGAGAGAGAGAGAAAGAAGAAGAAGAAGAAGAAGAAGAAGAAGAAGGCAAGCATTCAAGCAAACTGGACACATGAAAACAGACAGACAACAAAACATGCAGACAGAGATTTCTCGAGGAACAAGTGTGCACACCAGCCTCGGAAGCAAAGTTAGCCATTCCGCCATAACATACACCGCACGGCAAAAAGAGAAAGACCTGATATGGATATATTGATGCTACTTCTTTCTTTCTTTTAGCACTCTTTGGGGTGGGGTTGGGTGGGTGTTTTTCGTTATTTGTTACACTAACTTACTTTCCATTCAAGCTCTCTCGAATGCCCCCCCCCCCCCCCCCCCCCCCCCCCCCCCCCCCCCCACCTACATCACCTCTATCGTACATTCAATAAAATACAGGCCAATCAAGATTCTCCCAGTGCTCAACTATACACCTATTGCACCCTACCCCTCCATCACACAGAACCGGAAAGGAAGCATTGAAAAAGAACTTGTACGTGTGGTAACACACCACGATGAATACGCCACGGCCGTGAGTAAATGTCTCAACACAACTGGATGTTTTCAGAATTTTTTTTATAATTACGACAGAAATTAATGCCGAGGCTCCCTTCTTTGCGTCATGCCACATGCTATGTGATTCACGAGGGCAGATGAAGTACATGCAGAGGGGACTATTCGGGAAAATCAGATGACGCAAAGAAAGGGTTACGGGAGAACTGAAATCTGACGTCACGTAAGGGGGTGATTCGTGTGTTCATAGACTGAGTGACGTCATCGGTAGGATTCCTAAAAAAATCACTTGAATGACTAGGGGAGGGGGGGGGGGATTGCTGGAGGGGGATGTGTGTATGTATGTAAGGTAATGTTGCTTATAGCCCAGCCGATCGCAAAGGGCCATATCAGGGCTGTCACCACTTTCAAGTCAGCTCACAAGTCAATGTGTGTGTGTGTGTGTGTGTGTGTGCGTGCGTGCGTGCGTGCGTGCGTGCGTGCGTGCGTGCGTGGGTGTGTGTGTGGGTGGGTGGGTGGGTGTGCGTGCGTGCATGCGTGCGTGCGTGTGTGCTCTGTGACATCTATACGTGGTTTGATTTTTTTTTTAGTTTTGGTTTGAAGACTTTACAATGCCTCAAAACGCTTACATGGGTTACGTTTATAACGGTGTTTGTTTGTTTGTTTGTTTATTTTTCTGTAACATTATTCCTAATTTGCAGCGTGTGACCAGTGAGAGGAAGATGACGAAAGGAGGGAGGGGGAAGGAGGGAGAGGGGAGAGGGGGAGAGAAGAAGGAGGGCGTTAAAAAAGAAAACGGAAAAAGGGAGACGGGAAGGGAGAGGGAAAAAGGAAAAGAGCTAACACACACACACACACACACACACAGAAGAGTGAGGACGGGGAAGGGGGGGGGGGGAGGAATCGGATGGGAGGGGGGGGGGGGAGATTAGGGGGAAACCTACATAGCTGTTTCAAGGGGTCAGAGGTCAGTCGCTGCCCGGTCCGTTACGAGCCATTTGCACGGTCAACAGCATCGTCAACTGTCTCCGATGCTAATGAGATAGACCAGACACTCCCTCCCCTCTCGCCACCCTTCCACCCCCTCGCTTTCCCCCCTCCCTCCTGATCGTTTTCTTCATCCCCGGGGTTGACTGCCACATCAGAAAGAATGGCGATAGAGGAAGAAAGAAAGAATGGACAAAAAAAAAAAGAAAAAGAAAGAAAGAAAAGGAAAGAAAAAAGACCAAAAAAATCGACAGACTAAAACAGACTGAGACATTACTGAAAATAAGCTCCCCTCTATACCCTCCCTCCCCTGAAAATAAGCCCCTCTTTCACCCCCGACCCTCTCCTCAGCCCCCCCCTCCCCCCCTTCCTCCCCCCCCCCCCCCCCACACACACACACAAGGTGCAACTAACGTTTG
>CM031611.1:49487612-49497612 GCA_018398815.1 Conus ventricosus | reverse complement strand
ACACTTCCCCTCGCCCATCATGCGAGTGGCTAAGACTTGACAGCAATGGTCAGACGGTACTGACGGCAGGGTTCCAGTACCCTTCTTCCTTCCTCCTTCCTTCTTCTTTCCCTCCTCTTCGACTCTCCTCCCAGCTACGTCCTCCCCCCCCCCTCCCGGGGGCTTCACCTGGAGCACGATCTGGACGGTGCCACGTACTGGTCGAGGCCACGTTCTGGCTGAGACCACGGACGGGATGGTGCCACACGCTGATCGAGGCCACGCCTTGGTCGGGACCGAGGGCTGGTAGAGACGCCCGCCGTCTTGACTGGCCGGCCTGGACCCCCGTCCAGGACCTCCAGTAACAGCTACGTCCCCCCCCCCCCCCCCCCCCCCCCCCCGGGACACGCCCTTCATGCCCGCTTGGAAGTCGAGGGTGTCGGCTTTGGGCACTCGCGAAAACCCAAACCCCGGTGGGGAACCTAGGCGAAGGGTGCTCCCTGCGGACTTGAAGGGGGGGGGAGGGGACGACTCCGTGGTGTGAAAAAGGGGTAAATACGGGGAATATTTCTTTATATTGTGCATGCCATATGTGTGGAATTGTAATTGTGATTGTGTACGTCGTAGGGGGAAATATTTATTTTATCGTGTATGTTGTGGGTGTGGGAGTGTTGATGCGATTGTGCAGTTGTTGGGGGAGTGTTTGATCGTGTTTGTCATTTTGTGTGCTTTGGATGCTTGATCGTGATTTGCATTTTTGCGTTGGAGTGCTTTATTGGATCGTGCAGGTGCGTGTTTGGAATGTTTTTTTTTGCTGGTGTGAAAAAATGGGGTGTTGTATCGAAATTTTTATTGGGGGCTTTTGGGGAGGTGTGAGGTCAGTCACCCCTTCACTCCCACTGACCGATCCTGTCGGGCGCCCTCCGGGGGCGGTCGTGACAATTGGGGGGGGCTCGCCGGGTGTGAAGGGTTGGCTGTCTCTCTTCGTTTCGCGGTACCTTTTTTTTGTGGGTTTTGTAGATGTTAGTCAGTTTGTGGGTTTTTTTGTTCGTGGGGGGTTGGGGGTGACTCTAAGTGAAGGGGTCTTGTTGTCCTGAGGGAACCCCGGCGGACTCGGGATCGAGGTGAGCCCGAGGGGAGTGACCGCGCCAGCCCCCTTTCCCGGGGGAAACTCACGCAGGTACGGCCGTAAGTCTTGCCCTTCTTTTTCCCGCTCAGTCCCCATTCCTGTTTTGTTTTGCCAATTCTTGTTTTTTTTTTGTTTTTTTTTTTTTCTTACCGGGTTTTGAGTACAGGGGTTGTATCGGACCTAGTTTTTTTTTTTTTTTTTTTCCTTTCCCGGATTTCGTTGCTGGGTTTTTTTGTTTTTTTTTTTTCCCCGGCCACCCCCACCGCACGTTCTCGGCTGTAGAGCGCGGTGTTCCCAGGGGGGGCAGGGAATAGTTTTTGTTTTTGTTTTTTTTTTTTTTTCGGGAGCCCCACCGATGTTGCTCGTGCTGTAGAGCGGGGTGTTGCCAGAGTGGGAGCAGCCGGAACTTGCCCGCACCCAACGCACACACACACTACAACATAAACACAGCCCCTAAATATTTTTTTTTTTTTCTCGGGGAATTGTTTTTCCCCTGTTTTTGGGAAAATGTGGATTTGTTGTATGGGACGTCGGCGCGGGTTGGTAGGGCGACGGGGGCGTCGAAGAAAAGGGTATTCAAATGTTTGTGCCCCTACTATTAGTACCATACTTGGGATACGGAAAACTTCTCCCTTTCATGCGTAGGGGTAGCCCGTGAGTACTTTTACAACCTCTTCGCGGGGGGGGCTCCCCTGTCGGCCCCCGACTGGCACTTCCGTCAAAAGCGTCAGAGTATAGCAAGAACGGGGGGTTCTTTTGAGTGCAGAGACCAAAACCCTTCCCTCTCCAGGCTTCCCCGAAAAGGCATCCCCCGGAAATTTCCTTAGGGAAAAAGTCGAGCCCCAAGGGGACGGGTGGGGTCACCCTCCGTGTCGGGAGTGGTGAACCCCGCTGGAATCACCCTGCCCTTTATGTTTCTGGGGACAGCGTGAGAAGAGGCTCTAGGCAGGAACCCCTCCGTAGGGAGAGCTAGCAGGCAGGAAGCTCTGCGTGGGAAAGCGTAGGGAAGGGCTTGCGCAGAGAGGAGACTGCGAAGGAGATTCTGATGGGAAAGGGTTTCTTGTGGGGAAGGGCTGTTTAGGTGGGGGGGCTGCCAGACAGGAGGCTCGCGTGGGGAAGAGGCTGCCCCCCCGGGGGGAAAAGAATAACGGGAGGGAGGCTCGCTTTTGGGAGGGATGGAAAATTTTCTTTCGCGTCCCCCCGCATCTGAAAGTCGGGGGGTTAATCCCCGGCGGGTGATAGGTTAGGGGGCCCAAAAGTTAAAGCTTCCGAGTTCAGACCTAGTGAGGACATTGATATGTTTTAGAGCTTTTTCGAAAAGGGTTTGTTGTTCTACCAATTGTCTGGGGACAAAAGGTATCACCTTTTTTCTGGTTATTGGTGCGCAAGGGGGTGTGCCACTCTAAATGAAGGTGCGTCTTATGCAGACATGCTTTGGGCTCTGCGTAAGCTTTTCCACCTTCCCCCAGAGACCCGGAGGAAAGTTTAGGTAAGAAGAAAATAAGATGAGACCTTGTGAGTTTGGGTGATGGGCACGCAAAACGCTGGGTACTGGGGTCAGTTAGCTAAGTTGGAGTGGGGATTGACCTCATAAAACAGCTCCCAACAGTGTCCCCAGAGTTGGAGGACCCGGTGGGCGAGCAGCCCTCAGGTTTTCGCGGCGCGATTACCACGAGGTGTTTGTAAAAGTCGCAGGGCTTATGGGCATCCCCCCAATACGGAGGGAAGCCTCCACAGGATTTATGGCAAAAAAGGGCCCCGCAATGTTGGGGGGTGAAAAGGGGGCGTTCTGGGGGGACCTCAGCACCCCGTTTTTGTTTTTTTTGTGGTCCCCGGCCACTTGGGGAAAGATTCCCTAAAGCCGCTGGTAGTCATGGGGTAGTCCTTTCCAGCACCCCTCGGCCCGGCAAAGTGGGGGCCCACCCAAGCTTTGGGGTACGAGTGCCCAGTGTTCTTTCTTTTGTTGGTCACCCTTGGGTCGACCCCATCAGGGATTCGGGGCATCAAGCTCTTTGTGAAAAGGATTTTTTCCCCCCTGGGGCCCCGGCGGGGCGCTATTATGTGTGGGGGTTGGAGGGGGTTTTTCCCTCCCCCCTCCTTCTGTACTTTTCCTATCTCCCCCCCCACTTCTGGGGAATTGGGCCCATCGGGGGTGGAGCGACCTATGTATTCCCTTTATGGGAAAACTGTACCTTTGCTGACGGACGCAGTCAGTCCGTTTACGTCTGCCCGTACAGGGTGTGTGGGAGTCCCCACGGCCAAAGCTAAAAAGGGGGAAAAAACGGAAATTTGCGTCCCGTTTCTCCGCCGATTCTCTGACAGGTTCTGGCCGGGGCCGACCCCTGCTACCATGGTCCGCTTCGGGCCAGGGATTGGATGCCAAACCCCTGCGCAAGGTAGGTCGCCCTTAAACTGCCCGCCCCGCCAGGTGCTTAAGCCCAAAAGGGGACCCTTTTTTTGGGGGTTTTTACCCAGGCAGATCGTGTGGCCAAGCAAGTGTTGGTTCCCCAAAGCTTGGGGGAATCGTTCCCGGGAGGCCCCCCTTTTCCCCCCGGGCGGGTCATATGGGCCCCAAAGGGACTCTCGGCGGTAAGACAAGACTTTTTTTGGCCAGGGTGAACTCCAGGTTAGGCAGTACTGCCCCCGTTGCGGTCTGAAAACGGACAACCCCCTGGGTCGTTGACGCGTGTTCCCCTAGGGTCAGTCCCACGGGTTGGGGACCTTTTCAGAAAGGGTTTGGGGGTCGCCCTTTTTGGGAACCATTTTTTCCCCCATCCGATCGCGGTCACGCTAACTTCGGTAGTGGTAGTCTGCGGTCGACCCCAGAGGCTGCCCCGCTTAGGACTTCGATCCCCCCTACTTTGCAAAATTTCTCCAGGCAGATTTGGACGCGCACTGGGTGCCAAAAAGAAAATACGGCCGGGAAATTTGTAGGAGAGCGTCATTCCCTCCGTGCCCGGACCGGATCCGGCCCGTAGTCGTCGACTTGAGTTGGCGGGGAAATGCAGAGTCAGCGTTTACTTTCCCTCATATCAAGGGTTTCCCGTATTCGGATGCTGATATCTTTGCCCACTGTAGTCAGCAGTTGAAAGGCAGAGGGACACTCCCCCCCAACCGGGTTATATCCCCTTTTGTCTTTATCAGGGTTTTTTTATGGGAAATTTTTTTCCTTTAGTGTGTTAAGGAGTGAAACACCAAAGGGGGTTTTTTACTTTCATGGGTTGGAAAGGGTTTTTTGTTGTTTGATAAAGTTTGTATTAGATTTCCTGTGTGGGTTCTATCGTGGAATTTTGTTTGGATTCATGTACTTGTCGATCACAGAGAGTTGGGTTTGGTCCCCTTTTTGGGAAGTTGCAATGCGCAAGGTTCAAAGGAGGACTGTATTCAGAGAAACAAAGTTTTGAAGGGGGGTTTTTCACGAGTTTGTGCAGCCTCGCGTTTTGCCCCCCCCGGGTGGGGAATTACTTATTTTTTTTTGTCGTTTTGTGTCTGTCCCGTCCTTGTGTGGCTTGTGGGGCGGTTGACCTGGATAGTAGCTCAAATTCGGTTTGTTTCTCTCTCTCTTCTCTTAATTCCCCCCGTGCTATTATCCCGCAAGTTCACGGGTGGGGCCGGGACCTTTCTCGGACTTTTGTTACGGCCTCTGCCCGTCTTTTACCTGTCCCAACGTGCTTCGTTTTTTTTTAGTTTGAAGTATGCTCCCCTGTGACCAGAAAGGATGTTGGCCCCCCTTGCTGAGGGAGGTTAGCTCTTTACTCGGGGAAGATGTCTCTGGGCGCCTGCTCCCGTCTGGTTCCTTACCGTATTGAGAGTACAGTCAGTACTTTCAAATTTCCCGCGTCGGCCTGTAGGAGAGGGACATTTCCCTTTTCTGTTTCCGCCCTCTTGCCCTGTCCTCTGACTGGACAGAGGGTAAGGAGTCCTTTTACCCCCCTCTTCGGGTCACCCCCGGGGAGGGTAAGCATCAGGTTTTCTGGTTGTTTGTTTTGGTTTGTTGTTGTTGCGGCTTTTTCTTTGTTTTTTCGCAATTTTTTTTGTTTTTGAAAAAGTAAGAGAAATATTGTGAGCCCTTTTTTCGGTTAATTTCCCCTTTAACCCGGCCATTCTAAATTATTTTAAATTTTTTCCTGTTTATGTATCGGGATGCGTAGCGGTGGGGAAGGGAAGAACTGGGGATTCAGGGTTGGAACTTGTTTGGGCTCGCTCGTCCCCCCCTGGCCCAAAATTTGCGGGTTTTTTCCTTCGGCCCCGTCTGTTTGTTGGGGGCAAGGAGAACGGTTTTATGTTCCGAGGTGCGTACGATGTTTGTCGTTTGGATGCGGGGTTTGGGGATTTGTGTTTTTTTGAAAGGGGTTTATAAATGGACGTTTGCCTTGAATATTATTTTTCAAATGTGGTGGCAGTTTTTAAGGATGGTCCTGTGTTGATTTATTTCAAGGGAAGGGAAAGTTAGCTGAGTGAAGAAAAGGGGGAAGAAATTCTATTTTTTTTAAACCCGTTGATTTTTGCAGTTTTTTCTGCATGTGTGGAAGACTTATTTAATGGGGTTTTTTGTGTGCGTTGGATCATCCCCTCCCCTCAGCAGTGGGGTAAGACTTGAAGCATGGGCAACGGTACTGACGGCGGGTTCCCCTACCCTTTTTCCTTCTCCCTTTCCTTCTTTTTTCCTCTCTTCGACCTCCCCACTACGTCCTCCCCCCCCCCCCCCGGGGGCTTCACCTGGAGCACATCTGGCGGTCCCTATGGGCGAGGCACGTTCTGGCTGAGACCCGGACGGGATGGTGCCACACGGATCAGGCCACGCCTTGGTCGGGACGAGGGCTGGAGAGACGCCCCCCGTCTTGACTGGGCCGGCTGGCCCCCGTCAGGACCTCCGTAACACTACGTCCCCCCCCCCCCCCCGGACACGCCCCTTTACTGCCGCTTGGAAGTCAGGGTGGCGGCTTTTGGGCATTCGAGAACCAACCCGGTGGAGCCCCACGAAGGGGGCTCCCCCCGGGGTTAAGGGGCAGGGGGGACGCACTCCGTGGTGTGGAAGGGTAATATGAAAATTTTTCTTTATAATTGTGTACATGCCATATGTGCTGGAAAAGCTGTTTGTGTTGTGTAGTTTGGTGAAATTTTATTTATAACGTGTATGTTGTGGGTTTGGGGGTGCTTGATTGCGATTGTGCATGTTTGTGCGTGGGAGTGCTTGATCGTGATTTTGCGGTTGTGTGGTTGGGGGCTTTATGTTTATTTTTGCTGTTGTGTGCGTTTGGGGTGCTTTATTTTGACGTGCATGGTGGTGTGTTGGAAAGTTATTTTGGTGTGAAAAAATGGGGGGTTTTATCGTAATCTTTTTTGTGTGGGCTTTGCGGGGCGTGGAGGGCATCATCCTTTTACCCCACCCCAGACGATCCGTCGGGCGACCCCCAGGGGTCGGGCGTGACAGTTTCAAATACCGTCACCCCCCCACGCGGCCTCAAAGCAGCTGTCGCACCCCCCAACCTGGGTAATAAGGGGGTTGAGATTTTCAAAGCCCATGGGGGTCCCCCGAGTCCGGCCCCAAAAAGCTTTAAATTTTCACTACACTCACGCTGCCATGGGTTTGTCAGAAAATCAAACCCGTACAAAAACCCTTCATCGCACAGTCCCCGGGCCTGAGCTAACTCTGCCTGTCGGGGAAATCCAAAAAAAGTAGGTCTTGCAGAAAAATTGCGATGTAACCGAGAAGACCTGTCTGTGCTTTTTTTTTGCGCACGGGGGGCCCGGAAAAGCTCAGTTGGTAGAGCGCCGGCTCGCGATTGGGGTTTGGGGGTTTAAAATTTTGGGAGGGGGGATTTTCCCCCGGAGTTTAAAATTGGTTTGACCCCTTCCCATCAGTCCACGAAGGACTATAAACGAGGGTTCCCTGTGTAAGCATGACAACATTTGGCCACTAAAAACCCCTCACCAACTTTCGGGAAAAGAAGGCCCGTTGACCATTGGGATGGATTGACACTCGTTACACTGTTGCACCTTGCCCAAAAAGGGGTATGCTGCCTTAATGGCGGGGTGAAAAACGGGCTACCACACAAAACTTCACGCGTCAATGGGGAGTGTCCGCAGGGTACAGTCTGGTACCGGGAAAAAAAAATAGCACACGTCCCCAATGTCCTTTATAAATTTTCGTCTGTAGGCTTTGCTCCCAAATCCCTTTTCCAATGGCGAGAAAACCGGGGGCCATAAACCATGATAATTCTGCTATCCCTACAAAGAACATGGGATTGAAGTATTTACGAACCCCAAATTCGAGATGAAATGCTCATTTGATTTAAAAAAATTTTTTTTCCACGAGCCAAGCGATGTTTTACTGTTCAGCCGGTGTTTTTTACCCTTGGCCTTTTCGGAACCTCGAATCTGACCCGATCTTCTCTCTCCCTCTCTCTCTTCTTCTCACTCTCTCTCTTTCTCTCGCCCTTTTCTTTCAGCCTTCATCGTGATTTGTCACATGGTGAGGGGGGGGGGGGGGAAAAGGGGGGACCCAAAAGCCTGTGACGGAAAACCCGCTGACAGGAAAACCCGTGCGACTGATCGAATCGGGACGACAAATTTATTGTTCGTTCTTAGAGCGGTGTCCGGAGATAGCAAGGGTTTAGAGGAGGCTGGGTGGTAATGGTGGGGTTTGGGGGGGGGGGGGAGGGGAGGGGAGGGGAAAGGGGGTGGCAAGGTGGGAAGTGGGGGGGGGAAGGGGGGGAAGGGGGGGGAGGCGGAAAGGTGAGGGGGGGCGGGGGGAGTAAGGGGCCACGCACAATCCATATTTCCGCGCGCGCGGGCGTTTGCAAATGCAGTTGCACGTGCTTTGTGGGCGCGACGAAAAGTGGCACGCTCGCCGCGCGAGGACGCCGCCGCTCGCGCGCGCCGACGCCGCCCCGCGCCCGCCGCGGTACACACCGCTGCATTCTTTTTTCTCTTTCCCCCCTCCCCCTACAAAACAAAATACGGACAAAAGCTTCTATCGAGCAAATACCAAAATGGGAAAAAAAAAAGAAAGAATGAAAGGAAGAAAGAAAGGAAAAAGAAACCTATCCGATACTTCTTTCCCAAACCCCGTCACTTAAGACGGAAACCCCAACTGTCGGTCTTACCACAGGCATACAGTCACTGGGTTTCACACCCATACACCACACAATCAACTCTGGCATTACTGTGCAGTAACCACTTCAGAGTGTCGCCTCTCGGCATGGCGCTGCCATGGTCGGCTGCTAGGTTCCACACCTCGCTGGCGGTAGGTTACAGCATACAACCAACCGGCTGTGAAGTTCTTATCTCCCTTGACGCTTTGCCAGCCCGGGTGAGAGCACAACTGAGAATCTACGTATCACGTGTGCGCAGTCACTGTGGTCTGTTTGTTTCCTCATCGTGCGTTTCCTCCTAAAACCTGTTTGCTACTTGTGGTATAGTAGCTGCGAGGGAGGGAGAGGGGAGAGAGAGAGAGAAGAGACAGAGAGAGGGGGGGGGGGAGTAATCAGGTAATGCTGCTTATAGCCCAGCCGACCGCAAAGGGCCATATCAGAGCTGTCATCACATTGAAGTTAACTCACAAGTCATATAAAACGAAAAAAGAAAAGAAAAAAAAAAAAAAAACCTCATTCACACAACTTTTAAAACACACCTTCCAAAAACCCGCACCGGAAATCCTGTTCTTTCCTCCTTAAAATCTTAGATCAGATTAAAAAAAATGTTAATCTCCCTCAGAAATTAAAAAATCAGGTGGGACAAGATGGTGTTCAAGATGGGGGGGGGGGGGGGGGGGGGAACGAAGTCAGAAGGTCAGGGCAAGCAAAGGCACAGTACCCAGGAAAAGACATCAGAACTTTTAACACACGCAAACATCACTCTTTGGGACAAAGAAACAAAGCATTGAGAAGCGCGGTAAGACACACGGGAGGACCCAGTGAACGAAAGAATGATTTGTTTCGGTCGTTGGTTGTGGGAGAGAAAGCAGAACAGGCGCTAATCGGTGGCATGGTCGGCTGGTAAGTTCCACCAATGTACATGTCTCTGTGTGCGTATGCCTGTGGTTCCACACCCATCTGACATAGGTTACGCCAACAACCCTGTGTGAAGTTCCCATCTCCCTTGACGCTTTGCTTGCCCGGGTGAGAGAGTACAGTGGGAAATTTGTATTACGTGCGCAGTCACTGTGGCCTGTTTGTTTCTTTCTTCATCGTGCGTTTCCTTCTAAATCTGCTTGCTACTTTGTAGTGGAGAGAGAGAGAGAGAGAGAGAGAGAGAGAGAGAGAGAGAGAGAGAGAGAGAGAGAGAAGGAAAGGGAAGAAGAGAAGAAGGGAAGAGAAAGAGAGGGGGGAGGGAAGTGGAGAAGAAGGGAAGGGAAGAGAGAGAGGGGGGAAGGGAAGAAGAGAAAGGAAAAGGAGAGAGAGAGAGAGAGAGAGAGAGAGAGAGAGAGAGAGAGAGAGAGAGAGATTTACTCTGTAATCTATATAATACTTCTGGGGTGAAATGCCGCCATGAAATAGAAACGCGTCCTTAAGGTCTGACAGATAAAAGTGAAGAGGAACACAGACAGATACAGAACGGCAGGTCTGTTTGTGTAAGAGGAGGATGGAGGCGGGTAGGAAGGCGCACACAGAAAAAAAAAAGAGACGCACAGCGGTTATGCGAGAGGGACGAGGAAGTGGAGGGTCGGGAGGGGGGAGGGGGGAGGGACAACGAGGTTAGAGGGTCAGGGCAAGCAAAAGCACAGTAAGCAAGGAAAAAAAAAGAGAACAGAACTTTTAACACATACAAAAACAACTCTCGGAAACAAAGAGACAGAGCGATGAGAAACTTGGTGAGACACGGGAAGGACTAGGGAACAAACGAACGTTTTGTTATAGTCGTTGGTCGTATGAGAAAAAGCGGAACAGG
>CM031611.1:49465112-49480112 GCA_018398815.1 Conus ventricosus | reverse complement strand
ACGCACGCATACACACACAACGCGCGCGCGCGCACATACACACACAGATCGCACACATACACGCGCACGCACACACACACGTACATCTCTCTGTCTCTCTCTCTGTCCTCTCTCTCTCTCTCTCTCTCTCTCCCCCTCCCCTCTCTCTGTAATAACACACACACACACACACACACACACACACACACACACACACACACACACACACACACACACATTATGGAGATACATGTGTCATATTCCTATGGTACTCGTTGAGCTTATGCGGGGAAAGAAATTGCATGTTCTCAGCAGAGTAAGATGACACATAAAATCAAACGTTACAGAACGACTTCATGAAGTGAAAAAAGAATGGTATCACATGCTAAAATGACAATAATTTACAATCCTATACATAGACACAAGACAGATAGTTCACCGTTCATTAACCAGTAGGAAAAGTGTCCCCCCCAAAAAAACAACAACAACAAACAAACAAACAACAACAACAACAAACGAAGCAGAAACAGTACAGAACACAACACAACACAATACAACACAACACAACACAACACATCACATCACATCACATCACATCACATCACATCACATCACATCACATCACACCACAACACAACACAACACAACACAACAAGGGAAGAGAGAATGAAGCGAACGTGAAAGCGACTTTCAAAGGCAAGGCAGTCAATTAAACTACAATGTTCTGGCCGTGGGGAAAAAAAAGCAAAAAAAAAAAAAAAAAAAGCTCGCTGTATCGTCCGTCAGAGCAGTGTAAGAAGCACGTGCTGCTGCTGCTGGTGGTGGTGATTCCTTCCTCTCTGACTCACCGATTATCGATTCGATTCCTGGTTCCAGAGCTGGTTCCACCACCGCTGACTCGATTAATGTCACATGAGCTCTTGAACTGCAGCGTCTTCTTTGATAACATCTTGCAAATTGATGAACTGAACCGCTACCAATGATGGGAGCGACATGATTTTCTTTCGCGCCTTTTTTTTGTTTTTTGTTTTTGGCCTAGCTCGGTGATGTGTGTGTGTGTGTAGTGGTGGATCTCTGGAGCATGGAATGCATGAAGTCTTTTTTTTTTTTTTTTTAGAAGAAAGGCAGGTAGAGAGAGCGCAGCAGAATCCTCTAGATGCTAAACGCAGAGGAACTCAAAGAAGGAGATAAAAATCCATGTCATAGAAACCTTGGCCGACACCAACAAAAACACACGCGCGCGCAATGCGAGCACACACATACATCTGTTCACTCTCACACCTCTGTGTGTGTGTGTGTGTGTGTGTGTGAGTGTGAGTGAGAGAGAGAGAGGAGAGAGAGAGAGAGAAGCAGAATCCTATGCCAAGACCCAAAAACCACACACAAACGCGCACATGTGCATGCGAGTGCTCCAACACACGTGCGCAATTACATCACAGAGAGCACCAAAAAAGAGTGAACAGGAGAGAGACAAACAGACAGACAGACAGACAGACAGACAGAGAGAGAGAGACAGACAGACAGACAGACAGAGACAGAGAGTGAGAGTGACAGCGACCAAGCGAGTGGGAACTGAAAGAGAGAGAGAGCGCGAGAGCAAGCGAGTGAGAGCTACGAGAGAGAGAGAGAGAGAGAGAGAGAGAGAGAGAGGGAGAGAGGCAGGCAGATCAAAAACCGAACAACCAACCCCTAATAAAACGTTACACAAAACAGGACAAGATGCTCACATTTTCTCCAAACACAGTGTTCTGCTCATCATCATCCCCCCTCCCGACTCACACAAACGACAGAAAGGAAAAAGGAGACGGAAGGACAGGCACAGAGGAGACGAGGGAGAGGGCGCAGGTTGTTGTGGGGGGAGTGGGGCGTCGGAGGGAGTGAAAACATGGAAGTAATGGGGGAGGGCGAGGGGTTAGATGGGGGAAGAGGGACAATGACAGAGAGAGAGAGAGAGAGAGAGAGAGACGAAAGCCTGTCTCCGGAGTTGTAGCATCACTCACCGTTTTATTGCCGCCACGGTTGTTACAAAGCCATTGTGCGGCCAACAACATCGCCAACTCACTGCGGGCAATGGCTGTGGAATTGACCGGATATATCCCCCCCCCCCCCCTCCCCGATCCCTGTTTTTTGTAGCTGGGGTAGGATTGTGGGAGAATGGGGAGGGGGGTGCAAAGAGGTGGGAGGGGAGCTGGGGTACGAAGGGGGTGGGGAGGATGGGGAGGGAGAAGGGGTCTGGCAACAGTCCGCGATGTGAACGAATCATGCGAAAGTCAGTTCCAATAGTTCTTGAAATTGTGTCAAATATTAGGTGCTACGTTTCAGATGTTTTATTTAGACTTTTGCTTTTGTTTTGTTTCACATTACACACACACACACACACACACACACACACATAAAAATTGTGTTGATTCTGATCGCTATTTCTCTCTCTCTCTCTCTCTCTCTCTCTCCTCTCCCCCCCCCCCCCTCCCTTTTTTTACTCAAACAGTTCTGAACAGAGGCATATAAAGTAAATATCTGATCCACTGTCGAATAATTTTTCCGGAATCCTGCTTGACATTCTGAAATTACATTGTTGCTTTCTAACCAGGTATACAGTTGTGCATTTAGTATAGTAGTATAGCATTTAGATATAATACTCAGAAGAGAGATTCCTCTGTAATTATCGACATTTTCAGGGTCACCTTTCTTATATACTGTATAAAGTCCAAATCTTTGCCAGACAGTTCAGTTGTTGGCCTGCGCTTGTTTTTTCCCCCACTATTAGATTGTTCGTCTATGTATTTGTCTGACTTTATTCAAGTTTAAAAGGCTGTGCCAGTCTTGAATAAAAGTTACTCTGTGTTAGGTTTCTTTATGGGAGCAAAACATACCCCACTTGTTTACTGTTTATCGTTTACTGTTCCATACCTCATTTCATTTCCGATTTTGCTTTGATTAAATTGAGGTTATTTGTATTTGTTTCTGTCCGTCGTGTGTTTGTCTTTTGATCTCCCTTGCATCTTTGGGTGGATCCTCAGGCGTAGGCTCAAAGACTGTCCCCTACATTTTATATTATTTGCATAATGTCTTTAGTTTTACAGCAACTTTTTTTCCTCCCCACACTTTCGTTTGGTTGCATTTACTACTCTTCGCTGGCTGCTCGGGGGGTGCTATTGGATTCTTTTTTGCACCCATGGTGGTGAGAACACCACAGTATTATGGACTGTGGTGTGTCTCTATTTGACGCCGGGAGCGCAGACAAAACCAGCCGTGTCTCCCCTGATGAGTCCCGATCCAGCAGGCGAAAGGCCTCGGAGCAGGCAATATAAATATATCTGCATTCAAAAGGGATTGCGATGGTTCCCTTATGTAACTAAAGAAGAGTTTTCATACCTGTAACTTTTTTTTTTTTTTTTAATTTCATTTTTCCAGTTTCTCCATCTTCAAACTCCTCTCCCCTCCCTCAAGTCCAAATCTTTGCCAGACAGTTCAGTTGTTGGCCTGCGCTTGTTTTTTCCCCCCACTATTAGATTGTTCGTCTATGTATATGTCCGACTTTATTCAAGTTTAAAAGGCTGTGACAGTCTTGAATAAAAGCTAACTCTGTGTTAGGTTTCCTTATGGGAGCAAAACATGCCCCACTTGTTTAACGTTTACTGTTCCCTACCTCATTTCATTTCCGATTTTGTTTATGAAACGCAGAGAAATGAACCGTTTCAGAACAAACCGAAGGGACCATGGCTCGATTGAGAGATAAATCCATTTTTTTCCCTAAAAAAAAAAAATACAGGAACAATTAATCTCTCCTCTCCTGCACAAATAATGCGTGCGACCCGTTTTCATTGATGACCCAAGACTTTCATGACGTCAATTCCAAGCAGTGATTGGGTGCATTCACCGAAAAAGTCCCTGACCTGGACTTTTTCTCGTGATGTGCAACAACCAATTGGGTCAATGAATAACTTGGATTAAGATGCAAACAGCACACGGGAGAGGGGGGGGGGGGGGCGAGCGAGGTGGAGGGCGTGGGTGGTAGAGAGGGTGTTAGTGGGTGAGAAAGGTGGGGTACGAGGGATAATGGAATGGACGGAGAGAGGAAAGGGGGAGGGGCGGGGGGCGCGCTCAACCGCACGTTTATACAACAAACAAACAAGCACACAAGTGTAAAGGGACGTTATTTTATTTACAAAGGACACCACAAAACTTCTGGATTTCGGCGAAAGCGCCTTTTTCAACAAACACAGAACAAGAGAGAGAAGAGATAAAAAACAATAATAATCACAATTATAAATGCGCACGTTTATAAATATTCTCTCCCTTTTACATTTTTAAAATGAACGGATGCTATTGTTTTCGAGGACGGATGAGGAGGGGAGGGGCTGCTGAACTGCGCGTTTACCAAGTCTCCCTTTCCAGTTTTAATGAAAATGATATCAGTTTCTTTTCAGTATCTCTTGATTTTTCTAAATAAGGCAGTGAAAAGGGGAAGGAGGGGGGATGCCTCCCAGTCCCTCCCCCCTCCCCCCAAATCCCTTTCTGTTCCTCATTTGGACAAACCCTCTGACATATTTAATGCGATGACGTAAGTAAGTTTCAGGACTTCTCTGTTTAAAGAAGCGGGGGGGGGGGGGGGGGGGGGGGGGGGGGGGGGGGGGGGGGGGGGGGGGGTAGATTAAAATTGGACGGTAAGGGAATGAACCGCATTTCTGCTGCGAGAGAGAGAGAGAGAGAGAGAGAGAGAGATTTGATTTCGGAAAAACAAATAGGCAGAGTATCTTTTATAATCATACCCTCAATGAAGAAAAGAAAGTGTAAATGCAAAAGAAAAACGTAAGCTGGGGGCGCACACAGAGAGAGAAAGTGAGAGAGAGAGGGGGGGGGGGGAGACAGAGAGAGAGAGAGAGACAGAGAGAGAGAGAGAGAGGGGGAGGGAGGGAGGGAGGAAGAGACGGGGATGAGCGGAAGAGGAGAGAAAACAACCCTGATTATCCCCAAACGTTGAACACAAATATTTTGGGTCTTCTGTCTTCCTCTTTCAACTTGGTAAACAGAAATCATTAAACTCACCTAGAAAATCTAAAAGTAGTTTTTAAATGTCTAGCAAAATCAGCAATATTAACATTTGCCCCCCCCCCCCCCCCCCCCCCCCCACCCCAAGAAAAGATCATCCTTGACATCAGTTCAACGAAAGATTCCATGAGCTTTTTTCCGTATACTGATTATTAAAATTATGTTGCTTTCGTCTTAAAATGGGTAGCATAGAAAGAAATCTCGAATACTAGTATTATTTCTCTTTGGAAAAACAAAGGGACACACACACACACACACACACACACACACACACACACAACACAACACACACACACACACACCTACTTATTACCTACATGTTGTCCTAAAGAAGCAGAGATCAGAAACCAATGATGGTGCAACTGTGTTCAGCTCTGACTTGTTTTTTTTCGTGGTGGAAAGGACAAAAGGACATGCCTTTTCAGAGAAAGCTGTGAAGAACGCGGCGTCTGACAGCGCTTCCTCCCTTCATGATGGAGGTGTCTTGTTGGCACCGAGGATTAAGGCGCTTCTGCACTCAAAGAGGTGAATCACATTCTGGTTTGTTTGCAGCTTTCTGTTCGATGTTTGCCACCCCCCCCCTCTCTCTCTCTCTTCTTTTACCTTCCCTTCTCCGCCTCCCCCCCCCCCCCCCCGCCTCCCCTCCCCCTTCGCTCTCTTTTCCCTTTCCTTCTCCCTTCCCTTCTCCCCTTCTCTCTCTGTCTCTGTCAGTCTGTCTCTCTCTCTCTTCTTTTCCCTTTCCTTCTTCCCTACCCTTCTCTCTCTTCTTTCCCCTCACTTCTCTCTCTCTCCCTCCCTCTCTCTCACTCTTTTTCCCTCTCTCTCTCTCTCTCTCCCGCGCTCTCTTCTTTTCCCTCCTTTCTCTCTCTTTTCTCCTCTCTCTCTCTCTCTCTCTCTCCTCTCTCTCTCTCTCTCTCTCTCTCTCTTCTCCTCTCTCTCTCTCTCTCTCTCTTTCCCCGCTCTTCTTTTTCCTTCCCTTCTCTCTCTTCCCCTCTCTCTCTCCCCCTCTCTCTTTCTCTCCTTTTCCCTTTCCTCCTTCTCTCTCTCTCTCTCTCTCTCTCTCTCTCTCTCTCTCTCTCTCTCTCTCTCTCTCTCTCTCTCTCTCCTTTTCCTTTCCCTTCTTCCCCACCTCTCTCTCTTCTTTTCCCTTCTCATCTCCCCTTCCCGCTTCGTCTGCATACGCGTTCTCTCTAGTATCACCGAAACTTAGAAAAGCAAAAAAAAAGCTGCTGCCGTTATCAATGAATATTAATTTGTAACACTTTTTGCATGTAACTTTTCAAGTTAGTAAGGGACATAAAGAAAAATAACATCACCCTTTTCTAACGAAATTCTAACGGAAAAAAAAAGTTTTCAATCATGTCCTAAATAGAAAAAAAAAATCATCAATAAACCCACGCACCATTGATAATTAAACTGTCGTTATTTGTATTAATAATCTCTTCCAGAGGGGGTATGGCATGTATTTTTTATGCACTGAAAAGAAAACCACACAACTCCAACGTAAGATTATCGCTAGTTCTAATAATAAGTTGCATGTTTTACAGTGTAAGCTTATCTAAATGTTTAGCATTTGCTTTGTACATCAGCTGTTTTCCGTTTACATTCACGTTTTCCTTCTTCCTCTTCTTTTGTTTTTGATTTAAATTTCTGATAAGTTATAATGAACACTTTCTGGATGTATGTTTGTGTCCTACAGATGTGTGTCACTGGGGTCCGGAATAGCTCAGTTGATAGAGCGCCGGACTCGTGATCGTGGGGTTGCGGGTTCGATTCTCCGCCGGGCCGTTTCGGTACATGGGGATTTTTCCCTCGGAGTTAACATTGGTTCTGACTCCATTTCCCAAAAGTCCTTCGAATGGGACTATAAACCGAGGTTCCGTGTGTGAACGCACGCATAACATCTTGCACACAGGTAAAATCCCATCACCAACTTTCGAAAGAGAAGGCCAGTTTGGCCGTTGGTATGGATGACACGTTACACATAGCATGCACCCTGCGTAAGAAATGGAAAGAATGAAGGAAGCAAGGAAATTGACTGAACGATGTTGAACGATATGGACTGGATGACACGAGAAACGACTGAATGAAGCACCAGCTGGCAGCTCTTCAGTCGGCACTAACCAGGCAGGCAGCTCGTTGTGTAAACGAGTAGGAAGGTGGGGGTGGGATTCTTTGTTTGTCTACTAGTGTGCCTCTTGTCTTCAGGTGTCCTATGCAGTTGCCAGTCATGTGGTTTATAGTCCAGCCGACTGCCAGCAGCCAGCCACATCAGGGCTGTCACTTCGTCACACTCAATGCCCTACACACTTTGTAAACAGAAAGGAATGATCCGGACTTTCTTTAAAACACGCACAAATTGTTTTAAAAAAATATTTCTGCATAAAAATCTTAAATCATGTGGGGAAAAAAATCTCTTTGTTAGGAGCTAAAAAATCACATCAGGTGGAACCATTCTGAACAAGCTTTTTCATGGAGTCTACTGTAAAGTCTTTACATTTGACGCCATGTAAGACCCAATACTGTAAGACTTACATCATGCTCTATATTGAGCGGTAGGTGTATCACATGGAACGCAGCACGAAGTTTCCTCACATTTTCAAAGATGCGAGTGGATGTAAAAAGAAAAAAAAAATACACGAATGGCCTGTGAGCAGTCAGCGCAAAACTATTTGTTTATTAAGGCCATCTGTGGCATATGGTAAAAACTATGTTTTTGGACGGATTTGAAAGTTTGTGTACAAGGCGAACTGGTGCTAGTCACAGCATTCGCTAACAGTTACGGGCCTTCAGTGTATGATCAAGAGTTACTGTCCTTCTTTATCACGCTCTGTTACAGTGACGTCAGTTATGATACCAGTCTAGTGCTGACTGTTACCACAAATCGGATGCCCGGGTACCCAAACGCTAAGATAAGCCTTCGCCCCCCCCCCCCCCCCTTATCCCCACCCGGTTCTTCACATTTGTTCAAAGACAGTGTCCTTCTCACAACTCGAAAGCCACGTATATGTTTGTGACAGAGGCATGCACATCTTTGAAAAAAAAGAAAAAAAGAAGAAGAAAAAAGATTAATGGCATGCACAAGAGATTATGATACACCTGTTAGATTTACGTGTGAATAATACTCATTTTCATATGAACAATTCATAAGGCAACAGACCATTTCAGCTATTACGCGTGACAGGTGTGCATTAAACACAGTATATTACAAGTGTAAATAATGCATCGTCACATAGCAGGAGCATTCAAACGTGTCATGAACAGTTTGATTAAAACAAGGTTGTTGTGTATGTGGGTATAACGCATATTTTGACACTTATGAACACAGAATAATCACTGGCCTGACCATTCTGAGTAAATGTTTAATGCTGTCGTTATAAAGATAAGAGGAGAGGGTGAGGGCGAGACTTGGATAGAGAGAGAGGGTGGTGGGGATGGGGGGGAGGGTGGTGGGGAGAGAATGAGAGTGTAGATGTTTTGGGGAGGGGGATGATAATCAAGTGATAATGATTTTAAAATTACCTCAGTTCTCATCCCGTGTAGAATGTGTGTGTGTGTGTGTGTGTGGTGTGTGTGTGTCGTGTGTCGTGTGTGTGTGTGTGTGTGTGTGTGTGTGTGTGCCCCTTTTTTACGGTTTATTTTAGCGTACAGCTGTTTTTATTAAATTGACTGGATGTAAAATGGAGTGTATGTTGGGTAGAGTTATTGATTAGTTTTATGTGAAAATAAGCCTTACTTTATATTGTTTTTAAATTTGTAGGCATGTGCAGGTGTGAGTGCATTTGCACATTTTATATTATTCAATGTTGTGTACTCATATGTCATGTGTTTATGTGTTCCCACCACAACACAAAGTTCTTATGAAAGAAATAAAATGTCTTGAAGTTGAAGTTGAAGTTGAAAAGCATTCTGCACAGAACACGAAAAAGACACTTATATTTTCAATATCATTTTGGCAGTCGATCATGGCCATACTTATGCAGTCCCTAATGAACAGGAAGAAGCGGACCAAGTCCACAGTTCAACATGGTTGACTTAAAGGTCGAGCAGAAACCTTTCTCCGAAAAGAAGGAATCCCCGTAGTTTCTTACATTTGATATTTCATAAAGTGCAAAACAGGAGATTATTTCCCCGCAATTGGGTTCCAGATTAGGTTTACAAGCGGAATCTATGGACTCCTTGAGTTCTTGTGCAAATGCTGGTATTTTGGCAGTTTATTTTGTAGTCTACCGACGACGGAAGACGATGATTTTTTTTTTTTTTTGGGGGGGGGTCCATTATACTCCCTTCTTAGCTGAAATTAGTTACCATGTCAAAGCCTTGCACACTAGTTCTGTGTTTAGACACATGTTTGGTAACTAACGCGGTATTAAGACACTCCGCAAAAGCGTCTTGTATTTCCGGCCGAAGCGTGGTGCAATATTTGCTTTTCCAACCATTCTATGGCCACACGTTTGAACAACAAAGACGCCGTGCGCACAGACGACTAGGTAGTGATCTCAGCGATGCCTCAAGGCCTGGGTAATGTTTGGGAACTTAATTAATGTTTGCCTGGTGATGTGCTAGCAAGTTGGTAGGTGCAGCATGCAAACTTCTGTGTGACAGAGAATCACTGCAATTTGTGCTTCGCCTTTGGAAACTCTCTTTGAGGCTGATCTGACCCTCTTTATAGTCGAGTGAGGGACAAAGAGAGTTTTCTGCTCTGTGTCTGATCTGACCCGCTCTACAGTCCTCGAGTGAGTGACACAGAGCAGAAAACTCTCTTTGGGGGCTGATCTGAACCTATCTACAGTCTACGAGTCGGGGACACAGAGCAGAAAACTCTCTTTGTGGCTGACCTGACCCTCTCTACAGTCTACGAGTGAGTGACACAGAGCAGACTGGTACTGACATCAAAATATGGATTGAGGCACAGAGCAGAAACTATTCTGCTACTCATATCAAAATATGGATAGAGACACAGAGCAAAAACTATTCTGGTACTGACATTAAAATATGGATACAGACACAGAGCAGAAAGCAGTCTGGTACTGACATTATTAAAACATGGATAGAGACACAGAGCAGAAAGCAATCTGGCACTGACATTAAGATATGGATGGAGACACAGAGCAGAAAGCAGTCTGGTACTGACATTATTAAAATATGGATAGAGACACAGAGCAGAGAGCAATCTGGTACTGACATTATTAAAACATGGATAGAGACACGGAGCAGAAAGCAATCTGGTAATGACATTATTAAAAACATGGATAGAGACACGGAGCAGAAAGCAATCTGGTAATGACATTATTAAAACATGGATAGAGACACGGAGCAGAAAGCAATCTGGTACTCACATTAAAATATGGACAGAGACACAGAGCAGAAAGCAATCTGGTACTCACATTAAAATATGGACAGAGACACGGAGCAGAAAGCAATCTGGTACTCACATTAAAATATGGACAGAGACACGGAGCAGAAAGCAATCTGGTACTCACATTAAAATATGGACAGAGACACGGAGCAGAAAGCAATCTGGTACTCACATTAAAATATGGACAGAGACACGGAGCAGAAAGCAATCTGGTACTCACATTAAAATATGGACAGAGACACGGAGCAGAAAGCAATCTGGTACTCACATTAAAATATGGACAGAGACACGGAGCAGAAAGCAATCTGGTACTCACATTAAAATATGGACAGAGACACGGAGCAGAAAGCAATCTGGTACTCACATTAAAATATGGACAGAGACACGGAGCAGAAGCAATCTGGTACTCACATTAAAATATGGACAGAGACACGGAGCAGAAAGCAATCTGGTACTCACATTAAAATATGGACAGAGACACGGAGCAGAAAGCAATCTGGTACTCACATTAAAATATGGACAGAGACACGGAGCAGAAAGCAATCTGGTACTCACATTAAAATATGGACAGAGACACGGAGCAGAAAGCAATCTGGTACTCACATTAAAATATGGACAGAGACACGGAGCAGAAAGCAATCTGGTACTCACATTAAATATGGACAGAGACACGGAGCAGAAAGCAATCTGGTACTCACATTAAAATATGGACAGAGACACGGAGCAGAAAGCAATCTGGTACTCACATTAAAATATGGACAGAGACACGGAGCAGAAAGCAATCTGGTACTCACATTAAAATATGGACAGAGACACGGAGCAGAAAGCAATCTGGTACTCACATTAAAATATGGATAGAGACACGGAGCAGAAAGCAATCTGGTACTCACATTAAAATATGGACAGAGACACGGAGCAGAAAGCAATCTGGTACTCACATTAAAATATGGACAGAGACACGGAGCAGAAAGCAATCTGGTACTCACATTAAAATATGGACAGAGACACGGAGCAGAAAGCAATCTGGTACTCACATTAAAATATGGACAGAGACACGGAGCAGAAAGCAATCTGGTACTCACATTAAAATATGGACAGAGACACGGAGCAGAAAGCAATCTGGTACTCACATTAAAATATGGACAGAGACACGGAGCAGAAAGCAATCTGGTACTCACATTAAAATATGGACAGAGACACGGAGCAGAAAGCAATCTGGTACTCACATTAAAATATGGACAGAGACACGGAGCAAAAGCAATCTGGTACTCACATTAAAATATGGACAGAGACACGGAGCAGAAAGCAATCTGGTACTCACATTAAAATATGGATAGAGACACAAGCAGAAACGCATCATGGTGTTGACAATGATATGAACCGACGCGCAGAGCAGATAAAAGTTTGGCGTGGCAATGATGTGGTGAGACACAAAGCGGAGATCATTCTGAAATTAACACTGACATGGACAGAACCAAAGAAGAGACCATTTCTGGTTTTGCCACTAGTATGGATGGACAGAGAGACAGAGCAAAAACCAATCGAGTGTTGACAATTGTATGGACAGACAAAACACAGCAGAAAATATTGTGATGTTGACAATGGCATAGACATAAAGAGAGCAGAAACCATGATATGGACAGACACAGCAGAAACCATTGTGGTGTTGACAATGATATGGACAGACACAGCAGAAACCACTGTGGTGTCCACAGTGATATGGACAGACACAGCAGAAACCATTGTGGTGTTCACAATGATATAGACAGACACAGCAGAAACCACTGTGTTGTTCACAATGATATAAACAAACAGAGCAGAAATCATTGTGATGTTGACAATGATATGGGCAGACAGAGCAGAAACCATTGTGATATTGACAACGATATGGACAGACACAGCAGAAACCATTGTGATATTGACAACGATATGGACAGACACAGCAGAAACCATTGTGATATTGACAATGATATGGACAGACACAGCAGAAACAACCGTGGTGTTGACAATGATATAGACAGACACAGCAGAAACAACTGTGATATTGACAACGATATGGACAGACACAGCAGAAACAACCGTGGTGTTGACAATGATATGGACAGACACAGCAGAAACAACTGTGGTGCTGACAATGACATAGACAGACACAGCAGAAACAACTGTGATATTGACAACGATATGGACAGACACAGCAGAAACAACCGTGGTGTTGACAATGATATGGACAGACACAGCAGAAACCATTGTGATATTGACAATGATATGGACAGACACAGCAGAAACAACTGTGGTGCTGACAATGATATAGACAGAGGAACAGAACAGAAACCATCAGACAAACAGACCAGAAAACATTGTGATGGTGTTGAAGATGACATAGACAGACACAGCAGAAACAACTGTGGTGCTGACAATGATATAGACAGACGAACAGAACAGAAACCATCAGACAAACAGACCAGAAAACATTGTGATGGTGTTGACGATGACATAGACAGACAAAGGTGTTGGTGATGACAATTATATCGGCAGACAAACAGAACAGAAACAAATTTTCAGCGCTGACAATGTTATAGGCAGACAGAGCAAACAGTTTTAGCGTTGACAATGATATAGACAGAGGCCGAGCTTCTCCCTGGGGACCCTTGAGACGTCCTCTGAAGACAAGCTCCATGCCAGCAGATCAGCGTCAGTACACACGCAATCGCCTCATGTCCATATTCATAAGCATACACACAGTGCCAAAGATCTAGTACGACGGCATCGACGGCGAGACGAAAAGTGGTATGCATGCTATATGCCTCCTATGGATGGGGTTTGAGAGACAGCAAGAAAGACACTGGCACTGAGAAAGACACACGCAGAGAGAGAGAGAGAGAGAGAGGAGAGAGAGAGAGAGAGAGAGAGAGAGAGGGAGAGAGAGAGGAGAGAGAGAGAGAGGAGAGAGAGAAGAGAGGAGGTGGGGTGGGGGTGGAGGGGGGAGAGAGAGGGGGGGTAGGGAGGAGGGAGAGAGAAAGAGAGGCGCATATGTGGAGAGTGAGGGAGATAGAAGAAAATGAGAGATGAGATACAGAGACGGGAGAGAGGCATATATATATGGAGAGAGAGAAAAGAGAGGGAGAGACAGACAGAGGGCAGACAGACAAACAGACAGGCGGTCAAAAGACAGAAAATGGAATGTACAAAAATTCATGCAGCCGTAACCAGAAGGGGAAGAAACAGATATCAGCTGAAAAGCAACACAAAAACAAACAGGACAAGCAAACCAACTAGGTTTGAAAGAAACCAAGACACTGACCCCAACACGCTATCACTTCACACAAAAACTCCATTTTCACCGCCGCCATTGCAATAACACATCTCGGCAACTTCCTTCCTGTCTTTAACAAGGAGCTTTGAGAGGCTTTTCGCAGATTGTTTGGTTTTTATTTTAATTCGTGGATGCAAAACATAAAAAAAGCCGCCTTCTGCCCGCTAAGAGTCGCGCAG
Organism: Conus ventricosus; assembly: GCA_018398815.1. Classification (NCBI taxonomy): domain Eukaryota; kingdom Metazoa; phylum Mollusca; class Gastropoda; order Neogastropoda; family Conidae; genus Conus; species Conus ventricosus. Next base: position 49,466,230 of record CM031611.1, on the reverse strand, counting down.
TAAACAAACAGAACAATATCCGAACTCTGTCCAAAAGTCTTTTCAGTGCGGAAAATGACTTCAAATAACGCGCACCTGATATCCTCCTTCAGCTTCGCTCTACAGTCAATACTTTAAAATTGCGAAAAGAGAGGGGGAAGAGAGAAGGAGGGAGGGAGGGAAGGAAGTAGAGAGTGAGGGAAGAGAGAGAGAGAGAGAGAGAGAGAGAGAGAGAGAGAGAGAGAGCGACAGACAGACAGACAGACAGACATATAGACAAGAGAGAGAGAGAGAGGAGAGAGAGGAGAGAGAGAGAGAGAGAGAGAGAGAGAGACGAGGGAGGGATGAGGGAGACAGAGAGTGAGAGAGAGAAAAGGAAGGAGTGAAGGAGAGAGAGACAGACAGACAGAGAGAGAAGTGCATATGCGGAGAGTGAGTGAGATAGAAAGAGAGGAAATTAATGAGAGAGAGACAGAGAGAGAGAAGGGACAGAGACAGAGGAGAGAAAGAGGGAGGAGAGAGAGAGAGAGAGAGAGAGAGAGAGAGAGAGAGAGAGGAGAGAGAGAGAGAGAGAGAGAGAGAGAGAAGGGAGAGAGAGAGACAGAGACAGAGAGAGGCGCATATGTGGAGAGTGAGAAAGATCGAAAGAGTGGGAATGAGAGAGAGAGGAACAGAGGCAGAGAAGGAGAGAGAGAGGGAGAGAAAGGACAGAGACACAGAGAGGAACACAGGCAGAGAAGGATGGAGAGAGAGAGTGAGAGAGAGAGACAGAGACAGAGGCGTATATGTGGAGAGAGAGACAGACAGACAGACAGAGGCAGAGAGAGGCGTATATATTGAGAGAGAGAGAGAGAGTGAGAGAGACAAAGACAGAGGCGTATATGTGGAGAGACAGACAGACAGACAGACGAACTTGTTTATAACAATTCATACAACCGTAACCAGAACGGAGAAACAGTATCGGCTGCAAAGAAAAAAAAATATCAGTCACCTAAAGTAACAAAAACGAAGACAGACCCAATACGCAATAAATTCAACGAAACTCTCATTTTACCGCTGTCATTGCAAAACAATCTCGGCAACTTTGTTACTGTGTTTAGACCCGAACTTTGCGGGGTTTCGGAGTATTTTCATTCGTG
>CM031611.1:49420112-49460112 GCA_018398815.1 Conus ventricosus | reverse complement strand
CTCCTTTTATACATCCAATTCTTCCCTTAGTGGTCGCTTCTCTATGTTTATCTACTCTCTGTCCGGTCACAAAACACAGTCCACAACTACACCATCACAAACACACGATCACACACACTCACCAACCATAGTCACAAACACCATCATCAACCATCGATCACAACACACCATCATCAACATACGATCACACACACCATCATCAACCATACGATCACACACCATCATCAACCACATCATCACAAACAATACAATCACAAACCATCTTCAACCTTCGATCACACAACATCATAACATACGATCACACACCATCATCAACCACATCATCACAAACCATTACGATCACAACACCATCATCAACCTATCATCACAACCATATGATCACACACACCATCATCAACCAACATCATCACAAACATACGATCACACAACACCATCATCAACCACATCTACAAACCATACGTATCACAAACACCATCACCATAAACGATCACAAACACCATCACAACCATACAATCAAACACACCATCACCAAAAAACACCATCACCAACCATACGATCACAAACACCATCACATCAACCCCACCCGATCACAACACACCATCACCAACCGTTACGACACAAACATATCACCAACCACACGATCACAAACACCATCTTTGTCCAGGAGGGGGAAATCGTGATGGTATTGCTAAGTGCACTAAGTTGATGTATTATTAGTCAGGCTTACACACCAAGGGTATCGTTGCACTCATACACGCATATGTACACTCATGCGCACACCAAACATTCACCTCTCTCTGGGAATGGGATGTCACGCATTCGTTTCTCTCCTACCGACTGAGAACAAGAAATACAATTTCTATGCTACTTTATAATTAATCATGTACAATCAAATCACACACAATGAAATATCAAACATAAAAGATCAATACATCCTAATCCCGGGTTATAATAAAATGACTTCTTACCTGGCCAGGTTTTCACACACACAACCACGTTTTCACACCACACCACAGTTCTTGAAAAAAGTCTCTTCACGTCTTCTTCAGCACTGCTTGATGGTGATGCCCTTGGTTGACTGGCTCCAGGCTTCAGGACTGGGTCTTCGTGGTCGTCACTGGGATCTCGACGTCGAACTCTTCTTCTTCGTCTTCTTCACCCACCTCTGGGTTCAAATTCAGTTTGTCTGTCTTCACCACCTCTGGGCTTCAAACTTAGTTTCCTTCTCTTCAGCTTGTCTTTAACTCTAGACCTTGCTGTCTCTTCTATCTCCCAGACCACGTTTCTCTCGACCTTCTCTGTCCTGTCTACTCCTCTCCTCTCTCTCTCTCCTCTGCCTTCTCTCTCTCTCTCCTGGTGTTGTTCTCACACGTGTGTTCTCCCTCAGTTTATATAGGGAGGGAAACAAAGGATTCCCTTCGGGTCATGCCTTTGTCCACGCTGCTTCTCAAACCCTAGTTCACAAGTACCCTGAATTCTCCACTCGCTACATTCCACACAACATCAGCATTTTACACACACCCCTACCTAATTGATTAGCAAACACACATTAGCCCAGATGGACATCGAAAATTCCCGCCGACTTCGGTGGTTACTTAACACAGTAATTATCTTAAGGAGGGCTGCTACAACCTCCACACGCATTCAACCAGCCTGACAATAGAACCACACAGTGACCCACGGCAAATACCATCCAAACAAATCCAAGACTCCTGCTCTTCATGACTGTGTACACAAGAACCTCAGCTGATCGAGCATTTTAGCGCTCACTTGGGGCCCGAGGTCGTAGTGGTTACAACCCTTCCCCTTTCGCCACCAGGCAGGTCCGAACTCTCTCCTAGGTGTTGTTTGTCATCTGACCATCTCGGCGTGTGCGGTGGGTAAGGTACCTGGTTAATTGGTCAATTACCTATTTGTATACCGTACAATGTCCCTTTGTCTCCAAGCGTCTAATGCCTTTTGTGAGAGGTTTCACTCTCCTTGACAAATTCCCCCCACTCGAAGACAATGCCTGCATTGACTAAACACATTCAAGGAGATGAAACTCGCATAATTTTCCCATTTAAACCAGTGCTAATATCGGCCTCTCATAAGCCTACTTACACCAGAGAACGCACGCAAGATTTGTCTTGCAACAAAAAATTATAGAGAAAAAATCATACATACACACTATCCAAGCAAATATTCACATAGATCTGGAATCTCCACCAGCTCTAAGTTGTGTGGCCGTAAAACCATTATGTTTCTACGGAATTCTCCCCCCTTCTCTTCATACACGTGGCCGCAACTAGCCACGTCACGCATACGCGACACTGCAAAAGACAGGCACCACTACCGGCTTCTCGACGACCATTTTATTTTGGCCTACGGTCCGTCACTCTTTCTCACTCTCTAACCTACGTTGTCGTACGGCGCGACATGTGTTGCAATGCGCACAGAAACGCCTGATATCACCAGGATAACGGGCCAGTAGTATTCTCGCGTCACTGCCTTTTGTGAGGCCTTCTTGCCGAGATGGCCCGAGGCTGACGTCACATGTTCCTCGGACATCACCGCCTTTCTGCGTTGCCTAGGAACGACAACCTGCTTCTTGTTTTTCCCGAACGCGAATGAGTAAAGGTTCGGTACATATGCCGTTGTCTACTCGAACCCGATTGTACCCTCTTTAACATTTTTCTTCTGCCTCTGTGAGCAAACCAATCAGTTTTCTGAGCGAGTAATCGCCCTTTTGTTCTGCCCCTAAGTGAGTGGGTAGGTCTCACTGGACACGCTCCAATGCTTTCTGGAGTGTTTGACTGCCTGAGGCGTTTCCTCACGTGATTCTTTTCCCTGATTCAACACAGAAATCCCAGTCTGGGTCTCCGTACCACGTGCTCCAGGGATGTTTCCGATTACCAAATCATACGGCGGCTTCGGAACAGCAAGCCTGTACACTTCCACTATAGAATGGTGTAGCAATAAACACCTGGGCCGTTCTGAATTCTGCTACTGTTCCATCTATTTGTCTACACCTCTGTGTTTTACCTGTGATTGTCCCTTCTCAACCAGGGACTCATTCACCATAAACACCAGTGCACCCAGAGTCTCTAATGACATTAACCACATTGTCCCCACTCTGCCTTTGTGCACATCCATGTTATCGCTGAATCTGTGAACACACAGCACAATCCAGACAAAATAACACTGTCATCTTGTTCATCTTTTTCTACCTGCCTCTCTCTTGGCTGATCCTCATTGCTGCTGCCTTCTGTGACTTAATTACATCCTAGCCAAGTGCCCTGTCTTATTGCACAGAAAACAGGTACGCTCATTCCTAGCCACAGGCTATTGGTTTTCACCCTTGTTTGCTCACGTGACGCTGTGGGGCCTACGGGTGTGTACTGCTGACTCATTACGTGAGTCATGTGCTGGCCTACCGTCTCTGGATATGCCTCAGGCCTCTTCTTGTGGGCAAGTCGCGCCTCGCTTCTCGGTAAACCTCTGCTGCTTCAAGTACTTCAGCTATTGTCACGACACCACCTCTCCTTGAGGTGTATTGTGAGGCCGGCCCACAACCGTCAAGTATCTGTTCTTTCATCACCAGTGTCTTGAGGCCTTCAAATCACAGTCCACTTCACTCAGTTCTATCCTCTTGTTAAAGTAATGATCTAGTCTAACTCCGAACTGTGTGTATGTCTCACCCTGTTCGATTTCGCTTCGCGAACTTACGCCTAAACCTTCTTCTGTCAAATTCATTGCCTTTAGTACTGATTGTTTCACCTTGTCAAAACTCTCTGATCACCTTTGGGTAAGGAGGAAACTGTGTGTAACGCACGACTGTCAACAAGGCAGACAGGTTTTATTGCCCAGTCATCTTCAGGCCAGCCTCGTGCTCGGCAAACGATTCAAACCGACTGATATAGGCGTCGATTGATCAGTTTTCTTCTTCGTACAGTGGGAGTTTAAGTTAGGTGCGCAACTTGTCTGCGGCTACTGACTCAGAATGGTGTCTATTTCACTGCGATTTTCAGACTTTATTCTTTCAACTCATTGTTTGGCTAAAATCTCGATTTGCTTCTGCTTCGCCATCTCTGCATCGCTTTAGCTTGGCAGCTGCATCTCTGCATCTGCTTTTGCTTGGCAGCTGCACTCTCTGCATTGCTCTAGCTCTCGCTGCACTCTCTGCATCTCCTTTAGCTTTGACGCAGTGGTTTCTGATCTATACGTTCCTTTTCAAATTTCTCCTTTCAGCCCTTTCATCTCTCTCGTTTTCTGCTTGAGTTTCAATGAATCTACGCAGTTATCTCTGTATATCCAGTTTTCCCCTAAACTATCAGTTCCGCAATGGGAGTAAAACTTTCTTCAGCATTTTTTGTTCTGATATGTTTTAGCCACTAAAACAGTTACGCTTATAAACCGGAAAAAAGTCAGTCAACAGTGTATCTTACTAAACGTTTATGAGTACACCAACAATGGTAGTGTTCCTAACACAAAGGAGCTTATCTTAAACCACAGCTTCTGTGAGAGTTTAAGACTGAGAACTCGTTCTTCGTTTCTCTGAACGACTTTGATTATACAACCACCCTACACTCAAGACAATGCTCAACACTCAAAGAACTATAGGAAATAATTAGAGAGCTAATTAAATTACCTTTGTGGACAATTCGCCCCAGTACTCTCTAGTACTCACTTTGTTTCCGCTGAACTAATTGGGCCATGCAATCCTGGCAGGCTCGCCACTTTGTCCGGACGGGGGAAATCGTGATGGTATTGTTTAGTGCACTAAGTTGATGTATTATTAGTCTAGGCTTAAACACAAGGGTATCGTTGCACTCATACACGCATATGCACACTCATGCGCCACAACATTCACCTCTCTCTGGGAATGGGATGTCAACGCATTCGTTTCTCTCCTAACACGACTGAGAACAGAAATACAATTTCTATGCTACTTATAATTAATCATGTACAATCAATCAACACAATGAAATATCAAAACATAAAAGATCAATACATCCTAATCCGGGTTATATAAAAATGACTTCTTACCTGGCCAGGTTTTCACACACACAACACGCTTTCACACCACACCACAGTTCTTGAAAAAAGTCTCTTCACGTCTTCTTCAGCACTGCTTGATGGGATTGCCCTTGGTTTGATGGTCAGGCTTCAGGACTGGGTCTTCGTGGTCGTCTCTGGGATCTCGACGTCGAACTCTTCTTTCTTCGTCTTCTTCACCCAACTTGGGTTCAAATTCAGTTTGTCTGTCTTCACCCACTTGGGCTTCAAACTTAGTTTCCTCTCTTCCGCTTGTCTTTAACTCTAAGACCTTGCTGTCTCTTCTATCTCCAGACCACGTTTCTCTCGACCCTTCTCTGTCCTGGACTCCTCTTCTCTCTCTCTCTCCTCTGCCTTCTCTCTCTCTCTCTGGTGGTTGTTCTCACACGTTGTTCTCCTCAGTTTATTAGGGAGGGAAACAAAGGATTCCCCTTGGGTCATGCCTTTGTCCACGCTGCTTCTCAAACCCTAGTTTCACAAGTACCCTGAATTCTCCACTCGCTACATTCCACACATCAGCATTTACACCACCCTACCTAATTGATTAGCAAAACACACTTGCCCAGATGGACATCGAAATTCCCGCGACTTCGGTGGTTTACTTAACACAGTAATTATCTTAAGGAGGGCTGCTACAACTCCACACGCATTCAACCAGCCTGACAATAGAACAACACAGTGACCCACGGCAATACCATCCAAACAAATCCAAGACTCCTGCTCTTCACTGACTGTGTACTCAAACCTCAGCTGATCGAGCATTTAGCGCCACTTGGGGCCCGAGGTCGTAGTGGTTACAAACCCTTCCCCTTTCGCACCAGGCAGGTCGAATCTCTCCTAGGTGTTGTTTGTCATCTGACCACTTCGGCCGTGTGCGGTGGGTAAGGTACCCTGGTTAATTGGTCAATTACCTATTTGTATACCACGTACAATGTCCCTTTGTCTCCAAGCGTCTAATGCCTTTTGTGAGAGGTTTCACTCTCCTTGACAATCATCAACCACATCATCACAAACCATACGATCACAAACACCATCACCATCAACACGATCACAAACACCATCACAAACCATACAATCACACACACCATCACCAAAAACACCATCACCAACCATACGATCACAAACACCATCACCATCAACACGATCACAAACACCATCACCAACCGTACGACCACAAACATCATCACCAACCACACGATCACAAACACCATCATCAACCACATCATCACAAACCATACGATCACAAACACCATCACCATCAACACGATCACAAACACCATCACAAACCATACAATCACACACACCATCACCAAAAACACCATCACCAACCATACGATCACAAACACCATCACCATCAACACGATCACAAACACCATCACCAACCGTACGACCACAAACATCATCACCAACCACACGATCACAAACACCATCACAAACAACACGATCACAAACACCACCATTACCACCCACACAATCACAAACATCATCTTCACCATGTCACCACCACCATCACCACCCACACACGATCACAAACACTACTAGCACCAACCACACCACTCACATACGCAACCATCATTACCATGTATCCCCACCACCACTACTATCCAATACTTGTATCCGCAACAGCGTCACAACTAAAGGCACCATTGTCACAGTCACCGCTCCTGTCTCCACCACTATGAGCATCGATACCAGCCCTCAATGACCCCACTATTACCGACACGCAATCACCACTGATGACATCATCAATGACGTCACAGTCATTGCCACTGACCACGCCATAATCACCAACAACAACCAAATCAACAGCACAGATATTTGCTCTATATATATTATCACCACTGACATCTCATGAACACCATTCTTACAAGTAAAACCGCAATTTAGAACATCACAATCAGTGACACCAGCACAAACACCACTCTAACCACTGACACCAGCACAGACACCACTCTAACCACATGACACCAGCACAAACATCACTCTAACCACTGACACCAGCACAAACATCACTCGAACCACTGACACCAGCACAAACACCACTCTGACCACTGACCCAGCACAAACACCACTCTGACCAATGACACCAGCACAAACACCACTCTGACCACTGACACCAGCACAAACACCACTCTGACCACTGACACCACCCACAAAAAACCACCTGACCTTTTGACCCCAAGAAACAGAAAACCTTCATTCGGGCCCAAACTTTCCCCCTCAACCATTTGGGGCAAAGGGGCCCCGAATAAATTTTTTTCCTTTTTCTCTAACATAAAATGATCGCTTAAACCTACAAAGCACAGGGGCCCAAACGGGTAAAGTAAACATATATGACGCTTACCTACAAAGACAGGGGAAAACTGGGCAAGTATCAAAAAAAAACGCTTAAACCCTACAAAGCACAGGGGCAAACGGGTCCAAGTGATCAAAATATGACCCGCTTGCCCTACAAACACAGGGGAAAAACTAGTCAATGATCAATAGGGATCACTTGACCAAACAAAGCACAGTGGAAAAACTAGGAAAATTAAACATATTTTCACTTAAACCTAAAAAGGGCACATCAAATTGGGTAAAAGGATCATATATATCACTTGCCCTACAAAGCACAGTGCAAACTGGGTCAAGGTTTCATCCAACCTTTTTTCGCCCCGGGGCGACTCCGGGGAATCCCCCCTTTTCCCGTTCCTGGTAAAAACTTGAAACCCCATGCCCTTTTAAACCATAGATTAAAGCGCAAGCCCCAAACCCGGGAAAACGTGCATCCCCCCGTTTGGCATAATTAAACTACCAACCCACCAACGGGGAAAAACGTGCATCCATCCCCTTTGGGACAAAATTTATAACCCCCAAGGGCCCTCTAACTGTGTCAAACTTTCTTTCCATGCCCGCTTACATAGAAAATAAAACTACCAACCCACCTAACTGGGCCCAAACGTGCACCCATGCCTGTTTGACATAATAAAAAACCCCCAAAGGGCCACCTAACGGGGTCAAACGTGCACCCAAACCCCCGTTTGCATAATAAAAACTCCCAAAGGGCCACCAAACGGGGTCAAACGTGCACCCAAGCCCGTTTGACAAAGATAAAAAACTACCAACCCCTAAACGGGGTCAAACGTGCACCCCAAGCCCGTTTGACATAGATAAAAAAGGTTCGCAAGCCCTCTAACGTGAAAAAAAGGGTGCATCCATGCCCGTTTGACAAAGATATAAATCGCAAGCCCTCTAACTGTGTCAAACTTGCATCCATGCCCGTTTGACATAGAATAAAGTCGCAAACCCTTTTTAAACTTTTCCAAACGTCATCCATGCCCTTTTGGACAAGATATAAAGCCCAAAAAAAATCCTGGGTTGGGGCTAGGCGCCCAAAATCCCCCCTTTTCCTTTCTCTAACAAGAAACTTCAATAACCAAAAAATAACTTTATTTTAAAAACAAACATACTGTGAAAGGGGTTTTCCGTTTTTTAAAAAAAAAATTTTTTAAATTTTCAGTTTTAAAATTTTTTTTTAAAACCTATTTTTTCCGGGTCATTTTCAATAACACCCAATTTCACGCAAACTTTCAAAAAAATCATTTTTGTCTTTTTTTTGAAAAAAATTTACAGCCCTTTAACTGCTCCCCTAAATTTTTTTTAAAAACCGATTATTTTTTTTCCCATAAAATCCACAAAATTACCCCAGCAGTTTTCCACTAAAAAGCTTTTTTGAAAAAAGGGGTTTCCTTTTTTTAACTATGTCTCTTTCCCGAACATTCATCTAAAAAAAATATTTCCGGGCTTTCCTTTCAAAACAATCTATAAAACTTTTTCAAAACCACTCACTTATTTATTGCGGGGAACAACTAAATATTTTCATCTTTCTGCCATAAAAACCTTTCTATCTTTATTGCTTTTTCCTTTTTAATGTTGGACAAAAAATTTCACAATATAAATTTAAAATTATAACGAAAAACTTTTTTGAAAACAGTTGGGGAATAAAATGTTTTTCCAAAACCCAATTTTGCCCCACAAATTAAGGGAACAATAAAGGGTTTTTTGTCATAAATTTTAACGGCTCCATTTTTTTATAACAGAATTTAATCAAAACCATTTTTATTTTTTTTATCATACCTCTGCCCAAAACTTGGGTTCAAAAAAAAAAAACCCCCCCTATGAGGCCAAAAGGTGAAAATTAACCCAAATTTTATTTTTCAAAAAGATTTTTCTAAAAAAATCAACATTATTTTGTTCCCTTTGTTGTTATAAATTTTAATATCCTCGCCTTTGTGAAGAACACGAGGTAACGTTAAAAACTTTTAACGTCAAAATTTTTTCCCAGCTAATTTTAAATTTTCCCTTTTATAAGGTCTCCTAACGCCCAAAACCCCCACCCCTCCCAAAACCCCTTTAAAGACAAAATTTCAAATACATTGTGAACGGTCTCCAAATTTTCCTTGGAAAAACCGGGAATTTTTTTAGAAGCTTTTTTTACAACTGTTTCTTTTCTGTGGGATTACTGTTTTTTTTTTCCCAAAAGGGCTTATTTCAATTTTTTTTCCGACTTTTGGGTCGCCGGGCCCAAAGACTTCTTTAAAAAAGGCCAAGTTAAAATCTTTTCTGAAATTTTTTTGGAGGGCAAAAAATTTTTAAAGGGGCTTATAAATTTAAAATTTTTTTGCCCCAATTCTAAATTTTTCAAGTGCCATTTGAGGTCGGGTTTTTTCAAACAAAAATTTTTTTATTCTATTTGGCCAAACATTATTTGCCTCAAGATTTGCGCATTTTTTTCTAGTTGGGAAACTTTATGCTTCCCCAAACCCTCTTTGCGTTTATAATCACCCATCTTTAGTGTACTCAAAACCATACAAAGCCCTATCTCACCGTTCTTTTCAAAGCCCCCCCATCTGCAAGGGTTTTTTAATTCAAAGGGTTTCCACCTTTACAGCGTTTAATGAATTTCTGATTCTTCTGGCCCACGCACATTTTTTTTAGTAACGAATTTAAATTTTATTTCCAAAACAATGGCGGGTTAATCACTTTACAATTTTTCCCCCGCTTTGCCCTTTTTTTTTTATTTTAAAATTTACCCCGCCCCTCCCAAAAAACTAACCTTTTAAACGAAAATTGGGGAATTGTTTAATTTCAAAAACGCAAATGCAGCCTTTCCCTGACGAAAAGCTCAAAACCTGTTGGGCCTCCACTATAAGTTTTTTCATCTTGCTTACTCATCCAAATGAACATAGAAATGAATGAAACAAAACGAGGGGATTTTCCCCCCTCATAAGAAATTTTTGGTTTGGGGTTAACTCTAAATCTTTTTAATTGTCACTAAAAGCCTAACATTTTAGCTAGCTCTTTATAAAATAGTAACCCCCTTTCTTTTTCCCGGGTTTTGAATTTAACATTTTTTTTAAGATTCGCATTTTTAAAGTTTGAGATAATGCCCAAAGTTCCCAAAATTGCTTCTTTTAGTGAGAAAAAACCCAAATAACCATCAGGAAATTGTTAAGGCTAATTTTGGGCCCCTTTTTGTCAATTTTTTAAAACCCTTTAAATTCTCCCTGGCTTCATTTAAATTTTAAACCCAAACATTTTGTAAAATTTTTCATAAAGTCACCTTTTCTGCTTCCGCAATGTTATTAATGGGAGGGGGTTTTCAAAAACAAAGGGGACGGTTTTGGGTTTGTTTGTTACAAACTTTTTTGAACGAAATAAAAATGGGGCCGCGTTCAAAATACGATAAAAATATTCTTTTTGGCCCGCCCCAAACAATCTAAAAATAAAGCAACTGATCCCCTTGACATTGGGGTGCCCCAACCCGGGCCCTCTTTTCATAAAAAGGGAGTATCCATTAACAGATATCTTAACCCCCCTATTAAAAACCGCCCAACATCAAGAAAGCGGGGGTTTTATCATCCGATCCTTTTTAAACAAAACCCTTTTTAAAATTTGCTGTTTTTTTTGGCGCATCAACGGGGTGTGGATTGGTATCTGATCATTTAAATCACCATGACCTTTGGTGAGGCCCTTTTACAGATTTCATTTCTTTTACCCCCTTAAAAGAAATTTTTGGCTGAATTGCAAGCGCCCAATTGCCAATGACAAACCGGGTTTTAATCCATTCACAACAGAAAAGACATGAAAGGGTTTTGAAAAGGGCTGTAACGAATTCAATATTAACATCAAACAGACTTTTTACAAAAGCTGGGTCTTTAAACATGGGCCCAGGCGACCTTTATTTTTGGGGCACGCACAAAAGTAAACTATGACCCGGCCCCTCCTCCTTTCAAAAATTTCTTTTTTGGGCCCCAAAGGGTTTAGCCCGGGCCCCCCAAGCAAGACATAAAACAGCATGGGGAACATTTTCTTAGCACTTTTAAAAGGGCCAACTAAGCGGGAATAGAACCCCAATAAAAGACCTATTTGACTTACTTTGGGGGTTTGCTAGGTTTGCCCAAACCCCAAAAGGGAAGATCGTGCAAAAAAGATCTTTCTACTGGCTTTGGGGCGCACAAAAAAAATACTTAGCAAATTTAGAGGGCGGGCCCTAATTCTACAGTTTTATTTACCTTCAAGTATTCAAAGGTACCAACAGGGTTTTCAATACGCAAGATCGAAAGTAGACTTTTTCTGTTTGGGACTGGTTTAAAACAAAGCTGCCTTCTGACCTCAGACTCCGATAGGGACAAAATAAACCCATAATAATGAAAATTTTATAAACAGGCAAAGAACAGAAAATTTGGGGAAAAAAAACATAAAATTTTTGACCAGTAATAAAAACAAAAATAAAAAACACCCCAAAATTTTCATCCAATTTCCCCGAAGCCCCAAACCCCCCCAAAATCTTGAAGACTCAGCAAAGCTCGCGGACTCTGTTCGCGATGACCAAGAATATGAAAAGACAGCGCTTGTTCTTGGATTAACTGGCATAGGATTACTTGGTCTTTATCTTACTAAATAGTAACCCAACTATTACAAGAACTAATGTCCATAAGTGCTCGGCCATAAAGCCAACTACTTTGCTTGCAGTAGACAAAAGCCAGCTGACAATACTCCCCAATATTCCTGGTAAAGCGTTTACGGCTTTACCAGCTAATTTTTTAATAAATTCGCAAGATGATCAAGCTGTTTTTTTACCCATGATTTATCAGGTGGAGGCGATGGTGGTGGAGGCACTGAACTTTGACCACCGCCGCCTGTAATAGCCAACACCAGTGTACTTATTGCAAATCCTAAGGCTGTTATAACGCTTACTAATGTGACTCCTTGCTCTCTAAACAGTGTTCGGATTCGTTCTGCTAGCGTTGTGTCTTCATATAAAATTCTTTGGATAGTTTCTCTTATTCTGCTCACTTGAGTTCGTAATTGTTCTCGGTTAGTAGACAGCACTTCTAGTCTTGCTGATCTCTCTTGTTCAAGATCTTTTAGTCTTTGGGTTATTCTTTCTTTAATATCATGCCCTAAGTTGGCGTCATCAGCCTCAACGAGTTTTCTTTTTCTCTTTTTATATGCTCATCTATTTCACCCAGTTTTGCTAAATTGTTTGTTAATTCGCCTCTGATGCTTCTCAAAGCATGATCAAGGGCCGCTATTTCTCGCATGGGTAGCGGTGAGTCGTGTATAGTCTTCAATGCTGTTTCTTCTGAAAAACTGGTTTCTGCTTCTATTGCATTTATTAATTCGTCTGCCGATTGATTTAATTCTTTAAGTTCCATGTTTTGCATTTGGTTATCTGTCGGGAGTTCTTGTAGTGTGTTTTGAAGTTTAGCAACTGCATCCTTATCTAATTTTGGTTTAGAAATGCCAAGGCGATTTTGATCTTTCACACTGAGTCTTTGTATAATTGTACTCTTGGCTAAAAACTTTGATGGGTCTGGTTTAGTTGTAAGCCGAACAAGTTGTCCTTTGGGGTTTTTACAGAACCCAAAAACCATCTTCTAATTCAAAAATTTATTTGGGGCTTTAAATTTCGGGGGGGTTTTTTGGCTAAACTTTTGTTTAAAATTTTCCCACCACTTTCTGTTTTAAATTTACGCCGCATTGAAAGGGATTTACGATGCCGTGTCAAAGGGGTCATTTCCCCTCATAACTCTCCACTTCCCAAAAAAATCATAAACTTCTTCAGCTTCAATTCCCGCCATGTTTTAAATAATTAAAATTTTTATTTTGCTTCATAAAAAAAAGTCACAAGCATATGGGTCGATTCTTGACCCCTTTAAGCCCGAAAAAACCCCTTTGGCTGAAGGGGAAAAAAACGGGGAAAATTTCTGTTCCTTTTAAACCATCTACTATTGAAAGGGGGATCAAATTTTTTACTGTTAAATTTCCGGGCCTAGGAGCGAAGGGTTTTATTGTGCCAGGCCCCCCTGCCGCTTACTTTTAAAATTAAAAAACTCCCCCTTTTAACAAAAAGCCCAAACAGGGCATTTCCGGGAAAATTGGGGCGGGCAATCGTTTTAAGAAAATTTCATTTAAAAAAAGGGGGCAAGAAATTTTCCCTTTTCACCAAAGCAGACATATTTTTAACCCATTTGTTTTATGGCTAACCGCGAATGGGAAAGGGGTGCCCTTTGGTTTTTAAAAAAATCGAAAATGAAGAACACTAAAACATAGAATAGGCGCTGAAGATGCTTAAAAACGGCAAAAAGGGTTTTTTTTGCCTTTGTTTTTGCGTATGGAAATGCTTTTTCATTAAAACCCCAAATTTTAGTTGTTAAAAGCGATTTCCCATACTTTCAAGGGGCATTTAAAAAACAGATTGTCATAAAAAACCTTTTTAAAAACCACAAAAGTTTTTTATATCTACAGAACCCCCGGAGCAAAAAACCCGCATTTTTGACATCCTTTTAAATTTGGCGTTGTTAGGGAACCCCCCACATTTGCAAGGGTGATTTAGCAAAAAATTTTCATCAAAATTACAAAATTTTACGAAAGAGTGTTTTATCCTTCTAAAAATCCTAAAAACAAAAGGGAGACCCCTTTTATGGAATTTTAGTTTTAGTGCCACACAAAATCGTTAAAGGTTTTTTTTGCTTGCGAAGAAAGGGGAACCTTTTTTAAAAAACCCAAATGAAAATTTTTAATCCTAAAATAAAAAAAGTGCAATGAAAAAAAAAGGGGAGGGCCTAACCAAAAACTACGCTAGCGGGCTTAAAACCTTTTCAACATTTTTAAAATAAGAAAATGTTTTGGGGGCGGGGGGTGTAAAATCCGACGTTGACCTTTTGTTAAAAAAATCTGCATTTCACAGTGTTAGACTTGTTTATTATTTAACAAAGAAATAAAGGGTTTTTGGATTGACCCAAAATTTAAAGGGGATAATCAGTTTCTGGAAAGGGAAAAACTGTTAGAGAATAAAAAACATTAAATTGATAAAAAAAAGAGGCCCAAAAACCCCTTAATGTGTATTTGTTTTTAATTTTTTGATGCGCGCTGATATTTTAAAAAAAAAAAGATTTGAAGTTTTACAAAACAAATTTTTTTTTTATTTTTTTAAAAAGCTTTTCTTTTCAGGTTTTTTCCCAAAAATGCCCACAGCGCCGCCAAGAGAAGAGATGTAAAAAACCCTAGCATAAAAACCTTCAGATTAACCCAAAATTACACAAATCCCAACAAAAATAAAGAAAACCTTTTAAAATCAGCCCAAAACCCAAAAGAAAGGGATTCTGGTGCCCGGAATGTGTTTTCATATGTTAATACTGGGCATCGACTATAAGTTGGGGTCCCACACAGGGGCAAATGTAGGCCTCTTAGCAACGGGCATAAAACGCACCCGCAGCTTTTTCCCCTTTGGAGGTTTTTCCTTTTGCCTCGGCCTGTGTTAAATTTCCGGGAAGTGCGGCTGGCAAAAAATTAAAAAAATAAACTCCAAAAGGGAAAAACAGCAAAGGTTTAACTTAAAACGGGTAAACTTAGTTCCCCTTTTAAAAAGACAATAAATAAAGAAATAATGCCAAACATCACGGATGAAAAATTTTTGTTGGGTTTTAAAGGTTGTTTTTTTGACCCACAAAAAACAAAAATTTGTCTTTAAGAAAGGGGAGGAAAAGTTTTTTTCAACCCGCCCGACCCCCCGAGCAGAAAAAAGGAATGGGTTAAAAAAAATAACGAGAATTAAACTCAGTTTTAAAAAAGCTCAAAATAAAAACATCGAAAGGGTGTTTTTTACTTTTTGTTTTTGGTCCAAGCACAAAAAGACCGTTGATTTTTATTCTGTTTTAAACCTTGGGATTTTTTTTAATTTAAATAAATAGTTGGTTAAAAAAGAAAGAAAGCATGGCTAAGATATATGAAGGCCAATGTTTTTTTGAAGGAATGCTCGAAAAAGGCGTTTGGGGCAAAAGCACTGAATGAATTGAATTTTGAAGTTTTTTAATAGAAAAAATGCGGGCAAACGTTGTACTTTTTTTCTAAAATTCCAAGTAAACTAACAAAAGACCCGCCAGTTAAAGAAAAGTTAGCTGGGTTTTAAATCGACTAAATAAACCCAATTTAAAGAAGAAAACTAGAAGTTGGGGGCTCAACTAAACACAACTATTCTTTTCATTAAAGACCTTAAACCCCCCGGTTGGCAGACGAAATTTTTCCAGTTTTTTTGCTGCCGCTAAAAGCTAAAATAAGGCTCGGTTGGGCAGAGGGCGAAGCTTAGAGATTTTGATTAAAACAGGCTAAGTATGCAACCCATTTTAAAGGGAAGGCTTTTCAATTTCCCAAACCTCGAGGTTGGTTTCAAAGAGAGCATTTTTAAAAAATAAAGGAAAATTTAGCGACAAATTTTTTTTGTGGTTTTGTTCTTGCAAGGCTGCATCTTTTCGCGAACACGCCCGGGGGGGGGTGACAAATATCGGGAAATTCCCCCAAAAATCTTAACTTTTAAAGGAAAATTTCCTTTTTCCTTTTGTGTTTCCAAATTGATCATTTTAAAAAACAAAACAAAAAAAAAAAACTGTTAATTTTATAACATTGGGGTGAGGGAAAAAAATTTGGGGCCCAAATTAAAAATGTCCAAAAAAAAAAAGGCCCCAAAAATAGGGGAACCAGCAAAAATATTTGACTTACTCCTAATGTCTTCGCCAACAGGGCTACCGCTTTACACATTGTACAAAACAATGATAGACTAATGCGCATACTTCAAAAGATCAGGGAAAACAAAAATTCTGAGAAATGTTTAACAAAAATGCCATTGTTCAAGCCGCGAGGGACATAAAAAACATTGTAAAGTTTGAAGACTGAATACAGAAAGAAAAACGCTTTTTTACCAACTAATAAATTGCTCCTCACCAAGTTTTTGGCGAAAGGGGCCAAAAAGCTCCCTTTTTTCCCTGTTCCCCTTGAAAAAAAAGACTTCAAAACCAAAAAATAACGATTATCAAAAAAACCCGACATCTGTGTGGGTTATCCGTTTTTAATATATTTACAAAACTTTTAGATTTATTTTGCCAAACCGGGTTTTTTTTCCCGGGGTCATTTTCAATAATATTTTCGCGCAAACATTCTTCAAATGAGTCCGTCTTTCATGTGAAATAACACACAGTCTTTAAAATGTTCCTAAGCTTTTAAAACCGAGTTATTTTTTGGCTAAATCCCAACACTTATCCCATCGTGTTTCCGCTGAAACCCCAGTTTTGCAAAGTGTTTCTTTTTTTAAAACATATCTTTTTTTCCCAAAAACAGTCATCTATAATAAAGAGTGTCTGCTTTCTTCAAACACTTTTAAAGGGTTCAAAACCTCATCAGTTTAGTGTTTGGATTAATAAATATACGTCTTTGTTGCCCATAAAAACCTTTTCTTTCATGTTTTGCTTGTTCCTTTTAAATTTTTGGGACAAAAATCAAATTATGATAAAAAATAAGCGATAACTGTTTGAATAAGTCTAGGAAAAATTTTTGTTTTTCCCAAACCCAGTCTGCCCACAAAACATTGAAACAATGGGGGATTTTTTCATAAAGTTTAATGCTCCAAGTTTTTATAACAAATTTTAAATCTATCCAGTTATTATTTTTTCATACTCCCCGTAAAAACTTGTTCAGTTTTTAAAAAACCTACAGGCTAAATGTGAAGATTAATCCAATTCAGTTCTGAAATTTTTGTTTCTATTTAAGTAAAACATTGATTTTGTTGCTGTTGTTAATTTTAAATATCCCACCGTGAAGAACGACGATGGAAACTTAAGGCGTTTAAGTCTAATTTTTGCCCCTAATATTAATTCCTTTTATAAGGTCATCATAACCCCCAAAACCCCCCACCCTCTCCACATCTTTAAAGACAGAAAATTTCAAAATCTTTGTGAACGGGTCTCCAATTTTCTGCTTGGAAAGAACGTTTTTTTGTAAATTTTTTTTCAACTGTTTCTTTTCTGTGGGGATGTTTTTTTTTTCCCCATACGGGTTATTTCAATTTCTTTCCGAAATTGTCGCCCGGATAAGACTTACATGTAAAGGGGCCCGGGTTGAATGTTTTTCTGAAATTTTTGGGGGCGGCTAAAATATGAAAAGGCTTATAATTCAAATTTTTTTTTCCCTTCAAAATATGGTTCTAAGTCCCATTTGAGGTCGGTTTTTTCGAACTATTTTATTTTCTACTGGCCAACTTATTTGCCTCTTTTTTGCGCGTTGTTTAGTTTAGGAAAAATTTTTTGCTGTCGCCAACCTCTTTGCTTTTTAATCACCGTCTTTAGTGTACTCTAAAACCATACAAGCGCCTATCTCACCTTTTTGTTCAAATCCGACGCGCGGGGTTTTTAATTCAAAGGGTTTTATACCCTTAAGGCGTAATGAACTCCTGTTTTTTCGGGCCCTGCGAATTTTTTTTGTAACTATTATTTTTTTCCCAAAAACAATGTGCAGGTTATCAAATTCACAATTTCCCCCCTTTTTGTCTTTGATTTTTTATTAAGATCCACCCCCCCACAAACTAATCTTTTAAACGAAAAATTGGGGAAATTGTATAATTTCAAATCGCAATTGCGCTTTCCCTGAGGGAAGGCCTTAAAACAGGAGGGCCTTCCATCAAAAAAGTTTTCACCAGTGTCGTTTCCCCCAAATGAAATAGGGTAAAAAATTTTATCAGATCGAGGGATTTTCTCCCTCATAATATTTTTTTGTTTACGTAACTCAAAAAACTATGAAGGGCCCCCGATTGGCTTGTAAGCCAACTTTTTACTGCCTTTATAAAAATAGTACCCTACTTTTCTTCTTGGGTTTTGAAGGTAAACATTGTTTTCAATTCGTTTGTTAAGTTTGAGAGCAATGTCGAAGTTCCATGCTTTTTTTAGCGAGCAAAACCCTAATAACCATCAGGTAGGGTTAACTGGCTAAAAATTTGGGCCTTATTTTAAACTTTTTTAATCTTTTTTTTTCCCCTTTGGGCTTTGCTTTATTAAACCAAGCTTTGTAGAATATTTCATGGAGCCACCGTTCGGGGTCCGCTTTTCGTTTTTAATAGCTTTTAAAAACAAAGGGCGGTCTTGGTTTTATTTTACAAACATTTTTTAAAACAAATTAAAATTGGGGCATTCAATATCGATGCAAAATATTCTGTTGGGCCGCACACAATTTTAAAAAATTTTTAACAATGACACCCTGGGACATTTCTGTGCCCCCAACTGACCCTTTAAAAAAAAGGAAAAGTTCCATTAACGTATTTTAACCCCCCCTTTTAAAAAAAGACTACACCCCAAAAAGTGTGGTTCAGTCTCCGTGCAGTTTTATCAAAACCATTAAACTTTGCTTGTTTTGTGATCAAGGGGTGGATTGTCGTTGCTGATCATTTAATCACCCCTAACCTTTTGGTTAGGTCAGGTATAGTTTTCTTTTTTTACACCTTCAGCGATTTTGATAAAACGCAAGCGCCATTCCCAAATGACAAACCGTTTTAATCCTTTTAGCAACAGAAAAGACATAAAGGGTTTTTGAAAAAATCTGTAACAAAATTTCAATATTAAAAATCAAGACAGACTTTGACAAAATTTGGACCGAAATCTGGCTTAGGCACCCCTTATTTGGGGCGTGCACAAAAAATTAATATGACGGAATCCTCCTTACACTCTTTCTCTTCAGGCACAGCTGTTCACCTGGGCCCTAAGCAAGAGCAAAAAACGCATGGACAACATTATTTTAGACACTTCAAAGGGCCCCAACTAAAGCGGGAATAAAAGAAAAACGACTCTTTTGCACTTACGTTTGGTTTTTGTGGGTTTCCGCACAGACAAGTGAACATAAAGACCTTCTAGGGGTTTTGGCACAAAAACAATACTTAGCAATTTAGAGGACGCCTTTAAATTTCTACTGTTGTTTGCCTTCAAGTATTAAAAGGTCCCAAAATTTTTAAAATCCAAAATGAAATAGACTTTGCTTTTGGCATGGTTTATACTCGCTTCGACCTCGGGCCCCCAGAAGGAACAAAATAAACTAAAACAATAAAAATTCTCGTTGCGGGAAAAATGAACAAAAGGGTTGGAAAAAACGAATAAATTTCTGAGCCATATATTGCAAGCAGTAAAAAAAACAAGGGGACCCCCCCCAAAAGATAAGTCACCCCCCGGGGCCAAAACCCAAAGGGCCCTTTGAAGACTCAGCAAAGCTCGCGGACCTGTTCGCGATGACCATAAATATAAAAGCCGCTTGTTTCTTGGATTAACTGGCTAGGATATTGGTCTTTACTACAAAATGAAACCCCAATTTTTACAAAACAAATGCCCAAAAGTGTGGGGCCATAAAGCCAACTATTTGTTGCAGAGACAAAACCCAGCGACAATACCCCCCAATTTTTCCTGGTAAACGTTTTACGGCTTTTACCAGTTTTTTTTTATAAATTCCAAGATGATCAAGCTGTTTTTTCCCCATGTTTACGGGTGGAGGGATGGCGGTGGTGGTACGAACTTTGCCACCGCCCCCTGAAAGCCACGCCAATGGACTTATTGAAAACCAAACATTTTATAACGCTTGCTAATGTGACTCCTTGCTCCTAAACAGTTTTCTTTTCGTTCGTTTAGTGTGTTCTTCATAAAAAAATTTTTTCGATAGTTTCTCTTATTCTATTCACTTAGTTCGTAATTGGTCCCGGTTGTAGTTAGCGCTTCTGTCTTGCTGATCTTTTTTGCTCAGTTTTTTAGTCTTTGGGCTTTCTTTTTTTAATCCTGCCTACAGGGTCGTCAGTCTCGGGGGGTTTTTTTTTTTCTTTTTTTTTCTCTCATTCCTTTTTTGCAAAATTTTTTGTTAATTCGCCTTTGATGGTTTTTAAGCTGATCAAGGGCCGTTAGTTCTCGCGGGTGGGTGGCGTGTTAGTCTTTAACGCTGTTTTCTTCGAAAAACGGGTTTTCTTTCTTTTTAATTTATTAATTCCCTGCTGATTGTTTAATTTCTTTAATTTCCTGTTTTGCTTTGGTTACGGGGGGGGGGGGGGTTCTTGCAGGGGTTTTTTAAAGTTGCAACTGCTTCCCTTTAAAATTTTTGGTTTAGCAATGCCAAGGCGTTTTGTCGCCGCAGGGATCATTTCTTTGAACCAGGCAAAAAAACTTGATGGGTCTTTTTATTTGTAAGTGAACAATTTGCCCTTTGGTCGCCCCTCACAAACAAATGGTCATTTTTTTAATTAAAAATCATTGGGTTATAAATTCGGGGGGGTTTTTGGCCCTAAACTTTGGTATAATGATCTGACCTTACTTTTTTTAATTTCACCGCAAGGAGGGGAAGCGATTTGTACCAAAGGAGTCATTTCACTCATGGTCTCAGAATCTAAACACATAATCTTCATCCTAAATGCCTCCATGTTTTTAAAATAATTAACTTTTTTTTTTTGTTTTATAAAAAAGCCACAATCATGGGGCTCATTTTTAACCGCTGAAGTCTGAAAGAGCCCTTGGCGTAAAAGGGAAATAAAGGGAAAATTTTATTTTTCCCAAAATAATCCATCTACTATTGTGCAGATAAAATTCTTACTGTAAAAATTTCCCAGCCCAGGAAGATGAATTGTTTGTCCCCGGGCTCGCGCGTTTTACTTTAAAAATAAAACTGTTCAACAACCCCCAAAACGGGGGGACAGTTGTACAAATTGGGGGGGACAATCGTTTAAGAAAATTTCTATAAACTTGGGGGCAAGAAATATTTTCTTTACACAATCGACAATTTTTTAACCTATTCTGTCTAGGGAAACCCGGGAATAAAAGGGCTGATCTTGCGTTCAAGGAATCAAAAATGAAGAAGCCTAAAACATGAATAGGCGCCGCAGATACAAAGCGGTAAAAAGTATGCGCTGTAAATTTTGCTTTGGGAAATCGCTTTTCCATACCCTTAGATTTTGAGTTGTTAAAAGGCATCCCCCATATTTAAAAGAGCATTAAAGCAGTTTGTATATGAACTAATTTTTTAATGATTACAAACGTGTAATCAGATTCAGACACCGAAGCAAAGTACAGCATTTCGACATCTCTTTTAGGTTTGTTTTTGTTAAACCCCTAATTTAGAAATGCAAATTTGAGCAACAATATCAGTCAAAATTAGCAATATATTACAAAAGAGTGATTTCATAAACAATCCAGAAGCAGGGCGCACTATAGGGAAATTTTTAGTTTTAGCGTCGCAGCAAATCGCTTAAAGGTATTTTATTGCTGTGTGAAGATAAAGCCCGTTAAAAAAGGCAAGTGAAAAGTTTTTTAACCCTAAAAAAACGAAAAGTGCAATGTAAAATTTGAGGGGTAGTCCAAACCCAAAATTTACGCTGGGGGCTTAAAACCTTACAGCATTTTGATGAAATAAGAAAACTTTTTGGAGGGGGGGTGTGAAATCCAAACAGTTGCCTTGTTAAAAAGATTTACCTTCAAAATTTTAGGTTGTGATTATTTAACAACAAAAACGGTTATGGATTGCCCTAAGGAAACGGAGGAAAATCTTTACAGGGAACGGGAGAACTGTGAACTAATAAACATTAAAATTGATAAAGAAGAAGAACCCGATAAACCGCTTAATGTACATTTGTTTTTAATATAGATGCGCACTAAATTTTAAAAACAGTTTAAAAAGATATAAAATTACTAAATTTTTTTTTTAAAAAAACATGTTTTTCGGGTTTTTACAAATGTCCCTACAGCGCCCCCAAAAAGAAGGGATAGAGAAAGCCCTAAATAAAAACCTTAGATTAAAAAACTTTTAAACAAATCAACAAAAACTAGAGCAAGCCTTTCAAAATACAGAAAAACCAAAACGAAGGTATTCTGCTGCTTTAATGCTTTTACTTTGTTAAAATGGGGCATCGATTTAAAAAGGCTCATCAGCAGGAACGAGTTTTGGGCCTTAGCAACGGGCATAGGCGCCCCCGCAGTTTTCCCTCTAGGATTTTTTGTCTTTAGCTCCGGCGGGTTTTTTATTATTTTGAAAGTGCGGCGGGAAAAAAAAATTAAAAAACAAACCCCAAAAGACACAGCATGGTTCAACTATACGGCCCAAACTTGTTCGTTAAAACTGAAAATAAAAAAGCATAGCTACTCAAACATCACGGATGAAGAATTTAATCGTTTCCCGGCCGATTTTGTTGACTTAAAAGACAAATTTTGATCTTCAAAAAAAGGCGAGGGCAAGTTTTTCCAAACCAGACCCCGAGCAATAAAAAAGGAATGCTTAAAAAAGTAAACGGACAAAAAACTCTGTTTAAACAGCTCACGAACAACGCCAAGGGTGTTTATACTTTAGTTTATGAGCCCAAGCAAAAAAAGCCCGTTGATATTGATTTGTTAATTTTTTTTTTTAAATTTTAAAATAAATTTTTTGAGTTAGAAAAAAAAACTAAATGGCTAAGAATATAAGGGCAAACGAATTTTTTAAAGGGAATTTTTGAGAGAGAGCGTTTATCAAGGCCGAATGATTTTGTCAGAAGTATTGATCCAACAAAGTGCGGGCAAGCGTTGTAATCTTTTTTCTCAAGTTCCAAAGAAACAACCCCAATGACCCCCCCATTTAAAAGTAATTTGCTGTTTTAAACACTATGTAAAAATAAATGAAAAAATCTAAAAAGTCGGGGGTCTGACTAAACAACAGACATTTTTTGTTTAATGATTAACCCCCGGTTTGGGGCAACAAACGCTTCACAGTTTGACGCTGCCTGAAGAAGCCAAATGAGAGGCCTGGTTGGAAAGGGGGTAAAGGGTTTAGAGATTAGTTTAAAACAGGCTAAGTATGCCCGATTGTGGCAAGTCTTAATTCCACTGCCCAAATTTGGTAGCGAAAAGCTTCAAAACAAAAAAAATTCAGAAAAAAATGTTTTTTTGGTGTGTTTTCGCAAGGCTGCATTATATCCGCAAAAAACGCAAGAGAGTGTCTAACTATGCCTTTCTCAAGATTTTAACTTTAGTGGGGTGCCCTTTTCCTGTTAGTGTAGACAAATTGATGGGTTAAAGAAAAAAAAAAACCAATAACTTTTAAATTTATACACATGGGATGGGAAAACAAATCTCGCCGATTAAGTGTCTAAAAAAACACCCCAAAAATTGGCGAACCAACAAAAATCATTTTGACTTACTATGTGTTTTCCCCGGGCGGGGTCCCATTACACTTAATACGAACAATGGTAAAAAATGCGCATCTTCAAAGAGGGGCCCAAAAAACAAGAATTCTTAGAAAATTTTTAACAAAATGCCATCTTTTCAAGGCGAGGAAATAAGAAACACTGTTTGGCCCGTTGACTGAAATACAGAAAAAAATTCCCCCCCAAGGGATCAAAAGTTATTTTTAAGAATGGAAACGGAGCAAAATTCACCATATGTTTTTTTAGAACTTAAATACTCATTTTTCCTTATGAAGGGCCGCCCCACAAAACTTCGAAAAAAGTCTTAATGAGTAACATAAAATTTGTTTTTTTGCTTTCTCGTTGCAGGTCGGGGGCGTTCTTCAGAGCCAGAATTTATGAGGGCCTAAGCTGCAAAATACTTTTTAGAACGCATGCAGAAAGGCAAATGACTGTTTAAAAATCAAACTTATCTGAAATCATAATGCACCTGAGCAAAAACTTTTACTCAGCCAACATTTTTGGTTTTGAGTTTAGGCCTCCCAACCGGAATCCAACAGTAAGAGCCCGATCACTTAGGGAAGTTCAGGGGAGCAGCGCACATAAAATGCTTTTAAACAAAATTTTGATCCTAAGACGGAACGCCTGTTTCTTTCATAATTTGCGAGGTACGACTCTCACTTAAAAAGAAAGCGGGGCGATCCCTTCAAGTGTCATGCTTGCACAGTCACAAAAAAAGTAATGTGCTTTAATCTAAATAAATGTCTTTTTATGACTCTATGCAAAAAATTTTTTGGGTTCGTTAGAGCCCCTGGTTGTCTTAAAGCCTGCCCAAAAAACGGAAGAATATTTTGACTCACTCTGTTAGAAAGGGGCCCGTTTACCCTTAGGGTACATGAACGTTGGCAAAGGTTTGCGAAGTTTTCATCCACCTAAAGGCCGTTCTTTTTAGTTTTAGAAAAAAGGGGTGTCACGATTTGTTCCCAGCATGCTCAAGTGCGTGGCAGAAGTTGATTGTAAAACGATGGAGATATCAGATTCCTCTTGATGGCTGATACTGTTTGTTGGCGGATATTTTTGAAAACTATAAAAGCCTGCTGAAACTTTAAAAGCCGGGATCCCGCGCATTACATTTCTGCCCCGGGATGATTGGGACGTTTCTTAAAGTTTACTGGAGTAAGTTGATTTTTTTTCTGACCCCCAATGTTCAGTTATTAAAAAAGGATTGCGGGGAGGAATTAGTATGGGTCGCATTTTACTTTAAAGCAACAAAAATACTTGGAGACTAGACCAAGAAAAAAGCTAACTATTCTGTATTTAGATGCAAACAACTGATGGGGGGAAATGACGAAAACACTTCCGTTCGCAATTTTAAAAATGTACACAGGGGGGCGATCAAATAATTTTAAAAAAGGCTTTTAAAGTGGTTGGGCAGTTTAACGCCTTCAGCAGCGTGGTTTCATTCTAAAAGTTGATTTGAATATCCTCATAAAACTCCTGACCGCAAAATGACTACCCTTGCAAGAAAGTCAAAAGTGGACCCAAGAGCCCCCCAAATTGTGCCTAACCTTCGGGGAAAAAAAAAATTATGTCGGCCATAAGACTTCTAAAATTTTTTTTAAAGAATGGTTGAAGTTGAAGCTGTTCACTAAAAATTGCTTTTGATCAGAACGTTCATGAAACCTACATCATAAAGCCCACTGATTCAAAAACTAAACCCACAATGCTTCAGAAAAAGATTTTTTTAGTGATGAACAACACGTTTCGGAAAGACTATGGAAAACCCGCACAAGCGCAAAGATTCGTTTGGTCCCCAAAAGAAAAAACAGCAAAAACTGACTTCAAAACCTAATTATCAGGACTTCAGAAGATTTCATGATCATTTTTTGGATAAGAGAAAAAAAGAAAGCAAATTAGACAAACCTGTTTTTTTGGGGTTTACTGTTTTAAAATTTTATAAAAGCTTTTGATGTTAGAATTCTTTGATATTTTATGCCCTTGTACCCTGAGTCCAGAGTCTTTAACGTAAAATAGTTTTGTTATAGATTTCCTACTGAAGACATCTATAAAGAAGGAATTGAAGTGGCAAAAAGGGATGCGGGGGGTTGACAGTCCGATTACCAAAGATTCCCCTTTGCATTCAATTATTAAAAGGTTTTGGGAAAGATGAAGGATAAATTACCCGGAAAGGTGATCAAGGAGTTTTTTTGGGGTTTAAGGTCAAAAATGTACATTTTTCGACCAGGGGAAAATCTTTAAGAAGAAAGGGATATCTCGCGCGTTGTGCAGTAAAAACATATCACTGAAATCAAAAAAGATTGTTTGGCAATAAGACTTTTCATAGGAAACTTTAAAACTGCGATCTAATCTAAGGGTTTCAACACAACGTTTAACAAAGAAGCGTTGATAGAAAAAAACCCAAAACGGTATTTTTTAAAATCCAGATTTTCATATGCAAGGGCACGGGAGGCCCGCAAAAACAGGGAGGTTTATATTTTTAAAAAAACTTTTTTATAAGATCGTTCATAGCTTACCCAAATTTTTTTTTAAATCTTTTCTCTTTTTTGCTTGATGCGTTCGAATTTTTTTTATTATTTCAAATATTCTTTTCCCCTTTTTGGGGGTTTTAAAGTTATGATTGGATGATTTGCTGATTGTTTAAATTTCCCCGAAAAGTTTCCTTAAAACATTACACGCATGAAATGTTTCCCCGATATTTTCAAGGTTCTTCCTTTACCATTTTTTTTTCGTTCTGCACTTCCTTCTGAGCTTCCTTTTTTAAAACCAAATATATTTACTAAATTAATTAAAGGGGAAACAGTTTTGGGGGGGTTTCGCATTTCTTCCTTCGAAAAAGACTTGAGGAGGGTTGTTTTGTTGTGTAGTTTCTCGAAAATTAATCACGGGGGTTTTCATTTTTCAATTCTTTTTTTTTCATAGGAAACAACCTCCAAACTGGTCTTTTCCCCCTGATGCGGTGCCCCCCTTCGCTTCCCCGGTAAAAAAAGGTCCCTTTTATTTTAACCAACGGAAATATTTGCCGGATAAAGCTCTCCTTCAACAACACTTTGTTTTTTTTTTGTTTGCTTGTAGGGTTTTAGTTTTTAAAATTTTCTTCATTATTCTTTGCGCGCAAAAACTGAGGGCATTTTTTTTACCCATTTGTGTTGCGAAAATTTGTCAATACTCTCGTGATACTGGTAGGAAAAAAGTCTTTCGGATAACTGTTTTTTAAAATTTTTTCAACTAACCTGTAAATTGTGAACTCCTGGAATGCCCTTTTAAAATTGGAACTCTATGTTTTAACAAAAATTTGATTCATTTGGGCCCTTTAAATTCTTTCCTCTCACTTGAATCATGCGAGGGTATTAGAGGGCTGTTGTTATCGCGTTGGCAACGCAAACAGCAAAGCACTTTTTGTGTTAAGGGTTTCCGCCTTTGTATTTGAAGAATGCAAGATGTGAGGGTACTTAAATCTTTTTCGTCTAATGTATGAGGGTAATATAAAGATCCTTTGATGGGTGTCGTTGGGTATTGTTTTACAAAGTGCGGGTCCTGTTTTCGTTTGGGCGCAGTAAAAAAATTTGCCAAATCGTTGTTTGTAACCATTCTTTTGCTGTTTGTTCACTGACCCCCCGCTCCCTGGTTGCTTTTTAATTGCTTTTTTCCCCCTTCCCAAATTTCCCTTTTTGGGCGAAAAATAGTTTTGTTATTTTATTGCCAATATTATGCGCAACAAAATACACAACGGTATACAAAAAAATAAATCCTTTTTTCTTGCTTTTTTGTTTTTCTGATGGTTGTAAAGTCCGAATTTTGGGGGGGGGAATGTTCCGAGGTTTGCTGTTAAAAGATAATTTTTTTTATTGCTTGATCAACATTTTTAAATTGTAAGCTGCATGCCCTTTTTTGTGTCATTAAAAAATCTAATGTCAATTTTGCTTTTCATAGCGATCTTGTGCAGCGCAGTTCTCCACTGCTTTGTTATGTCTTTTCTCTCACCACACCCGCAGTTTACAAATGGTAATTACTTCCCAAAAAGCAAGCGCATTCCCCACAGCGCCACTTCATCATTACAGTAAAGCCTTTTTTTTAAAAATGTTTTTTTTATTACATTTTTAACTGTCTGGAATTTTTTCCTTGCTTGACTAGAAAATTTTCCCGGGAAAAACGAAGCTGCAAGATAGCAATTACTTTGCAAATCCTAAAAGCTATTTTCCCAAGATTTGTAGAGTAGTAGTAGTAGTTGTAGGGAGTAATAAATAAAGGGCCCGTTTAACCCTTTCAATTCCCCCTCGTGTTTTTTACTTTTATGCGGGTTGAAATGCTGAAATAAAAATTTTTCCTTCTTATTATCAAGCTTCAAAATGACTTTAAATTTAAAGTCTTCACCCCAGCAAATTCTTAAAAAACGTTAGTTTTTTTAGCAATTTTAAGGCAGTTGGAAAATTTTCCAGTTAAAATAACTCTGTTACGAACTTGAATTCCCATATTTGTATAAATGCTTAAAAATATTTTCCCCCCCGAAATTTTGTTCTATTTTTTTTAAAAAAGCTAAAAAAAAAAGTCCCCCTGTTGTCTTTTGGGGAAATATTTTGAACACTTCAATAAAACCCCCCCTAAATCGCTTTTTCCAAAAATTTAAAAATTTTCTATTTTAAACTGTTTGACCTGAAATTTTTTACTCCTTTACTTTTGAGTATTGACTTCTTTCAAAGGGGGCAATTTGTATAAATGCTCTAACCGCAAAAATTTAAAAACTTTTTTTTATTTGGAATGTTTTTTTTATTCCCATTTTGGTTTCTTTATTTTTAAAGTGGGTTCCAAAAAAAAACACAAAAACACCCAACCTTTCTTCCCACATTTCGTCACCTATTTTAATCTATTTTCATGTTTATTATTTGGTTTTTTTTGCCAAAAAAATTTCATTTTTATTTAAATAAATTTTTCCACTTTTTGTCTGACCAGTTTTTTTTTTGGACAATTTTTAATTTTTTTTTGCAGAAAATACTATAGTTATCTGATTTTGTCAATATTTTTTATTTATCAGCAAAAAAATTTTTTAAAAACTTTTCCCCCTCTGGAAAGGTCATTTTATAAAAAAAGTAAAAAGTACAGGGCTAAAGGGTCCCCTTTGGGGGGTAACCCTCATAAAATTTTCTCTGTTTAAAGTTACCCACTCTTACTCTTTTTTTTTATTTGACAAAAAATCTCTAATCCGTTTGCAACTTACCTACAACCCTATGCTTCCATTTTTTTCATAATTCTATGGAAAACCCTATCAAAAGCTTTACGGAAATCAAGGTAAATTATATCTGTGGTTTTTTTCAACAAGTTTTACCAAAACATTGAGTTCCTACATTAAAACCTCCAAAAAAAGCAAATGGGTTTACAAGGTTGGTAAAAGTTTTTTCAGTGTCTTTTTTGAAAAAAAAAAATAATTATAATTTAAAAAAAAAACATGAACAGGTGATCTACTACGCTACAGGGGGGGCCTAAACCTTCCTGAATTAGAAAGACCAAATTGAGACCAAGCTATTATCCCCAAAAAGGAGAGGCTGTTTCTTTGGCAGCTGTGGAAAACAAAACTTCCTCAAAAATGAATTCGCAATGAAAAGATTCAACGATGCGCCGCAAACCCTTTTAAAATATCTAACAGGTAGAAAACGCAGCTGGGGTCTAAATGGTAAAAGGTGGGGGGAAAAGGTTCTTAGTTTGTACATAAAAATGTCGTAGATTTGCTCCCCTTGTTTGAACAAAATTTCGTATGATTTAAAGCAAGATCGTTTTAACAAAGTATTAGAGTCTTAGGGGTGTCTGTATTACAGTTTAACATTGTTTCGCCAAAAATGGGATTTAAAAACTTTTTAAACATATGACTTTTTTCCTCAAAATGAAAAGAGTTTGGAAAATCACAGAATTTAGGGAAAACCCGAATCAGAAAACATTTAAACAAGTCGAGAAATGACCCGAAAACATTTTCCTGGCGTGTTAAAGAGGAAAAAAAATTTGCGGAGTGGAAAAAGAAAAAAAATTTTTGTTACAGAATATAGCTCATAAAGAAAAATAATGTGCCAACGCCGAACAATTGATTCAAAGCCACTATAAAAACTCCATGTGATTAAGACCTACAGCCCCAAAGTCTTCAGGAATATGATTTTTAAACTGTTGCCATTTTTTGGGGCCCTTGCTGCTGCTGGGGGGGGGTTTTTACGGTTATAAAAAAATATAAAGAATGGGAGCCAAAACAAAAGCAATCAAAAAAATCTGAACCGCTAAATACAAAAAAAAACGCACCCAGCACCCCCCAATACAAAAGCATTTTGATCCATTTTGATGGGAAAATATTTTAAGAACTTAAATTTAAATTTTTTTTTAAAAAAAATAGAACATGGCGTTTTATAAAAAGATGGTGTCAAAAATAAGACGAGTCTAAAAAAGACATTTCCCTAGACCGAATTTTAATTAATGCGGTTGTTCGGGTGTAAAATTCATTAAGATCTATGCAACCACTTTCGCAGAGAACCCGAGCAAGTATTCTCGCGTGACGGTTTTTTTTAGGCATGTTGTACTATATAGACATTTTATTTAAGATAAAAAAAGATTGTATTTTTTTGATAAATAAGATAACTTGAATAAGAACTTTGGTTGTACTTAAAAATGACTTGTTTTATTTAGGGTTAAATTGGGGATGATTGAGGTTTCTTTATCAAGAATTTTTAAGAATTGAGGTAACTTAATTAAAAACTTAAATTATAACTTTGGGGGAACTTGATCAAGAATTAATTTTTGGGGTTTGGGTGACTTAATTTAAGGGGCTTGGGGGGAAATTTAATTTTAAAGGGTTGGGGGGACTAATTAAGGCTTTGGGGTGACTTAATTTTTAAGGACTTGGGTGTTGGGGAAGGTTCAAATGCCCCAAAGTGGAAGGGCTTCCCCGAAAGTGGAACTGGGGACCACTTGTTTTTGACGAAAAGGCTGTGTCCCGCGGAGTATGATTCGTTGCCTGGCTAGCCTCCCAAACCCTTAGTCCGCCCGCGGTGGGGAAGGGATATATTTGGGGAATAGTTGGTTTGCCCTTTGGGCTGACAAACTCTTTAAAAAATTGCGTTGTGTGCGCGCTGTTGTGTGTAAAAATTAAAAATTTCAGTACTTTAATGGCTAAAAATACTGGACTTCGCAAGAATGGAGTTTTAACTGTTGTACGAGGAGGACAAAGATTTAGCGAAGAAGTCCAAACATGCTCTGAAAGAAATAATCAATTAAATTCAAGCCAGATAGCTACTATTTGTTGTGCCGTCTGGAAAAATTTTCAACGCATTTTTAACGCATCTGGTAGAGGAGCAAAAAAATTTGAAAAAAAAAGAAAAGAAAAATTACCAAAACACCCCCGGCAGTTTCACTCAAAAAAAAGAAAAAACATATAACAAATCTAAAATTACATTATTTGTCTGGGAAATTTTTTTAAACCTTTAAAAAATCACAAAAAAAGAAAAAAATTTTTAAAAAGGGTTTAAAACTTATCCCCGTCTTTGATGAACACAAAACGCTGAAGAAATTGAAAGAATTTTAAGAAAGGCCAATGCATTGGTTATAAATAATCCGGCCCTTTAACGTATTGCTTTTGGAAAATGGTGCAAAGGTTGTTTACAATAAAAAGAGGAAAATTTTAAGAAATTTTTTACAAGTCATTTGAAAATCCCTTCGTTGGGTTAATAAATGGGAAAGACGTCAGAATCTTGAAAAATATCCAGAACCGCAAATTGACATTTCTTCACACAACCCCTCGCGTTGACGCCAAAAAACAAGTGCCAAAAAACCCCCCCCGTGTAGCAGTCGACGGATGTGAGAAGGTATGGGCATTGTTTGGTTGTTTCATTTAAAAGCTAATTGACTGTCTTATTGTCAGAGAACAGAAAAGGGTTTTTCCCTTTCTCTTAAGTTTTCTTTTCTCTGAAAATTTATTTACCTTTTAACTAAACGTTTGTTTACCACACAGTTAAGCCCCAACGTACACACACCAAAAGGAAATACAAGCACAACTGCCACATAGAGTGAAAAAAGGTATTTAGCATTTTTTTTTGGGGGCGTCGTCATTGACAACTAAATTGACGGGGGCTGTGTTCTGTGTAAAGAAGCCCCCTTTTTTCTGCGCCGGGGGTAAGGCCCCGCATAAAATTTAAATGTCGGTTTCAACCCAAGGCGGGTTTTCTGGTATTCGTTTGTGCGGATTCCTTTGGAGGTCAACAATTAGCAATTAAGGCTTGCCTCCCACACCGTTTGTGTACGGGGGGGGTTTTAGGACTAAACTTTTCCCCTACGTATCTTTTGGGGTGTGTTCAGCCCTGGCCTTTTCCCCCACTTTACTCTCTGAAAAGTTTGTGTAACGTTTTTTTGAAGTCTTTCTTGTCAGGAAAAAGGAAAAACCTTTATTTGGGTCACTTTCGCCCCCAAAAGGGGAGGACGAAGTGAGTCAGGGGTTTTGGGAAAATGCTGTTCTTAGAATAATTACGCCCCCACCGGGATCAAAGTTAGTTTTAAGAACTGGAAAAGGGTTTAACATTTCCATTGTTTTTTAGCAGTTTTTAAAACCTCATTGTTCCTTTGAAGGGCCAGCGCCACAAAAAATTCGAAAAAAAGTCTTTAAGGGTTTAACACGATTTGTTCTTTGCCTTTATTGTTGTCAGGGGGTGGCGCCCCTTCAGCACCAGAAATTTTATAGGGCCCAGAGCTGCAGAAAACTTCTTAGAACGCATGCAGCAAGTGCGCAATACTGTTCTATAAATTTAAATTTTTTTGAATCATAATGACCCTGAAAACCAAAAACAGTATGATCAGCCCCATTGTTGGTTTTTCGGTTTAGAAAAATGTTTAACAGTGGGAAGCCCCCCCCCTTCAAATAAGAGACCATGATCAATTACGGAAAGTTTAGGGAGAGGCCCCATAAATGCAACTTCAACTAAAATTTGATCCTAAGCATGGGAAATGCCTGTTTCTTTCCAACTTGCGAGGTTAGACTCTCCTTATAAGAAAGCGTTTAAACCCGCGCCTTTGGGTAGCATGCATTGCCCAGCATCAGAAAAGTACATGGCTTAATCAAAAAACTGTTTTTTTTTACTCTATGCAACCAAGGGGGTTTATTAGAGTCACTGGGTATGTCCTTAAAGCCCGCCCAATAAAAAAAAGAATATTTTGATCAACTTTGTTGAAAAGGGCGTTTACCCTTATGAGTATTGAAATTGGGAAAGGTTTTTATGAAGATACACTTCCACCTAAAGGCGCGTTTTTTTAGTCTTAGAGGAAAGGAAACAGTGATCTGTTTACCCGCATCTCAAATCGGGCAGAAGTTAGAGTGTAAAAAAATGGGAGACTATCAGACTCCTACTTGAGGGGTGATGTATGTTTTTTGGCGGACGTCTTTGAAAATTTTGGGAAGACCTGCTTTAAACTTACAGCCTGGACCCCCGCTTTCTTTTTGCGCCCGGGTGAGCTGGGGTGCTTTTTAAGTTTACTGGAGTAAGATTGTTTATTTCGGATTTACCCAAAGATTCAGATGATTGAAAACGGATTTTCGTGGGGGGGAAGTTTAAAGGGCGCATCTTCTGAAAGCAAAAAAACAAATATTTGGGGGACTATGATCCGAGTAAAAGGTCTAACTATCTCATGTATTTAGATGCAAACAAATTTTATGGTTGGGCATGGCGCGATCACTCCGTTACGCAACTTTAAAATGTTCACAGGGGCGATCGAATAATATTCAAAAGGCATTAAGTGGTTGGGGGTTTAACGCCCATCAACAGCGGGTTTATTTTAGAAGTTGTTTGAAATCCTCATGAACTCCCTGACCCGATAATGATATCCATTTTCAGCGAAAGTCTAAGATGGGCCCGAGAACCCCCTAACTTTTGCCTAATTTCGGGCAAAAAAAAAAAAATTCTGTCATTACAGACTTCTGCAATTTTTTTTAAGACATGGGTTGAAGTTGACGCGTTCATCGAAAAATTGTTTTGTAAGAAAGTTCATGAAAACCATACATCATGAAGAACACTGATCTTTGAAAAATCCCGAGTTTAGAAAAAGACTTTTTTTAAGGATGAACAAAACTGTTTTGGAAAAAATAGGGAATCCCACAAGGTAAAAATGTAGATTTGTCACCCAAAAAAACGAAGCAATAAGTGACTCAAAAAACCCAATTACAGGATTTAGAAGATTTTTAGATCACTTTTTGGGATAATGATGAAAAAAAGAAAGTCAAATTGACAAACTGTATTTATTGGGTTTACTGTTTTAGAATTTCAAAGTTTTGATGTTAGAGTTTCTTTTGACCTTTTAAGCCCTCGTATCCTGAGTCCAGAGTACTTTACACGATACAGATAGTTTTGTAAGATATCCCTACGAAGACATCTAAAAAGACTGGAAAGGAAGTGCTAAGGGCAGCAGGATGGTAGAAACATCTGATTATCCTAAAGATTTACCTTTGCATTCATTACAACAAAAAGGTTTTGGGAAAAAAGAAGTGAATTTTCTGGAAAAAGGGGATCAAGGATTTTGGTTTAGGTAAAAAAAGTAAGTATTTCGAGCCCGGAGAAAATCATTAAGAAAACAAGGGGTATCTGCAGCGTTTTGCAGTAAAACTTCACTAAACTCAAAAAAGCATTGTTTAGAAAAGCTTTTCATATGACAACGTAAAATGCGATTAAATCCCTGAGATAAAAACAAAATGTTGTAACAAAGGGAAATCGTTAGACAGAACAAACACAAAACGTGTGTTTTTTAATCCCGGTTTTCTATGCATATGGACATTTAAACCGTTTAAAAAAAAAAATTAAAGCGGAAAATGTGTCTGGTGGGGTTATCTGCGTTTTCTTTTACAAAAGATCTTTGAGGAGCTGGGTTTTTTTGTTTTTGCAGTTTTTTGAAAAAAATCACGGGCGGATTATTTTTAATTCTTTTTTTTTATATGGATCATACTCCAATTGGATCGGTTGCCCGAGGAGTGCCCCCTTTGCTTCCCCCGGTAAATAAAGGTACCTTACTTTCATCCAAAGGTAAAGTTTGCGGGTAAGACTCCCTTCAGCAAAAATTTTTTGTTTTTTTTTTTGATTGCTTTATGGTTTTAACCCTTTTTTCTTTATTATTCATGCGCGCAAACTGAGGGCAATCTTTTAACCCTTCTGTGTTGCGAGAATTGTCAACAGTCTCTGTGTACTGGGGAAAAAAGTCTTTCCTAATGTTTGTTAAAGTTTTCAAAAAGCCGTGATCTGTGAATCCCGGGAAAGCCTTTTTTTTGGTAACTCATGTTTAACAAAAATTGATTCATTGGCCTTTAAATTCTTTTCATCATCAATTGAATATGGAGGGTAGAGCGGGGGTCGTGGGATTCACGTTGGCAACAGCAACGAGAAGCACTCTTTTTTGTAATGGTTCTGCATCTTTTCACCTTGAAGCTCGTCAATGACTGTGAGTGGTACTTAAATCTTTTTCGCTAATCCTATCAAGGGTAAATAAGAGATCCATTTGTGGGTGTCGTTTGGAGTTGATTTACAAAATGTGGTCTCTGAATTTGCTAGGGGCCCGGGAAATAAATTTTCCCAAAACCTTGTTTAGATAACCATTCTTTCTGTTTGTTCACTGACA
Source organism: Conus ventricosus (assembly GCA_018398815.1). Classification (NCBI taxonomy): domain Eukaryota; kingdom Metazoa; phylum Mollusca; class Gastropoda; order Neogastropoda; family Conidae; genus Conus; species Conus ventricosus. The sequence goes on along the minus strand of CM031611.1, from coordinate 49,424,957 downwards.
CAGTGCTTCTTTGCTTTTGTTGCCGTGATTCCCCCATATCCTTTTTTGGGGAATAATAAATTTTTTTTTATTTTTTACTCCCATATTTTGGCAACAAAATACCAACGGTCATACCAACGACAATAAACCCCATTTCTTGATTTTTGTTTTTTGTGGTTGTAAAAGCACGAATTTTGGTGGGGGCAAATTTTCGTTGGTTTTCCTGTTACAAGAAAAAATTGTTTTATTGCTTGATCACATTTTTAAATGTGTAAGCTGGATCCCCTGTTTTTCGGTGTCAAAAAAAACTAACTGTCAAGTCTCTGCTTTTCATAGGGGTCTTTTTGCGCTGCAGTTGTCCATGCTTTGGGTTTTGTCTTTTTTTCTGCCGACCCCCCCAGTTTTCTAAATGCGAAATTACTTCCGCTAAAAAAGGCTTTTACCACAGCGCCCCCTTCTTTTTTGCGAGTGAAGCCATTTTTTATAAATGTATTTTTTTCTTAATATTTTTATTTTCGGAATTATTCCTTGCTTAACTAAAATCTTTCGTAGCAAACGGGAAAGTTTGAAAATAGCAATCCTTGTGAATCCTCAAAGTTAGTTTGCCAAGATTGCTGGTTTAATTCTTAACAAACTTTTTCCCAAACATTGAGTATCCTACACTTAGACCCCAATAACAGCAGAAAAAGGGATACGGTTGGGGAAAAAGTTTTTTCGGGCTCTTTTTTTAAAAATAAAATAATTTTTAATTAATAAAAAACATTTAACAGTGATGACTACTACACACAAGGCGGCCAAACTTCCTGAATATAATGACCAAGTTATGGCCAAGCGTTTTGCCCCAAAAGGGGAGGGGTTTTATTCTTTGGGAGGTGTGGAAAAACAAAACAGTTCCTCGGAACTGAATTCCTTGAACAGATTTAAAGATGTTGCCCCAAGAATTTTAAGTATCAAAAAGGTATGAAGCACAGCTGGGGTTAGAATGGGGAAAAAATGTGGGCAAACGGTTCTTTTTTGTACATAAAATATCAGTAGTTTGCTCCCCTTTTTTCTGAACAAAATCTTCGTATGATTTAACGCAAAATCCCGTTTTAACAAATCATTAGAGCTCTAGGGGTTTTTCTATCTACGATTTGGACATTGTTATCGCCCTTAATATGGGTTAATAACTTTTAATATATAGATTTGTTTCCCCTTTAAAATAACGAGCTGGAAAAAACACAAAACAGAATCGGAAACATTTAATCAGGTGGAGAAAGTAACCAAACCAGAAAATCAGAGAATCAGAAAACACTGAACCAGGTGGGGGCCTGAAAAGATCCTGGGGTGTTAAAGCAGGAAAAAAATTTTTAGAGAGGAACAGACAAAAAAAATAAAGTTAAGAATATACTCATCATGAAAAAAAAACACCCCCAACGCCCAAAAAAATTGACCCAAAGCCCGGGTATAAAAATCCGCGATTCAAGGCCGCCCAAAGTCTTATGGAAAAATTGAACTTAAAATGTTTGCCATTTTTTGGGGCTTGCTTGTTGGGGGCAGTTATTCGGTTATAAAATTATAACCCAAAGGGAACAAAAAAAAAAAAATAAAAAATCTGAAACCTAATACGAAAAAGAAACAGCCCCCAAAACCCCCCAATAACAAAGACATTTTGATCCATTTTTAAAAAGCAAATTTTTTTTAAAAATTTTTTTTAAAAAAATAGTCAGGCGTTTTTTAAAAGTAAAGCCCTAAATAAAAACATGGGTCTTAAAAAAACATTTCCAAAACCCCAATTTTAATCAATGCGGGCTTAGGATGTAAGAACTTTTTAAAATCTTGCTGCCCATCTCGCGAGAGAACCCGAGCAAAAAATTTTCAGTGTGCGCGTTTTTTTAGGGGTTTTTGTCTATATTAAATTGCTGTTTAAAACAAAAACATAATTGTTTTTTTAAAATTATAAGTAACTTGATAAGAACTTGGTTGTACTTGAGGATGTTAGTTATGTTCCCTTTGGTTAAAATTTGGGGAAAAAAATTGAGGTGCTTGGGGGATTTACTTTATAAAACTTAGAAGTGATTGGGGTGACTTGAGGATGACTTGAGTAAGAACTTGTGGATGACTTAGGTGACTTAAGGGTGATTGAGTAAAAACTTGAAGGATTGAGGGGACTTAATAAAACTTGTGGATGACTTAAGGATGACTTGAGGACAACTTGAGTAAAAACTTAGAGTAACTTGAGGAGATTGAGTAAATATTGCCAATGCTTAAAGGGTGCTTGAGTAAGAATTGAGGATGACTTGGGGGGGGTAAGGTAAGAAGGCTTAAAATGTCAAATGGAACGGTAAGGCCACCCTTTAATCTTTATCACCAGCCCCGTAATAACTGGGTTTTTTTTTTTTGGCTAACCAGACCAAACGGGACATGCACTTTTAAAAAAAGTTAGCGGGTTGGGAGTTTCACACTCTTAAATAGGCCAAAAGGCACCCCGCACGTTTGACACGTTAAAGGATTTGCACTTTATATCTATGCCCAAAAGGGATGGTGACGTTTGACCCAGTTAGGGGCTTTGGGATTTTTTTTCTATGTTTTAAACGGGCTGGATGCACGTTTGACCCCGTTAGGTGGCTTGGGATTTATTTATGCCAAACGGGCAGGTGCCGTTTGACCCATTAGGTGGCTTGGAGTTTTTATCTATTTAAACAGGGATGGATGCACGTTTGACCCAGTTTGGGGCTTGGTAGTTTAATCTATTCAAAAGGCATGGGTGCACGTTTTACCCTTAGGCGGGTTTTTATTTTATCATGTCAAACGGGGGAGGAGCCCTTTGAAACCCAGTTGGTGGCTTGGAGTTTTTTTTCTATGTCAAAGGGGGTGGATGCCGTTTTTACCCAGTTAGGTGGTTGGAGTTTATATCTTTGCAAATGGGATGGATACTTTTCACGTTAGAGGGGTTGCGACTTTATATCTATGTCAAAAGGGCAGGATCCGTTTGACACAGGAACGGAAAAGGGGCATTCTGGGGCGCCCGTCGAAAAATGGTTAATTATCCTGACCCAGTTTTTCCACTGTGCTTTTTAGGTCAAATGTCATTATGGTCACTTTATAATTTGCCCCGGGCTTTGTAGGTCAATGAAAATTTTCACTTGACCCGTTTTGCCACTGTGTTTTTAGGTCAAGCGTAATATGATCACTTGACCCATTTGCCATGTGCTTTTAGGTCAAGCGTCTTTTTGATACTTGACCCAGTTTTCCACTGGCTTTGTAGGGCAAGCGACATTATGACACTTGACCTAGTTTGCCACTGGCTTTGTAGGTCAAACGATCATATTGATCAAGGGAAAAGGAAAACCCTTTTTTCTGGGGCCCCTTTCCCCGAAATGGTTGGGGCGAAAGTGGCCCAAATAAGGTTTTCTGTTCTCCACCAGCCAAAAAACCAATCTAACCACCGACACCCGCACAAAAACTTCTCTAACCCCTGACACCCGCACAAACATCACTCTAACCACCCACACCAGCACAAACACCACTCTAACCACCGACACCAGCACAACATCACTCTAACCACCGACACCAGCACAAACACTTCTCGAACCACTGACACCAGCACAAACATCACTTTAACCACTGACACCAGCAAAACATCACTCTAACCACCGCACCAGCCACAAACACCACTCTAACCACCGACACCAGCACAAACATCACTCTAACCACCGACACCAGCACAAACACTTCTCGAACCACTGACACCAGCACAAACATCACTTTAACCACTGACACCACACAAACATCACTCCCAACCACCGACACCAGCACAAACACCACTCTAACCACCGACACCAGCACAAAACACTTCTCGAACCAATGACACCAGCACAAAACACTTTTCTAACGACCCGCACCAATACCAGCAAAACTCCGCGACCAACAAAACCAGCACAAACACCACCACAGTCACCCAGCACCAGCCTTTTTTCAACACCTCTCTCTCATCACCGACACCTGCACCGATCCCAAAAATCAACATCACCAGCCAACGACACCCGCACAAACACCACCACAACCATCGACACCAGGATAAACAAAACCACAACCACAAACACCAGCATAAACACAAACAACCCCACAACCACCGACACCAGCTCTAACACCATCACAACCAAAGACACCACTCAAACACCATCACAAACCACCGACACCACTCAAACACCATCGCAATCACCGACACCCGCTCTAACACCCTCGCAATCACCGACAACCAGCTCTAACACCATCACAACCACCGACACCAGGTCAAACACCATCGCAACCACCGACACCAGCTCAACACCACCACAACCCCCGACACCAGCTCTAACACCAAACGCAATCACCCACACCAGCCAAATCAACACCTCTCTCTAATCACCGACACTTGCACCCACCACCACCACCACCACCGACACCGCCGACACCCCCACCAACCACAGACACCATCACAACTGTCACCAGGCCAGCACGATCATCGCCGACAGACGATCATGGAATTAGGCCAGGGCTGCAGAGGATAAAGACGCTTCCAGCCCAGGGGCTCGATCTAACTCACGGTGATTGATCAGCTTCAAGCGCGGAAACTCCCCCTTCTCCCAAGGAGAATACAGCGAAACCCTTTCCCCTGAAGACACTTCAAAGAGAAGAGATAGGCGGTTTTTTTTTTTTTTTTTTTGGGGGGGGGGGATAACACACTCTCTCCTCTCTCTCTCTCTCTCTCTCTCTCCTCCCCTTTTCTCTCTCTCTCTCTCTCCCCCTCCTCCCGGCTGCCTGCCTTTGGGCTGTGCTCTCCCTCTGTCTGCCTCTGTGTGTGCCTGCCTGCCTGCCTGGCCCCGCCTGCCTGCCTCTCCCCCC
>CM031611.1:49402646-49410146 GCA_018398815.1 Conus ventricosus | reverse complement strand
TTCTCAGAGTACGGGTGAAGCAAACAGATCTAAAGAGGCGAGCAAATAGATCTTGATTAGTGAACTAACAGCTCTTGAGAATCCAATCTATTTGATCTGAAGGGCACGCCAAGAGAACGATCGGGATATGGACTGTCAGCATCACAGGCGCACATTTCACACACATGCTCTGGCATTTTCTCTCACTGAACTGATAATTAAGGGACTGGTGGGGCAAAACTGCTCTGGGTGTGTCCACCACCGGCATCTGTCCCATGAAAACGGCGGGGTCACTCAGGCTGAATGCCAGCTCTAAGGCAGATTACGTCCCTTGCACATTTTTGACCATCGTCTATCATCATTTACGAAGAAGAAGAAGAAGAAGAAGAAGAAGAAGAAGAAAAGCCGTAAGCAAGTTAGCTCTTGAGAGAAAACGAAATTGTTTTTCCCACTAAGGCATGTGACAGTAAGTGTGGACTGAAAGTTATTTCTCAAGCGCTTTAAAAAAAAACAAAAAAAAAACACACAACAAAACAAACAACAACAACAACAAAAACAACAACAAAAACAACAACAAAAACAACAACAACAACAACAACAAAAACAACAACAAAAACAACAACAAAAACAACAACAAAAACAACAACAAAACAAACAACAAAAACAACAACAAAACAAACAACAAAAACAACAACAAACAAACAACAAAAACAACAACAAAACAAACAACAAAAACAACAACAAAACAAACAACAACAACAACAAAACAAAAAAGAAAAGAAAAACCGAAAGCACGAAACTCCGATATTTATCTCACTGGAAAAGTTTTAACATCCGATGAAAATCAGTTCTTTTCTAGGCAGTAACAACGTCGTTGACAGTAAGATCACAAGACTTCACGTAAAGATGAGGATGTGTAATAATATCGAACGGATCCTGGATTTGCTGTTTGATCCCGATCCACACCGTGGATCAACTCCAACATTTCACGCGTTCGCCCTTGGGCCTATTCCACCAAGACTGGAGTAGACCCGGGTATCGTAGTTTCTGCGTAAAACTGCTGATCGACAAGTAAATTAACCAGCCAACCAACCAACCAACCAACCGACCGACCGACCGACCGACCGAAGACCGACGACTGACCAACCAGCCAGCCAGCCAGCCAGCCAACCAACCAGCCAACCAACCGACCATCCAACCAACCGACCGACCGACCGACCGAAAGACCGACCGACCGACCAACCAGCCAGCCAGCCAGCCAGCCAACCAACCAGCCAACCAACCGACCATCCAACCAACAAACCAGCGCAAGCCAAACCTGACTTCTTTGGTCGAAGTAAAGAACAACAAGATGCAAAGCATATAAACGTACTCCCAGTTTATCCTGAATACGCGTGAGATATTCCATAAAGAGGAAAAAACCGTCTTGGACTGGTGTAACCGTTAGTAATGGCTATTCTGGTAAACATCGGCCATCGTATGTGACCTATAATGAACATACCTACAAATTTTCAGAAATATCGGCCAAGCACATTCTGAGATATTCTGTAAAGAAGAAAAATTGTTACAGGCCGTCACAGCCGTTAGTAACCGTAAAACGGTAAACTAAAACATCGGGCATCATCGTTAACCCATAGTGAACATAATTGCTAATGTTCACAAAGATCAGCCAAGTACTTTGTGAGATATTCCACGAAGACGAAAAAGCGTTACAGGCCGTTACAGTCGTTAGTAACGGTATATATGGTAAACTAAAACATCGGGCATCATCCGTAACCCATAGTGAACATACTTGCTAATGTTCACAAAGATCAGCTAAGTACTTTCTGAGATATTCCACGAAGAAGAAAAAGCGTTACAGGCCGTTACAGCCGTTAGTAACGGTATATATGGTAAACTAAAACATCGGGCATCATCCGTAACCCATAGTGAACATACTTGCTAATGTTCACAAAGATCAGCCAAGTACTTTCTGAGATATTCCATAAAGAAGAAAAGCCGTTACAGGCTGTTACAGCCGTTGTAACGGGGTAAACTAAAACATCGGGCATCATCCTTGACCCATAATGAACATACCTGCTAATTTTCAGAAAGATCGGCCACGCACTTTCTGAGATATTCCATGGAGAAGAAAAACCGTTACAGGCCGTTACAGCCGTTAGTAACGGCTGTAACGGTAAACTAAAACATCGGGCATCATCCTTGACCCATAGTGAACATACCTACAATTTTTCAGAAAGATCGGCCCAGTAGTTTTGTCTGGAGCAAGTGGAACACACACACACACACACACACACACACACACACACACACACACACACACACACAGACAGCATTTCTTCGTTCCCATTCTAAAGTACTCCCTGTTCTTTAAGAACTGGGAGTACAAAAAGAAAGAACATGAAACAAACTTCAGTCAGACAGAAAGAGAGGCAAAATACAAACAGATACATAAAACAAGCAGTAATGTTACGCAGATTTTGTATGCAACACAAAACTGACGAGTTAATTTTCGACAAACATGCCTCTTCATACGTTGCAAACAGCTTGCCTGCGTGCACGCGCGCGCGCACGCGCGCGCAAACACACATGCACACACACACACACACACACACACACACACACACACACACACACACACACACATTCCCCAGACAGCAGTCAGCATGAGAATGAAATGAAAACAAGAGAGACAAACTCGCTTCCCCGTCAACGCTGACTACACTTTCAACCAGTTTTTATTGGTGTACCTTTGGGCAATGTGGTGAAAAACTTCCATGCATTTTTCATAAATGGAAAAAAAAAAAGGGGGGGGGGGGGGGCGCCGACACACCCTAAAACAAAGGGAGTTACAGATCAGCTCCATTCCCTGGGTTGCCACTCTGAACTATGTAACCTCTGTCTGCAACAATGATAAATATGTCATCCATCCTCCTCCCGCCCTAAGTCCACACACACACCCTGTCATCTGTCGGTAGAACACGATGAAAGTGGGGTTAGAATGGAACCCATCTGGGAACAATAGCAACGAATTCATGAATTACGATCCTCTCTCTCTCTCTCTCTCTCTCTCTCTCTCTCTCTCTCTCTCTCTCTCACACACACACACACACACACACACACACACACACACACACACACACACACAAGTACACATACACGCACGCGCACTCGCACACACGTAGGCAAGCGTGCACGCACACAAGCGCGCGCACACACACACACACGCACGCACGCACTGAGCGTCCCACACACGTTCACATTTCTCTAGCTGACCGACTTTTGAAATTTCGCTCTCCTTCCATCATTTCCTCCCTCCCTCCCCCTCTCTCTTCCTCCCTCTTCCCTCTCTCCTTCCCTTCTCCCGACCGCATCTCGATTTTTTTCTTTCACCCCTTCTCTCTCTCTCTCTCTCTCTCTCTCTCTCTCTCTCTCTCTCTCCCCCCTCCCCTCCCCTCTCCTCTCTCTTTTCCTCCTCCCGCCCGCACCTCGATTTGATTTTCTCTTTCACCCTCTTTCTTTCTTTCTCTTCTCTTCTCTCATCTCACACACACGTTTAAAAGAACGCCGGGAACCACTTCTTGTCGTGTTACGCCATGTGAGTGCAATGCCAGGCACACTCAGCCTCACTCCCCATGGCATCCTTGTTGGGGGAGGGGGGGGGGGGGGGGGGGGGGGGTTGGTTGGTGGTAGACAGTGCAATGCCTCACCCTCATGCCATCCTTGGGGGAAGGGTTGGTGGCAGACAGTGCAATGCCTCACCCTCATGCCATCCTTGGGGGAAGGGTTGGTGATAGACAGTGCAATGCCTCACCCCCATGCCATCCTTGGGGGAAGGGTTGGTGGTAGACAGTGCAATGCCTCACCCTCATGGCATCCTTGGGGGAAGGGTTGGTGGTAGACAGTGCAATGCCTCACCCTCATGGCATCCTTGGGGGAAGGGTTGGTGATAGACAGTGCAATGCCTCACCCTCATGCCATCCTTGGGGGAGGGTTGGTGATAGACAGTGCAATGCCTCACCCTCATGCCATCCTTGGGGAAGGGTTGGTGGTAGACAGTGCAATGCCTCACCCTCATGCCATCCTTGGGGGAAGGGTTGGTGATAGACAGTGCAATGCCTCACCCTCATGCCATCCTTGGGGGAAGGGTTGGTGGTAGACAGTGCAATGCCTCACCCTCATGCCATCCTTGGGGGAAGAGTTGGTGATAGACAGTGCAATGCCTCACCCTCATGCCATCCTTGGGGGAAGGGTTGGTGGTAGACAGTGCAATGCCAGACACACTCAGCCTCACTCACCCCTCATGGCATCCTTGGGGGGAAGGGTTGGTGGTAGGCAGTCCGATCGAAACACACACACACACACACACACACACACACACACACACACACACACACACACGCAAGCACGCACGCACGCACGCACGCGCACACACACACACACACACGACAGACCAACTATTGCATACCACTGCCTCAGGTCAGACCACTCTACATCTCAGGACTATGGAATGACAGGCAGGACACCAGATGACAGGCAGGACACCAGATGACAGGCAGGACACCAGATGACAGGCAGGACACCAGATGACAGACAGGACACCAGATGACAGGCAGGACACCAGATGACAGGCACCAAACGACGGGCAGGACACCAAACAACAGACAGGACACCAGATGACAGACAGGACACCAGATGACAGGCAGGACACCAGATGACAGGCACCAAACGACGGGCAGGACACCAAACAACAGACAGGACACCAGATGACAGACAGGACACCAGATGACAGGCAGGACACCAGATGACAGGCAGGACACCAAACGACGGGCAGGACACCAAACAACAGACAGGACACCAGATGACAGACAGGACACCAGATGACAGGCAGGACACCAGATGACAGGCAGGACACCAAACGACGGGCAGGACACCAAACAACAGACAGGACACCAAATGACAGACAGGACACCAGATGACAGGCAGGACACCAGATGACAGGCAGGACACCAAACGACGGGCAGGACGGCAGGACACCAAACGACGGCAGGACACCAAACAACAGACAGGACAACAGATGACAGACAGGACACCAGATGACAGGCAGGACACCAGATGACAGGCACCAAACGACGGGCAGGACACCAAACAACAGACAGGACACCAGATGACAGACAGGACACCAGATGACAGGCAGGACACCAGATGACAGACAGGACACCAGATGACAGGCAGGACACCAGATGACAGGCAGGACACCAGATGACAGGCAGGACACCAGATGACAGGCACCAAACGACGGGCAGGACACCAAACAACAGACAGGACACCAGATGACAGACAGGACACCAGATGACAGGCAGGACACCAGATGACAGTCACCAAATGACGGGCAGGACACCAAACAACAGACAGGACACCAGATGACAGACAGGACACGAGATGACAGGCAGGACATCAGATGACAGGCAGGACACCAAACGACGGGCAGGACACCAAACAACAGACAGGACACCAGATGACAGACAGGACACCAGATGACAGGCAGGACACCAGATGACAGGCAGGACACCAAACGACGGGCAGGACACCAAACAACAGAAAGGACACCAGATGACAGACAGGACACCAGATGACAGGCAGGACACCAGATGACAGACAGGACACCAAACGACAGGCAGGACACCAGATGACAGGCAGGACACCAGATGACAGGCAGGACACCAGATGACAGGCAGGACACCAAACGACGGGCAGGACGGCAGGACACCAAACAACAGACAGGACACCAGATGACAGGCAGGACACCAGATGACAGGCAGGACACCAAACGACAGGCAGGACACCAGATGACAGGCAGGCCACCAGATGACAGGCAGGACACCAAACGACAGGCAGGACACCACATGACAGACAGGACACCAGATGACAGGCAGGACACCAGATGACAGGCAGGACACCACATGACAGACAGGACACCAGATGACAGGCAGGACACCAAACGACAGGCAGGACACCAAACGACAAGCAGGACACCAGATGACAGACAGGACACCAAACGACAGGCAGGACACCAAACGACAGGCAGGACACCAAATGATAGAAAGGACACCAGATGACAGGCAGGACACCAGATGACACCAAACGACAGGCAGGACACCAGATGACAGGCAGGACACCAGATGACAGACAGGACACCAGATGACAGGCAGGACACCAAATGACAGAAAGGACACCAGATGACAGGCAGGACACCAGATGACAGGCAGGACACCAAACGACAGATAGAACACCAGATGACTGGCAGGACACCAAACGACAGGCAGGACACCAAACGACAGGCAGGACACCAGATGACTGGCAGGACACCAGATGACAGGAAGGACACCAGATGACAGGCAGGACACCAGATGACAGGAAGGACACCAGATGACAGGCAGGACACCAGATGACAGGCAGGACACCAGATGACAGGCAGGACACCAAACGACAGGCAGGACACCAGATGACAGGCAGGACACCAGATGACAGGCAGGACAGCAAACGACAGGCAGGACACCAGATGACAGACAGGACACCAGATGACTGGCATGACACCAAATGACAGGCAGGACACCAGATGACAGACAGGACACCAGATGACAGGAAGGACACCAGATGACAGGCAGGACACCAGATGACTGGCAGGACACCAGATGGCAGGCAGGACACCAAATGACAGGAAGGACACCAGATGACAGGCAGGACACCAAACGACAGGCAGGACACCAAACGACAGACAAGAAACCAGATGACAGGCAGGACACCAAACGACAGGCAAGACGCCAGATGACAGGAAGGACACCAGATGACAGGCAGGACACCAGATGACAGGCAGGACACCAGATCACAGACAGGACACCAGATGACAGGAAGGACACCAGATGGCAGGCAGGACACCAAATGACAGGAAGGACACCAGATGACAGGCAGGAAACCAAATGACAGACAGGACACCAATGACAGACAGGACACCAAACGACAGGCAGGACACCAAACGACAGGCAGGACACCAAACGACAGGCAGGACACCAAACGACGGGCAGGACACCAAACGACAGGCAGGACACCAAATGACAGACAGGACACCAAATGACAGACAGGACACCAAACGACAGGCAGGACACCAAATGACAGGCAAGACACCAAATGACAGGCAGTACACCAAACGACAGGCAGGACACCAAACGACAGGCAGGACACCAGATGACAGGCAGGACACCAAACGACAGTCAGGACACTAAACAACAGACAGGACACCAGATGACAGGCAGGACACCAGATGACAGACAGGACACCAAACGACAGTCAGGACACCAAACAACAGACAGGACACCAGATGACAGGCAGGACACCAGATGACAGGCAGGACACCAAACGACAGGCAGGACACCAGATGACAGGCAGGAAACCAAACGACAGACAGGACATCAAACGACAGGCAGGACACCAGATGACAGGCAGGACACCAGATGACAGGCA
>CM031611.1:49380146-49392646 GCA_018398815.1 Conus ventricosus | reverse complement strand
TCTCTCTCTCTCTCTCTCTCTCTCTCTCCGTGTGTGTGTGTGTGTGTGTGTGTGTGTGTGTGTGTGTGTGTGTGGTGTGTGTGTCTTTCTGTGTGTGTGTGTCTCTCTCTCTCTCTCTCTCTCTCTCTCTCTCTCTCTCTCTCTCTCTCCCTCCCTCCCTCCCCCCTCCCTCTCCCCGTTTCTGAACTGTCCTCGTAAATAAACTCGGGGGTTTGATCCGTTGGGCTGGATCGAGGGAAACTCTTGTGAACCAGATGAACTCCACAGTCTCACGATGTCGTAGAAGGAATCGTGGCCCGTGCTCACCCGCCCACACACCGCCCTTCTCATGCTGGAAGTGCGACTAGACTGACACTTTGGGCAGAAGTCTTTAGAGAACAGATAAATGTCTGTTCTACTCCACTTGCTCCACCACCAAGTTTTTGGGCGAAAGTGGCCTAAAAGCCGCCTTTTCCTGTGGCGGAAGAGAGAGAGAGAGAATCACCGGCAACCCTGACAAAACCCGTTAAGGTCAAGTTGCCCTCAGAACAGACAGACAGACAGAGAAGAGAGAGACAGAGAGAGGCGGGCAAACACACACACACACACACACACACACACACACACACACACACACACACACACACACACGCAAGCGCGCGCTTGCGCGCGCACACACACACACACACTCTCTCTCTCCACACACACAGGCCAAAAAATCAATACTGCTGCACCTCCTCTATCCCTCTTCCCCCCTCCTCTTCACCCCCTTCCTTCCTGCTTAGCATTACATCAGCCTCCTACGCCAAACACTCCCCCGCGGGGCGGCGCGTTCCCAGCCGGGCCAATCCAGAGAACTAAATGCCACGTCGACACCCCTATTGAGGCTGCCACGCGCACGAGGGGGGCCCCTTTGTTGTTTGAGCCACCGCACAAGAAGGCGGTGTTTTGACGCGCTCGTTGTGCCCCACTGTTTTTTACTTGTGTTTTTTAAAAATGGCTAAAACTCAAAAGAACAGTTTGTTATTCGAGCCAAAGTTTTACTTTAACCATTTAGAGTTTTTGTTGAAAAATTTGGGCAAGCATTTTTTGAAAGGGGAGAAAATTTTTTTTAGAAAACAAAAAAGTAAAAACCTAACTGTTTTGGAAATGAACGACTTCTTAAAGGTTGTTTTTTCAAGAAATGAACAAATGTAGCTGTTTTAATACTTTTTTTGCTATTGATGAAGGTTTCCTTACCTAAAAAAGGCGCTGCATTTTTGAAAGGGCCAAAGCAAAAAAAACCATCCGCGTTGTTTGTTGGGAGCTGGTTTTGAGACAGCTAAAGCCAGTTTAAAAACAGGCTTATTTCAAAAGGCGGGGGGAAACACGGCGATTCGTATTTTTTTGAAACATTTTTTGCTGTTCCCCCAAGAAAAATGTTCTCATTTTGTTTTAACTTTTTGATTTGTTAACTACAGATTCATGTTTATGGGCAAGCTATTTTTTTTTTTAGATGGAAATTTTTTCTACTTTTAATTCAACCATTAAACTGCCTTCAAGGGGCCCTATGCACGATGGCGATTTTCGAATGTCGGAAAACAAAAAAATAGGGTTAGGCAGATTTTTAACATTTACCAGTAGGAGGGGATATGTTGGCTACCTATCTCATAAAAATGCTTTAAATATACAATGCGGATACACACGGCGGAGAGCTCCAAAAAGTTTGCTACGAAATTTTCTGCTGTAACTTTTGGGGCTAAAGCCATTTTTTTTCAAAAGCTGGGTTGAGAAAAGAACACAGCAACTGGGCCAAATGATCATAATGATCACTTGACCTGCAAAGCGCAGCACCTCCCCAATGACGTTAACGAGCACCTAAAACTAGCCAATGATCAAATAGATCACTTGACCGAAAAAGCGGGGCGCCCCCTGAAAAGCTCAGCGGCAAACTGGGCCAAGTATCACAATGACACTTGGCCATTTTGAGGTTGCGGGCAAGACACAGCCTTTTAGCACAAAGCAAGAAGTGGCCCTATATTTTCACTTTTTTTTGTTTGTTGGTGTTTGGTTTTTTTTGCCACCCCACGCTGCCACCCCCACCCCCACCCCCCGCACCACTCCCCCCACCCCCACCCCGGACGCTATGGTTGTTTGTGTTTGTTTTTTTTGTTTGTGTTTTGTCCTACCCCACGCATGCACCCCCCACCCCCCCCCCCACGCCCACTTCCCCCCCCCCCACCCCACGCAGCACACCAAGCACCACAAGTTTTTTAACTGAAGTTACCCCAAGTCACTTCTAAGTCATCCCCAAGTTCTTACTTAATCTTTTCTCAAGTTGTCCTTTAACACCCCCCAGCCCCCCTTTTTACTTCAAGTTCTAAAATTCTTGATTAATTTTTAAATTAAGTTCGATTAAGTCACCTCAAGATCAAACAATCACCTTAATACAACCAATTTCTTATTCAAGTTCTTAAATTATCAAAAAATACAATCTATGTTTTTATCTTAAATAGCAGATGCCAAATAGTAAAAAACACCCCTCAAAAAACCGCATCGTTAGGAGTCTTGCTCAGCGTTCTCTGCAAGATCAAAGGGAATTCTTACATCCTAAAAACCCTTTGATTACAATTCGGTCTAGGGAAATGTCTTTTAATAGCTCCATGTCTTTTTTTATTGACTTCACTTTTTATAAAACCCATGTCTATTTTTTAAAAAAATTTTAAAAATTAATTCTTAAAAATTACCCATTGAAATGGTCAAAAGATGCTTTTTTATTGGCTTTGGGGGGGGCGTCTGTTCCTTCTGTATTTAACGGTTCAGTTTTTTTTTGATTGCTTTTGTTTCTGCGCCATGTGATATATTTTATAACCAATAACCCCCCCAACAGCAGAAAATGGCGCCAAAAATGGCAACTTTTTTAAGTTCAAATTCCATGAAATTTGGGGCCCTTGTATCACATGGAGTTTTTTATGCTGGCTTTAAAATAACTTGTTCTGGGCGTGGAGGTGTATTTTTCATGATAGTTATATTCTGCAACTTTAAATTTTTTTTGTCTGTTCCACTCTGCTAATTTTTTCCCTGCTTAAAACACGCCCAGGATTTTTAATGGTCTCCACCTGATTCGCTTTTCTGCTATTTTCTGGCTTGGTTATTTTCTCCACCTGATTCATGTTTTTCGATTCTGCTGATTTCCAGCTCGTTCTTTTTTAAGGAAAAAAAAATTAAATTTAAAATTATTAATCCCTTTTAAGGCATAACAATGTTCCAAACTGTAAATAGTCCACCTAGAGACCTAATGCTTTTTTAAAAACGGATCTTGCGTTAAATCTACGTAAGATCTTTTTTCAGAATCAAGGGGGAGCAAATCCATTTTTTAGTGTACAAACAAGAACCGTTGCCCCAATTTTTCACCTTTCAGACCCACTGCGTTTCAACCTTTTATGTACTTAAAATGCCCTTGCGCGACTCTTTAACTTTTCAATGCTGTTTTCATTTCCGGGGAAACTTTTTTGTTTCCCAAAACTCCAAAAGAAAACAACCCTCCTTTTGGGCTAAAGTTTGGGTCATCAACGGGCCCCTTCATAATTCAGGAAGGTTTTTAGCTGCCTTGTAGCTTAGGAACACGCTGTTTAGTTTTTAAAAATTATAATTTTTTTTTTTTTTAAAAAAATGAGCACCAAAAAAAACGTTGCAACCTTGATCCCATTCTGCTTATTGGGGGCTAATTGTAGGATACCAATTTTGGTAAAAGTTTGTTAAAAAAAAAACCCGGGCAATCTGCAACTAGACTTTAAAAGACTCAGAAAACTTTTTTGCATTTTTTGCAGCTTCTTTTGCTACAAAGATTTTCTATTAAAGAAAGGGAATAATTCCAGACAATATAAAATTTAAGAAAAAAATACATTTAAAAAAGGGGTTTCACTCGAAAAAAGATAGGGGGGCGCGGGGTGAATCCTTGCTTTTAGCGAAGAAATTTTCGTTTTTAGTAAACAAAACGGATGCCCCGGGGGAGAGAAAAAAACAAACAAAGCTTGGAGGGAACTACAGCTGCACAAGACGCCTATGAAAAGCAAACTGAGCATTTTAGATTTTTTTAAAGACAACTGAAAAACAGGGCAGCAGCTTACATTTTTTAAAGATGTTGACAGGCAATAAAACAATATTACGTAACAGCAAACCAATCGAGACTTTGCCCCCCCCCAAAAAAATTCATGACTTTATCAACCATCAGAAAACAAAAGATGCAAGAAATCGTTTATTGCCTTGGATACCTTGTGATTTTTTCCCAAAAAGGCGAAAAAAAAAATGAAAAAATCATTATTCCCCCCAAAAGGGAAAATTGAAGGGGTATCACCCAATTAAAAAGCAACCAAGCAGCGGAGTCATGAAAAAACAGAAAAGGGAATGGTTATCAAAAAGCAATTTGGCAAATTTTTTTACCACGCCTAACGAATACAGAGACCACACTTGTCAATACAACCCCAAACGACCCCCACAAATGGATCTTCTATTTTTACCCTCTGATGGGTTTAACAAAAAATTTTTAAGTACGCACTCACAGCCCATGACATGTTTCAAGAAAAAAAGATGCGGACCCCTTAACACAAAAGAGTCCCCTCTGCTGTTGCTGTCCGTTAACAACTGTATCCCAAACGAGGCCCTTTAACTTATCCTCGCAGTTTCAAGTTGATGTTGGAAAAAGAATTTAAAGGCCAATGAATAAATTATTGTTGAAACATAGATTTACCATTAAAAAGGCATTCCGGAGTTCACAGATCACAGGCTTTATTAAAAACTTTAACAAACATTTAGCCGAAACTTTTCTCCACCAGACACAAGATTTATTGACAATTCCCACACAGAAGGGTTAGAAGACTGCCCTCATTTTGCGCGCAATGAAAATGAAGTTTTTAAAAGGGGCAAAGCCAGACAAGAAATCAAAAGAAAAACAATAAAGTTGCTAAAGGAGAGTCTTCACCCGGGTCAAACTAATACCATTTGGTTTAAAAATAAGGTACCTTTATTTCCCGGGGAAGCAAAGGGGGGAACACCCCCGCATCGGGGCAACCACCAAATTTGGATGTTCCCTACAAATAAAAAAATTGAAAAGAATCCGCCCTGTTTATTTACAAACTGACACAACAAAAAAACCCTCCCAAAGATTTTTTGTGAAGGAAAACGCAAAAACCCCCCGGGGGCACATTCTGCTTTAATTATTTAAAACGGTTCCCAGTGCCCAAATTTGCATATGAAAACTCTGGATTAAAAAACACCCTTTTGTGTTTGTTCATCAAATTCTTTTTGTTACAACTTTGGTTGACTCGGGAATTAGACGTTTTTTTAACTTGTCATGATGAAAATCTTATTGCCAAAAAAATGCTTTTTTGTTTTGTCATGTATATTTAAAGCACAACCTGCGAGATATTCCCTTCTTCTTAAAGGGTTTTCTCCGGGCTCGAAATACGTACTTTTTTGCCCTTTAAACCCCCACATACCCTTATCACCTTTCCAGATAATTCACCCTTTCCCTCTTTCCAAAAACCCTTTTCTTATTAAGGGAAATGCAAAGGGCAATCTTTAGGGTAATCGATGGCCCGTACCATCCCACTTTCCTTTACTACTTCCTTTTCCAGTCTTTATAGATGCTCAGTAGGAATATCTAAAAAACAAAACTGTCGATCGTGAAAGTATCTGACTCGGGATCAGGGCTTAAATAGCATAAAGAAACCTAACACAAAAGTTTTGATAATTCAAACGGAAAAAACCCAATAAATACGGGTTTGCAAATTTTGACTTTCTTTTTTTTCATCATTATCCGAAAAGCGACAGAAACTCTGAATCCTGATAATTTGGTTTTGAAGTTAGCTTAATTGCTTCTTTTCTTTTTGGGTGACCAATCCCATTTTTAAGCTTTGCGGATTCCCCAAGTCTTTCCGAAACGCTGTTTTTTCATAGCTTAAAAAAGGGGCCTGAAGAACTGGGGTTTTAGTTCGAGATCATGTTCTTCATGATGTATGGTTTTCAGAACGTTCTTGATCAAAGAAATTTAGCATGAACTGCTGTAAATTTCAAACCCCCATGTCTTAAATAAAATTGAAAGTCGGAAATGACAACAAAAATTTTTTTTTGCCTCGAAGATTAGGCACAATTTGGGGCGGCTCTCGGGATCCATTTTTAACTTTCTCTGTAAGGATAGTCTTTATGCGGGTCATGGAGTTCATGAGTTTTATTCTAAGTCCTTCTAAAATGTATCCACGCTGTCGACGGGGTAAATCTGCCCAACCACTTTAATGTTTTTTTGGGGAAAAAAATCGGATGTTTTCTAGTTTTTTTAAAAGTTGCGTAAGGAAGGATGCGCCATTGCCCATCCAACAGTTTGTTTCATCTAAATACAAAATTAGTTAGACCTTTTATTTGGATCAAACGCCCAAGAAAATTTTTGTTTGCTTACATAATGAGCAGCCAACTAATTCCCCCCCACGCAACCCGTTTTCAATATCGAACATGTAAATCTGACAATAAATAAAACTAACCCAAAAACCTTTAAGAAAGCTCCCAACCACCCGGCGAAAAAAGTAATCGCAGGACCCAAAACTAAAAGTTCAGCAGGCTTTCTGTAAATTCAAAGACTCTGCTAAAAAAACAACATGGGCCCTCAAGTATAATCATGATAGTCCCCATTGTTTTACACTCAAATTTCTGCCACGCATTTTGACTTGCTGTAACAAATCACTAAGGTCCTTTCCTCGAGACAAAAGAACGCCCTTTGGAGAACTCCTTCGAAAACCCTTTCCCAACTGTTCATGTACCAAAGGGGGAAAACACCCTTCTAACAACTTTATCAAAAATTCTTCCGTTAGGGGAGGACTTTAAGACAAGCCATCCCAATGACCCACAGTTTGCATAAGTCTCGAAAGACATAAAATTTAAATTAAAGACTTTTACTTTTCTGAGACTGGCAATCATGCACCCGAAGGCTTGTTATCGCTTTAAAATGAAAACCCCGTAACCCGCAAGTTATGAAAGAAATGGCCTTCCATGCCTTTGGGTTTCAAACTTTATTGAAGATTGCATTTACGGGGCGCGCTCCCGAACTTTCCGCAAAATTTTCATGGGTCTCTATTTTTGGATTGTTCTCTTCACTAATTTCAAACCACAAATCCAACAAGAGGGGCTGACCATACTGTTGTTGGTCTTCGGGAGTCATAAAATGTCTGAGAGATTTAGTTTTATTAGAACGGGTTCCACTCTCATGCATTCTAAAAAGTTTCGCAGCTTAGGCCCTCAAAACAATTTTGGTTCTGAATGGCCCCGCCCCCCAAAAACAGAAAGCAAATGAACAAATTGATGTTTACTCTTTAAGACTTTTTTTCGAAGTTTTTTGGGCGGGCCCTTTCAAAAGGGAACAAAAACGACCAAAGTCGCTAAACAACAAGGGAGAATTTTGCAGGGCCTTTTCCAGTTCAAAAACTAATTTTAATCCTGGCGGGGGCTGTTAGTTCTTTTTACAGTCTAAAACTTTTTACAATGTTTTAAGTCACTCGCGCTTTCACAGAGGGAATTTTTGTTAAACATTTCTGCAGATTCTTGATGAGGTTTTTTGAATTGCCCAAAAATCTGCTCATTGCGAAAATGAAAATGGGCAGCCCTCGGGCAAAACATTGGGATAAGCCCCACATGTTTTTGGGCGGTTCGCCTATTGTTGGACTTTCTTGGACCTTTAATTGGCCCCAAAATTTTTTTCCCCTCATCCATGATACTTCCCTTTGGGGGTTTTTTGTTCTTCAACTGATAAATTTTGGGGTCAAACCTAACAGGAAAGGAATTCCATTGAATTAAGATTTGGGGCATTCCGAATTAGTCCTCTCTCGCTGTTCGGGGACATAGCAGCCTTCAAAAAACACCACAAAAACATTTGTTCTAAATTTTTTTTATTTTAAAACTGCTCTCTTTAAAACCAACTCCCAGACGAAGTAAACCTTGCCCCACAATTTGGGGCATACTTAGCCTTTTTAATCTAACTCTAAGACTTCGCCTCTACCAACCAGAGCCCTCATTTTGCTTCTTCAGCGGCAGCGTCAAACTGGTAACAGTTCGTCTCCCAACCCCTTTAATCATTTTAGAAAAAATAGTCTGCTGTTTAGTTTTAGAAACCCCGACTCTAATTTTTTTCATTTTTTGTTACATACGTTAAAACAGCTAACATTACTTTAACGGCGGTCTATTGTTTAGTTTTGCCTGGAACTTAAAAAACATAAAAACACTTGCCTGTACTTTGTTGGGTCAATGACTTCTAAATCATACATTCCCTGCCTTGATAAACGCTCTCTCTCGAGCATCCTTCAAACAACCTTTTCCTCATATATCTTAAACTGGGGGCTTTCTTTTTAACCAACAATTTTTTTAAATTAAAAAAAAAAACAACGGGTTAAACGAACAAAATCAACGGTCTTTTTTTCGCTTGGGCTCATAAAATAAAAAAAAACCCTTTTTGGGTTTTTAAATTAGCGTTTGAACAGAGTTTAAGTCTCGTTTCTTTTTTAAAAACAAACCTTTTTACTGCCGGGGGCTGGCTGTTTTAGAAAAACTTGCCTCGCCTTTTTTTGAAACAAACTTTGGCTTTTTAGTCTCAAAACGGGGGTAAACATTAAATTCTTTATCCGTGATGTTTGAGTCAACACGCTTTATTTTTTGTCGTTTGAAAGGGAAATAAGTTTAGCTGTTTTTAGTTTTAACCATGCTGTGTGCTTTTGGGGTTTAGTTTTTAATTTTTTTTGGGCCGCATTCAGCTAATGAACAAGGCCGAGAGCTAAAAACAAAACCCCTAGGGTAAAGGGCGGGTGCCCATCCCGTTCTAAGAACCAACACCTTCCGCTGATAAGCACTTTTAGCATGCCCCAGTATTAAAAATAATTAACAGCATTAAAACAGCAGAATACCTTTTTTTGTTTTTCTGATTTGAAAGGGCTTGCCTTTGTTTTTGTTCATTTTGGTAATGTTTGTTTAAACTAAATTTTTAAAATCGGGGGTTCAACTTTTTCCCTTTTGGCGGCGCTGTAGGCACTTTGGATAAAACCCGAAAAGACACTTTTTTTTAAATAAAAAATAATTTAATACTACATCTGTTTTAAAATGTTCTTTACAATATTTCCGCCACATATATAAAAAAAAATGTACATTTAAACGGTTTATTCGCTTCTTCTTCTTTTAAAACATTTGAATGATTTCGTCCTCACAGCTCTCCCGCTTCCATCAACTGATTTTCCTCTTTGATCTTAGGTCATCCATAAACCATTTTGTTGTTAAAAAACATCAACCTAACTTTTGAAAAAGTAAAACTTTAACACCCTGCTGTTAGACTTCTTTCCCCCCCCCCCCCACCCCCAAAAATTTCTTATTTCGTCAAAATGATGAAAGGTCAAGCCCCTACGTAATTTTGGTTAGGGCTACCACAATTGTACATTCACTTTCGTTATTTTAGAATTTAAAAAAATTTTCACTTGCTCTTTTGAACGGTTCTTCATCTTCACACACAAAAAATACCTTTAAGCGATCTTTTCGCGACGCTAAAACTAAAAATTTCCCTATGTTCTCCCTGTTTTGGTAGTTTTTTATGAAACATCTTTCGTAAAATTTTTCTAATTTTGACTCATATTGATGCCAACACCTTCTAAATTAGGGTTTTCTAAAAACCAAACTCTAACGAGAGTCCGAAACTGTACTTTTCTTCGGGGCTGAGATTTGATAACCCTTTGTATTCATTTAAAATTATTCTTTTGACAATCTGTCCCCTTTTTAAAGCTCCTTAAAGTATGGAGCATGCCTTTTAACAAACCCAAAAACTAAGGGGATGGAAAACGATTTCCATACGCTAACTTTCGGGTCATACTTTGCCGCTTCAGCATCCCAGCGCCTATTCATGTTTTTGCGCTTATTATTTCTATTCCTTGAAACCAAGATCACCCTTCATTCCCGGGACCTAGAAGAAAGGTTAAAAAATATGTCTGCATTGTGTAAAGAAAAAATTCTTTCCCTCAATTTTATAGAAATTTTTTAACGATTGCCCGCCCCATATTCTGCACAACTGTCCTTTGGGGGCTGTTGTTGAACGAGCCTATTTTGAAAGAAGACGCGAAGAGCCGGCACAATCACTTCCCGCCCTAGGTCGGAAATTTGACAGTAAAATTTATCTGCATCAATAGTAATGGGTTTTTTAACATAAATTCCGTTTATTTCCCTTTACGCCCAAAAGGGTTTTTTTCATCTTTTATCGGGTCAAAAATCGGCCATATGCATTAACTTTTTTTTAAAACAAATAAAAAAATTAATTTTTAAAGAAACATGGGAGCATTCAAAGAAGTTATGATGTTTTTTGATCCTGGAACACATAGTGAAATGTCCCCTTTTTTACAGCACCACTCGGCGCCCCTTTGCGGGGTGAATTAAAAGAAAAATAAAGGGCAGATCATTTTAAACCAAAATTTGGAAGAACCCCCCCGAAATTTTTAGACCCTAAGATTTTTAAGTAAAAATGACCATTTTTTGAGGGCAACCAAAGGGCAACTTGTTCAGCTTACAACTAAAAAAGACCCACAAAATTTTTTTGCCGGGGGTTTAATTAGAAATAGACTCCCCAGCGAAAAAATCGCCTTGGCCTTTTTAGGCCAAAATTTTGTAGGGGGCGTTGCTAACTCAAAAAACACTACAAGAACTCCCGACAAAAACCAAAAGCAAAACATGGGAAATTAAAGAATTAAATCAAACAGCAGCAATTAATAAAACAATAGAAACAGAAACCATTTTTCGAAGAAACAGCGTTAAAAACAATTAAAAGATTCCCCCTTGCCCATGGAGAATTATTAGCCCTTTTTCTACTTTAAAACCATCAAGGGGGAATAAAAAAACAATTTACAAAAAAGGTGAAAAATGGGAATAAAAAGAGAAAAAGAAAACTCGTTGAGGCAGACGCCAAATTTGGCCTATTTAAAGAAAGAATAACCCAAAAAAAAAAGACTTGAACAAGAGAGATCAGCAAACTAAAGTTTACGCTACAACCAGACCAATACAACTCAAATGAATAGAATAAAGAAAACACGAAAAAATTTTATATGAAAACGCAACGCTAGCAGAACGAATAAGAAACATTGTTTAAGAGCAGGGGCACATTGGCAAAACGTTAAAAACCTTTGGTTTGCAATAAGTACACTGGGAGGCTATTCGGCGGCGGGGGGTCAAAGTTATTACCTCCGCCGCCATCGCCCCACCTTTAAAACAGGGAAAAAAAAAACTTGATCAATTTTCGAGTTTATTAAAAAAATTTGCCATAAAGCTAAACTCTTTAAACCTTTTTAAAAAGGGGTATTTTTCAGCGGCTTTTGCTACTGCAAAACAAAGATTGGTTATGGCCAGCACTTTTGACATAGTCTTTTAATAGTTGGGTTTCATTTAGAAGAAAAGACCAAGTAATCCATGCCATTAACCAAGAAAAACCTGTCTTTTCAATTCTGGTCATCGCAACAAGGGCCGCAGCTTTGCTGATCTTTAAATGACTTTGGGTTGGACTCGGGTTGGATGACTTAATCTTTGGGTGTTCTTTTATTGTTTGTAAATTTACTGGCTCAGAAATTAGCGTTTTTTCCCCCCCTTCTTTTTATTGCCGCTATAAGAATTTCATTTTAAGTTTATTATTGTACCTACTGGGGTCAGGTCAAAGGAGCGTAAAAACCAGTGCCAAAAGCAAAGTCACTTTCGTTTGCGTATTTTAAAACAGTTTTACCTTTGAAATCTTTAAGGTAAATCAACTGTAAATTTAAGGCGTCCTCTAAATTTGCAAGAAAAGTTTTTGCGCGCAAAGCCCTAAAGGATCATTACTCATCGCCTGTGCTTCGAACCTCAAACACCAAACGAATACGAATAAGTCGTTTAAAACGTTTTATTCCCGCCCTATTTAAAGGCCTTAAAGTTCTAAGAAAATGTTGCCCTCTGTTTTATCTCTTCCGTAGGGACCCAGGCTGAACATTTTGCCTGAAAAGAAATTTTTTAAAGGAGGATGCCAGTCAATTTTTACTTCTTGCGTGCCCCGAAAATAAAGGGGCGCCTAGGCCATGATTATTCCAACTTTTTCTAAAAACCTTTTTTAATGTTTAAAATTTAATTCGTTACAGTCCTTTCAAAAACCCTTTATTTCATTCGTTGCTAGGAAAATGGTTGTCATTTGGAAAAGGAGCTTTCAGCATCAAAAAAACGCAAGGTGTAAAGAAATGAAATCTGTACACTGACCCACCAAAGGATCATGGGATTTAAATATCAGCATACACACCCACACCCATTGATGCGCAAAACACAGCAAAGTTAACTGGTTCGATAAAACGCATCGGGTGACTAAAAAACCCCCCTTCTTGATGGGTCGTTTTCAATGGGGGTTAAGATAGCCTTCATGGGGGTACTCACCTTTTAGAAAAGGCAGTCGGCCACCAAAATCAAGAGAAAACAGTTGCTATATTTTTTTAAAATTGTATGCGGCCCAACAAAATTTTGCC
>CM031611.1:49360146-49370146 GCA_018398815.1 Conus ventricosus | reverse complement strand
AGAGATTATCTCTTGAAAATAGACACAAACGCCGAAAGTGGGCTAAATAATATCATGGTAAACAATTAACAAGTAGGGTAACTCTTGCTCCCACAGGAGTACACTGTGCTGTGTCATGTCTGCTACGCGATTCGGTGTCGTAAGCGGCATTCCTTTGGAGTTATCTTTTCTTGTGGGAGCAAGAGTTACCCTACTTGTCAATTGTTTACTGTTCCCTGCCTCATTTCATATTTACTTTCGTTTCAATTCAGTCGAGGTTATTTGTATTTGTTTCTGTCCGTCTTTGTATTTGTCTGAGAAATCAGCGGTTGGAGCATTTCCAAATGACAGGAATAAGCTTCCAAAAAGCAGGGAAGAGGGGAAAAGGGGGGGGGGGGATGGGGGGGGGGGGGGGGGGGGAGAGTCTTAGTTTTCAGTTTTGTCACAGACGTTTTCATGCGAACAGCTGGTCTATTTGCGCTACGCTTTAATGCCACAGGGGCCCTGAGTAAAACATTAAAAACATCATAAATCAAAAGAAAACTTAAGTTGGTGTAAGAGGGGTTGGGGTGGAGGGAAATCGATGAACGAGACTTACCAGAGATGCCTGGCACACACTACTAACACGTGTGTACAATTAAGCACCGAATGAACACAAAAAAGTCAGCAAAAAAGAACATCAGCGGGAGAAAAAAAAAGACGATGCTACATGTGACGATCATCGACGGTTAGGCTTTGCTCTTCATTGTCACGACCACGATCGACATAAATATAGAGCATATGCGCGCGCGCGCGCAAACACACACACACACACACACACACACAAGAGAGAGAGAGAGAGAGAGAGGAGAGAGAGAGAGAGAGAGAGAGAGAGAGAGAGAGAGAGAGAGAGAGAGAAGTGGGGATGGAAATAAAAGGAGCAGCTACACTAATATTTTGACAAGTCTGAGTTTGGAGGTCGAGTGGGGCGGGGGGGGGGGGGGGGGGGGGGGGGAGGTAGGGGGAGTGGCGGCAGCGGGGGCGGAGGTTACAAAACAAAACGGAAGGAAGGGACACATTATTTTTTAAACAGAGAAAAAAGTTGTCTGTGCGACTTTCAACTCCAGAGGTTATTTCAGAAGACACCACGGGTCTGGCATTAGCGGGGAAGGTTACCGAAAGGTCAGCGCCGGTAGGCAAGCTAAACTGCCGCCCACAGTACTAACAAAACAGCTGACCTGAGCTGTACTGTGAGCCGCCGAGTTCTGACGGGACCTCTTGGCCTACATACAGGGGCATGCCACGTTTTCCCGACCATGAAAACCCACGTAAACCCCATGGGTGTTTGTCTCAGCCATGAAAAACCGCGGGCCCAACCCCGGTGGGCCACAACTCCCCCGCAATCCATTTATTCCCTTTTTTCCCCGGGTGAAAACTTTTTTGGGGCAGACGGGACTTTGACCACGTTTAAAAACCCATCCTAGCGAGGCCAAAACCCCTAAAATATCTACAAAATCATGCATTTAAAACAAAAGTTTTTTTTTTCCCTAAAGTGTTTATCAAAATTATGTGCAAATAAGAAAATTTTTTAAAAAAAGAGAAACCTTAAAACTGAAATTGGGGGACGAAACTAAAACCCGGGTGACCATTTAAAGCATTTCAATTTTACAGAAAAAATTTATATGGGAAAAAGGGAAAAGGCTTTGAAAGATGAAAAAAGATTTATGAAAATGATGGGTATGGATGAAAGATAGATGAATAACGACAGTTTTGCGCTGCAGTGCCAATCAAAGTATCAAAAATATTTTTAAAAAAAAAAACAAAGGGCAAACAAACAAAAAACAAAACCCGATTCTGCTATTAAAAGACTTTGGGAAAAGGAAAATTATTCAACACATGAAAAGCTTTCAAATGAAACATGCCCGTAAAGTCCCCATTCCTTTCATGAAAAAAAAAAAAAAGGGCTGAGGGGCTGACAGAGACATTCAATAAACCTTTTTTTCTAAAAATTTTTCCGTCAACCAAACAGAGCTGTTCCAGTCCCTTAGACACCCTAGGGTGTAAAACCCTCCCCCCAGAAAATTTCCCTTTTTTTAAGGAAAAGAATGCTTATATTTTGGGAAGTGTACTGTAAAGTGTGGGTGTTACGCAAACGTGAGAACATAATTGTACGTAAAGAAGAAAGAGGGGAGAGAGAGGAGAGAGAGAGAGAGAAAAGAGAGAGAGAGAGAGAGAGAGAGACATACAGAAAAGAGAGAAAAGAGATTTCTAAGGACTTTTTTTTTAAACAAAAAGCCCCACGTGGACAACCCCAAAAAAGGCAGATAAAACCCTGGGCGGTTTTAAACGACACTAAAACAACAACAAAAAACTATAACACGGTACCGAGTCGAAGACAGCGACAGAAAGGATGGGTTACAAACACTTTCATAAATGCTCCAACCCCACGACTAACGCACAAATTCCCACAAACCAAACAAAATGGACGGTTTCCTTCCTGAACATCCCCCCTCCTCCCCCCCCCCCCCCCTCCCCCCAAAAAAAAAAGAAAAAAAAGAAAAAAAAAAAAAAAGAAAAAAAAAAAAAAAAAACAGATTCGGGATGATAAGTCGCAGAGTGCTTTATTCCGCCGGTCCCCCCCAAAAACCCCCTTCCCCCGACACCCCATATCCCTCCCCACCAGTAGGTTTGGGGCCCCCAGTTCTGAGTGTAGAGGAGGAGGGGGGGGAAAAAATGCTTCCTATTCCTAAAGGGTTTACCGGATTACATGAGGTAGGTTACGGCGCCCGGGGATAAAAAACAGGGCCCGGGGCCCCTTCCCCCCCTATAGCCCCACATCGGCCCCCTTCTCTACTTTTTTCTCTCGCTATACTTCCCATCCCCAGCTCTAGCCCGCCGCCCAATCAGGGTTTTCCCCCCCCCATCTTTTCCTACCATATCCCCCCAATATAAAAATCCCGGAATTCAGGCCCCCGGAAAGATCAAGGACCATAGGGGAGGGCCGGTAAAAGGATGGGAAAAAAAATTTTTGGTTTCCCCCTTACCTTCTCTTGTTTTTTCTCTGTCTTCTCTCTCTCTTTTCTCTCCTCTCTCTCTCTCTCTCTCTCCACCCCACAACACCAACACACAAAACTGTCAAATCCCCACTCTTTCTCTCTCACTTTCCTTTTTCTAAACCCCTTTGGTTATCAAGAACTTTTCGTTAAGGTTTTTGGGGTTAAAAATTACAGAAATGCTGATGTTTTAGGCGCACGCGGTTTTGGGGGTTTGGTGTTGGTGTGTGTGTGTGTGTGTGGTGTGTGTGTGTGTGTGTGTTCCCCTGTGTTTTGGTGTGTTTTTCCCTTGTGTGTGTGTGTGCGTGCGTGCGTTCGTGCGTTTGGGGCGTGCGGGGTGCCCTGGTGTGTGTGGTGGGTGTTTTTCCCCGTGGTTTTGTGTGGGTGGTTTTGGGTGTGTGTGTGTGTGGTGTGTGTGTGTGTGTGTGTGTGTTCGTTCCCCCTGTGTGGGTGTGTGGGGTGTGGGGTGTGTGTGTTCGTTCCCTGTGCGCGCGCGGCGCGCGGCGGGGGCCCCCCCGGCGCGCGTGCGTGGGTTGGTGCGTGCGTTTCGTGGTGGGGCGTTGTGTGTGTGTGGTGGTGTGTGTGTGGTTTTGGGGGTGTGTGTGTGTGTGTTGTCCCCAAATCTATCCACTTTTAGTGGGCGTTACACCCCCAAAAGGCCTAAAAGGACACAAAAACGCGCTCATTCCGGCCCCGTCCACAGAAGAAAGACTTATTATGCTGAAACGATGAAAGGTTTCGGATGATGGGGTGGGCCCCGCCCTTCCCTTCAGACTGAGGGTACTGATGATGAGGTGGTTTCCAGATTCCCTTCAGGCCCGAGGGGGTAGGATTATGAGGTGGTGCGCAGAATTCCCTTTCCCGGGTGGGGGAAAACGGGAGATGAGGTGGTGCCCCGACTTCCATTCCAGATGGGGGATAGGATGTTGAGGTTTTGGGGCGCAGATTCCATTCCGTGGGGGTTTTCAGATGTGAGGGGGTGCCCCAGACTTCCCTTAGACTCTGTGTGTGTGTGTGTGTGTGTTTTGTGTGGGTGTGTGTGTGTGTGTGTGCTGTGGTGTTTGTTCCCCTGTGTGTGTGTGTGTGTTGTTTTGTGTGTGTGTGTGTGTGTGTGTGTGTGTGTGTTCGTTCCCCTTTTGCGCGGGGCGCGGCGGCGCGCGCGCGTTGGGGGTGCGTGGGGGCGTTTAGTGCGGGGGTTTTGTGTGTGGTGTCCCCAAAATCCTATTTCCCTTCAAATGGCGTTACACCCCAAAAGGCCCAAAGGGGCCAACACGGCTCATTCCGGTCCCCCTCCACAGAATTTAAAGGGTTATTATGCTGTTTGATGGGATACGGTGATGAGGTGGGGGCCCCAGACTTTTTTTAAAACTGAGGGATAGGATGATTTAGGGGGTGCCCCAGGGGTTCCATTCAGACTGAGGGTACAGATGATGAGGTGGTGCCGAAAACTTTCCCCTTAGATTTAGGGGTAAGATGATGGGGGGGTGGCCCCTGACTTCCCTTCCAGACTGAGGGTCCCGATGATGAGGGGGGTGCCCAGACTTTCCCTTCCAAAAATGAGGGGTACAGATAAAGAGGTTTGGGGGCCGCGATTCCATTGACTTTAGACTGCTTTAAAGAGCTCTTCTTAAGTGGAATTCCCAAAATCCCCTTTTTTAGTTCCCCTAAAATGAATTAGTTTTTAAACAATGTTAATTTAATGCGTTAGTTCCCCCCCAAACCGGGGAATGAAAAAAAGTTTGTACTGAATAATTCTTGGGGGTGAAAATTCGGTGGGTTTGGGGGGGGGTTGGGGGGGGGGGGGGGGGGGGGGGGGGCTTAAGAATCGATTACTGAAAGAGGAAAAAAGCTTTCAAGAGCTCCAAAAATCGATAATTCCGAGGTAGTGAACGTAACCTCATTTCCCCCGCCAATTTTTTTTATTTTTAAACCCCCGAGGGGCCCCCGGGGCGTGAGGTGGGGGTTTGGAGGGAGTTTGGGGGTTTTGGGGTGGGGTTTGGGGGGGGGTATACCCCAAAATTTATTTCACGGGAATTGGGGGAAAGATTAAATGGGCCCCCAAAACGAAATGTTTTGGGATTTATTTATTTATCATTACTTCATTGTCATCTTTATTTATTAAAAGCCCCCCCCATTTTAATCGGTGAATGCCCAAAAATGTTTTTCAGCAAACCGAACACACATCAAAAAGCACCCAAATTTTTTATGCAATCTGGATCAAAAGGCGCCCCCGGGTCCGTTCGATTTTGGGGGGGGACTCTCCCGCATTTTCCCAGTCTGTGCATTGCAAGTTTGAAACCTTGTCACGGAAGGGAGTTTTAGTTGTTCTGGGGTACTGTAACACCCCCAAAGCCCCGGGTTTTTTACTCGGGCCCCTTGAAGGGGGGTGAGTTTTGAGAACCCCCTTTTTTATTCCCCTGTTGGCCCGTAAATTGTCCCCAAAATTTTAAAAAATTTTATTTCCAAAAAATAAAACAAACCCAAAAAGTTACAGACGAGAGATTTTGGTTTTCCGATTAATCCCGGGGCTCTTTTAAAAAGTTCTTCCCAAATGGGAAAAAGTTTTTTTGAATTTTTAAAAGAAAAAAAAAAAAACAGGGGGGGGGGGGGGGGGGAGAGAAGGAAAAAAATAGAACAAAAAAAAAAAAAAAAAAGAACAAAACCAAAAAAAACAAAAAATTTATCCCATTCCCGCACCCACCCCTGTTTTACCAAAATTTTAAATTTCCGTTGTTTCCAAACGGGGTTTTTTTTTGTTTTTTCCCCAATTGGAAACAGTTTTTATTTTTGTTTCAATGCTGCCCGCCCCCCGTGCTGCAACCCCCATTTTATGGAGTAAACAAAAGTAAAGAAAAAGAGGGCAGAAACATCTTGTCCCTTTTTGCTTCCCGTGTCCATTTATTTAAATTCCCGTCGAAATTGTTATTTTTAGGGTTTTCCTGTTTTCCCGCCATTTTCATTTTCTATAATGTCTTTATCTCCCATAGTCCCTCATTTCATTAAAAATTTTGCCCCCCATCTCCGTTTCTTTTCCTTTTAAACTTTCACATTTTGGTCTATCGTCATTCGTCTCGCAATCGTCCTTCCCGTGGCCCCAAAATTTCGTGATGTCCGGTTTATCTTTCACAAGTATAATCATTAAATTTTGTTTTTTTTGTTTGTTTTGTTTTTGTTTTTCGCTTAAATTTACCTTTTTTTCTTTTTGCTTTTAAATTAAAACTCGCCCCATTTCGATCTTATAACAGCGCAAGAAATTTTTTATGTGCCTTTGCCCCCCTCACCGCTTTGCCCCCCCTTCCCCCCCCCCCCCCCCCCCCCCCCCCCCCCCCCCCCCCCCCCCCCCCCCCCCCCCCCCCCCCCCCCCCCCCCCCCCCCCCCCCCCCCCCCCCCCCCCCCCCCCCCGTACCCTTTACCCCCCATTGAAGTACATCAGAAAAATTTTCTTTTTTAAAATCGGGAAAAACGATGGCGGGGTTTACAGGTGGGGAGGAAAAGGGGGAGGAAGTGATGGAAGGGTGGACCCGCAAAAGAAAAGAATCTGTTCGTCCTATATATTTTTCCCCCATTCTCCCCCCCACCCATTCCCCCAATCTCCCGACCCAATCCCCCTTTCCCCCAACCCTAAAACCCCCCCAGTTCTTCCATCCCCTTTTCCTTTTCCTTCACTCCCCCGCCCCCTTTCCCCGTCCTTACTTTCCACTCCCCTCTCCGGGAATTTTTTACCTCCCCTTTCCCCCCTCCTTTTCCTTTCCCCCCTCCCCCCCCCCCCCCCCCCCCCCCCCCCCCCACTCCACCTCCTTTTCTATTTTCACTGTATCCACTTCTTCCCCCTCTCGTCTCCCCCTTCTCCCCTCCACAAACATACCCCCCCCCCCTTCTCCCCTGAGACCCGCTTCAAATTCCAACATCGCTTTCCTATAAAGTCGCCTTTTTATGTGCCAAGGAAAATACTGTCAACTGCAAAAGCTTTTTGCTCTTGATGTGCCGCATATTCTAATGGGACACTATGCCGCATTTCCAGATCAGTCGAAAACTGTGGATATGTTCGTCAAAATACCCCCCTACCCCTCATCCCTTCTGCCCCCCTCCCACTCCTCCCCATTCCACATCCCTCCCCTTCCTATCCTCCACATCAGCTAGCCCCTCCTCTTCCCTTCGCTAAGCCTCTCTATACCCTCCCCCCCCCCCCCCCTCCTTATACTACATGACACCCCACCTCTACCACCCCCTCTTACAACCGTCACCACCTCCCGTCCTTTTCTGTCCCCTTCCCCTCCAATGTCTCCCTGGCCCCTCCTTCCCTTTCGACCCGCTTCGAATCCTACATTGCTTCGCTTCCTTGTATAGTCGTATTTCGTGTTGCATTACATTTGCAACCAATGTAGCGGTCCTGCTCAAAAGCGATGACCTCTTGATGTGCCAGAATGCTAAAGAGTCACCATACAAATTTGGAGACCATCAGACGAAAACTGGATTTGTTTAAGGAACAATAAAGACACGACACAGACCGTGCGCGCGCGCGCACACACACAAAACACCACACACACACACACACACACACACACATGCACGCACGCAGCATGCACGCACACACACACCACACAGAAAAAGAGACACAGAGAGGAGAAAGACACTGACAAAGAGACAGAGACAGTGAGAGAGAGAGAGAGACAGACACAGATACAGAGAAGACACACACACACAGAAAGACAGACGGAGAGAGGAGAGAGAGAGAGAGAGGAGAGAGAGAGAGAGAGAGAGAGAAGGAGAGAGAGAGAGAGAGAGAGAACACGGTTTATGCCTCAGATGAACAGACACAAATGTTGAGATTAAACGCCCAATCAGACGGAGTCTCAACAACAGCTATATCTGTATGGAATGCCTGCCTGCCTATCCTTCGTTTTCACTGACGTCACTAAATAGAACACAAATACCCACAATACTTAGCGCGATCGACTTGTCCGCCATTTTGCTTCCTAGGTTATTTACGAAATTTACCGAGATGAAGATAGTGGAGATGAAGATTTTGATCCAGCTGGCATCGAACTTCGTGAAGTTGATGCTAACGACCCAGAGTTTGATCTGGAAGTGGAAGAAGCTTTGAGTGACTGGTCGTCTGAGTCAGACTCAGAGCATGGAGATCCAATAATTCAAGACGCAGGTGAGTGTATTTGAGAGATTCATTCAATTTTATAACATAATGGTGTTGTTTTTTTCTTCTCAGTATAATTATGAATAGAACAACCAAGTGTGTGTATTGTATGTCTGTACCGCTGATCGGGGCCGCGTCAGCGAGCGAGCCGGTCATCAATGACCAGTGTGCTTGACCGACTTTCAAGGCGTTGGGCTCGTGTGCCAGGTTCAGTCACTCGCTCGCTCGCTCTCAGTCACGCTGCGTGTTTGGTTTGCTTGTGGTTTACAAGTGTTTCTTACCGATGTGTGCCCAACTCTTCCCTATGGCCTGTGTGTGTTCGTATGAGGGGCAGGGTGGAGTAGGGGGAAATGTGTGTGTGTGCGTGGGTAAGTGTGTGTGTGTGTGTGTGTGTGTGTGTGTGTGTGTGTGTGTGTGTGTGTGTGTGTGTTGATGATACTTTTTCTAGAAAACAGAAAGCACACAGTGATAAATAACACTGATCTAGACAATGTTGCAGTGAAGTTACTTGTATTGTTTGCAGTGTTTGCTTGATGAAATGAAAGGGGGCGTGGCATGCTAATGACCCAATTTCAGTTTGTGTATGTTTGTTCGCTTATAGTGTGTATGTGTTTGTGATATTTTCATAAACTGAAAGCAAGAGTAGATATAAAAAATTATCATTTTGAAGTGATTTTGTATGATGTTTATTTGAGTTTTATTGGACAAACAGAAGGGGGTGTGGCTTGTTTACACTGTGTGTGTGTGTGTGTGTGTGTGTGTGTGTGTGTGTGTGTGTGTGTGTGTTCATATATATATATATATATATGTGTGTGTGTGTGTGTGTGTGTGTGTGTGTGTGTGTGTGTGTGTGTGTGGTACATTTTCTTTTATTTCATGAAATATTTCTGTAGAAAATTGAACTCTTGCTTTCAATGTGTTACAGCTAGGCTGATGCAGCATGGAGATGATGTTCAGCCTGGACCTGCTGGTGCTGGGCCTGTTGCTGGACCTGCTGGTGCTGGATGCAGAATGAACACATTGATGACTTTTGGGACCTTAAAGAAACTTAAATCTTTCTGAACACCTGGCCGATTTGAGCAGCCGAAAACACCACAGATAGGCATCGTACTTAGGGAAACAAAATGGCCGCCGGCGTGGTGCACAGCAATCTATGACGTCACGTGAAAAAAAAGGATTCAGACGCGGCATTGCGTGTGTCAAGCTCATATCGGGGTGGCCGACCTTAAACGGGGATTAGAATGTGAAGAAGCGGAGGTCACTCACTAACTATTTTCAGTTCGTATCGTGTGCCCAAAACACGGAGATACAGAGAGAACTCACTGGGATGATAATCGTTGGAGTGGAGGAGAGAAGCGTGAGTAATGGAAGGGGTGGGATGGGTGGTGGAGGCTGGTGAGTGGGTCAAAAAAAAAAAGTGCAGACATGTGCGATCATCTGACCTCAGCCCGTGAGAAGCGGAAGCAGAAGTTTATTCAGAACAGGTCACTGCGCCCCGCTGATGGGGTAAAAAAGTAAAAATCAAATGGCAAAATACACTGGAACGAAAACTACATGACTGCAGTAACGGTGACTTCAGTCACGTCACCTCACAATGACGGTCGGAAGCTCGTCTGCACTGCTGGCAGTTATCCATCACCGCTTGAAATGAGTAATACGGTGTGCAATCCAGAAGCTTGGTGTAATATCAGTGTGGGGGTGGGTGTAACATTCTTCTTCGACGTGTACACCCACACTTACACGCATACACACACACGTGCGCGCGCGCACGCACACGCACGCATACCACACACACACACGCGCGCGCGCGCACGCGTTTACACTCGAAGTAGTTGCA
>CM031611.1:49352646-49355146 GCA_018398815.1 Conus ventricosus | reverse complement strand
TGTTTTTGAAGCGGTTTTTTTTTTCTGACATCCATGGGAACGCTTTCCTTGTTGCAGCTCACCGTAGAGAGTCTCTTGGGTAGACGGTGATCTGGCATGCGACCTACACGACCTGCCCATCGGAGCTGTGACAGCATCAGAATGGTGTGGATGCTCGGCAGGTCTGCTTGGTCGAGCACCAACCACCGTGTCTGGGATTTTGTCCCGCCATTTTAGGTTTAACAATCTTCTGAGACAGGTTGTGTAGGAGCGATTCAGCTTCGGCTTTGCAGATGAACGTAGATGGATGACACAGTAACGTCTGCAGTAGAGTTTTACACACGGTTTTATAGGAAGGGGCAATAATCATGTTCTGCTGTAGAGCTCTGCATTCAAATAAAGAGAAAGAAGACGCGCGCTAAAAGCTCATCTGTTGTGCTTGCTCTGCGTAGGAGCAAAGAGCGACAAGACGCAATAAGCTCTCTGAATGCAAAGGAAGAAAGAGAAGAAGTCAAATGAGAGAGGACGCACTAAGGTCTGCTGAGAGCTCTGCAAACAGATAAGATGCAATAACTTCTCCTGTAGGCTTCTGCAAATGCAGAGAGACAAGACGTCATAAGCCTCGCCCACGCACGCACGCATGCATGCACGCGCCTGCACACACGCACGCACGCACGCACGCACGCACGCACGCACGCACGCACACACACACACACACACACACACACACACACACACACACACACGCGCACTACACACACACGTGCGCACGCGCGCGCACACACGCACGCACGCACAGGCACTGGACCATCCAGAACAAAGTCTTCATGGAATCTGCAGTCACATGTTTAAGCATGCAGCCATCAATTTTCCAACGTTAAACAAGATTTCTTTTCTAATGCTTTCTGTTTAGTTGGTTCATTTGATTGTGGTTGTCGTCGTTTTCTCACATAGTACACACGCGACGCCCCACCTGATGTGATCCTTGAATTTCTGAAACCTTTTTCAGGTGATCTAACCTTTTACGGAAGAAAGATTTTTAATGAAATTTCCTATGTGTTTTTAGCGGATGTATTTCAAAGGGTTGTGTAAATGAGGGCTTTTTCTTCTTTTTCTTTTTAATTACTTGTGAGTTGACTTTAACATGGTGACAGCCCTGATATGGCCCTTTGCAGTCGACTAGGCTATAAGCACCGTACTCTCTCTCTCTCTCTCTCTCTCTCTCTCTCTCTCTCTCTCTCTCTCACACACACACACACACACACACACACACACACACACACACACACACACACACACACACCGTATACACCACGAAGCCGCCTTCTCATGCTATGCCAAGGCAAGGAGTAATAAGATGCAAAGCATACAAACTAACTCCCAGTTTATCTTGAATACGCGTGAGATATTCCATAAAGAGGAAAAACCGTTTTGGGCCGTTATAGCCGTTAGTAAATGGAAATCCGTAGCATCATCTTAATCATCCTCATTCTCATCGATCAGCATAAAAAAATTAGTAACGGCTATAACGGTAAAATAAAACATCGGGCATCATCCGTGACCCATAATGAATATACCTACAAATTTTCAGAAAGATCGGCCCAGTAGTTTTGTCTGGAGCGAGTGGAACACATTTTGACCACGGACGGACACACAGACGCACGCACACACACACACACACACACACACACACACACACACACACACACACACACACACAGAGCATTTCTTCGTTCCCATTGTAAAGTACTCTCTGTTCTATAAGAACTGGGGGTACAAAAATCAATGTGACACAGACAGTAAGAAACCTGCGCAACACCGTTTCCATTTTATACATGCAAGGAATTCCTATGTGAATCCGGGACGGATTCGATACTGTCGGTCTGTCCCTTCCGCTCCGGCTCTTGCTCTTCAAGACACAGAGAAGACCGCATCAAGCCGGATTACGCTCACGGAAAAACGAGGGGCAGTATGCTAGTAAGTCGAGTCTAACGTCCATATTCCAGGGTTCCCACAGATATCAGAAAAAAAAGTTCAAGGGGTTTTCAAGGGAATTTCCAGGGGTTAGCAGCTTCATTCAAGGGGTAGTAATTAACAACTTTCTTGCAAAGTTATGTTTATTAAACTCTATGAGCAGCCTGTTACTATCAATCATTAATGTGATTGAGGTATCGCGTTGTCACCTCTTTTTCGTCCCAAAAACGAATGAACACATCCAACTGTTTTTGCTTCAGTTCATGATTTAAATTTTCATCGAAAAGCAAAACATAGCCATCAGAAGACTTCACTTTGCGAGTCAGCAAATCCAGAAAGTGGGGTGCTAATCCAAATGTGCTCAAATACCTGGCCTTCGTTTCACTGCAGGCAAACTTGTCAGCAACAGAACACGATGGAAACATTTTTTTGAATATCTCCCCAACACCAGTGAAACTGTGATAAGAGTAATGCTTCTCCATGGCAAACAAAGTCCAATACACCTCAGCAGTTAGGACATCGTTCTTGGTGCACGATTCGTCGATCG
>CM031611.1:49337646-49347646 GCA_018398815.1 Conus ventricosus | reverse complement strand
CCTATAAACCTTAACAATAATATCCACTCATTCGCTCTGATATCTGCATCCGGATAGCTCATAAACTTTCACTTCATCTTGCTATTATTATGATAACTATTACATTCATTATTATTATAACTGTTACATTCAAAGAACTGTTGCCTTTCAGTTTTGTCAGTTTCCATATGGTTGTTGTTATCGTCACTGGTGGTGATGTTCTTTACCTGTTATAAACATCACTTACGGTAACAAAACCAATGTGTTCATTTCGTTTTGGTTGTTTTTGTTCTACTCCCAGTTCTTAAAGAACAGGGAGTACTTTAGAATGGGAACGAAGAAATGCTGTCTGTGTGTGTGTGTGTCTGTGTGTCCGTGGTCAAAATGTGTTCCACTCGCTCCAGACAAAACTACTGGGTCGATCTTTCTGAAAATTTGTAGGTATGTTCATTATGCGTCAAGGATGATGCCCGACGTTTTAGTTTACCGTTCCAGTAGAAAGAAACTCGTGGAGAGCGTGGCAGCAGAGAGTCCTCAGAAGAGAAGCCCCCTTCAAGCAAGTGTTTCGGCCCTTATCTCCTGACACTCTAGGGGGGTTGGGCCACACCCGGTTCATGACTCCGGATGTCCCTCTGCTGCTTCCAGCCGTTACTAACGGCTGTAACGGCCTGTAACGCTTTTTCTTCTTTATGGAATATCTCAGAAAGTACTTGACCGATCTTTCTGAAAATTTGTAGGTATGTTCATTATGGGTCACGAATAATGCCCGATGTTTTAGTTTACCGTTATAACCGGTACTAACGGCTGTAACGGCCTGTAACGGTTTTTCTTCTTTATGGAATATCTCAGAAAGTACTTGGCCGACCTTTATAAAAATTAGCAGGTATGTTCATTATGGGTCACGGATGATGCCTGATGTTTTAGTTTGCCCCGTTATAGCCGCTACTAACGGTTGTAACGGCCTGTAACGGTTTTTCTTCTTTATGGAATATCTCAGAAAGTACTTGGCTAATTTATAAGCGGTTTGAATGATCTTGTGACAAATCGGATCCTCTGTCCATATGTAAGTGATGTAATGCTGAAAATGGATTAAACAACCGTTAAAAACCGTTTATTCTGCCGTTATTTCTTATATATAGGTGGATTTTAATGAAATTTGGTATATAGAAAGGTTATCACACACAAACGGCACTTCTATATAGTGTTTTAAAATTTGACCGTTAAAAACCGATATTCTTGACATATTGTCCGATTTGGATTAAATTTGATATGTACACAGGCTTTAGCCCAGTGAGGACTAAAATACCGGTTTCAAGAGTGCATATCGGTTATATAACCGTTAAACCGTTATTTTGCCGTTATTTTTTATATATTGGTGGGTTTTAATGAAATTTTGTATATAGAAAGGTTATCACACACAAATGGCACTTCCATATAGTGTTTCAAAATCTGGCCGTTAAAAACTGTTATTCTTGACATATTGTCCGATTTGGATGAAATTTGGTATGTACACAGGCTTTAGCCCAGTGAGGACTAAAATACCGGTTTCAAAAGTGTATATCGGTTATATAACCGATAAACCGTTATTTTGCCGTTATTTTTTATATATTGGTGGATTTTAATGCAATTTTGTATATAGAATGGTCATCACACACATATGGCACTTCCATGCAGTGTTTCAAAATCTGACTGTTAAAAACCGTTCTTCTTGACATATTGTCCGATTTGGATGAAATTTGGTATGTACACAGGCTTTAGCCCAGTGAGGACTAAAATACCAGTTTCAAAGTGTACATCGGTTAAATAACCGTTAAAACCGTTATTTTGCCTTTATTTCTTATCTCACAAAGCACTTGGCCGATTTATAAGCGGTTTGGAAAACTGGGAGTACGTTTATATGCTTCGCATCTTGTTTGTTTTGGTTTGGTTTGGTTTGGTTGTTGCTGTTTGTTTTAAACGGAGATATTCCCAAAAATGTAAACCAAGAAGAATCTTTCCTTTTTAATAAGTGTTCAAACTCCCGCACCACCTGACTGACTGGTCGACTCTCCTTTTATTAACTCAAACTAATCCCTGTTGTTTGGAAGGGTGACGGGGTTCACACGAGCTATGAACTATCTCGGAGGTACCACCAAAGAAAGTAGACTTTTTCTGGTACCACCTCGTGTGAACGACCCCCATGCTCTACCAGATCTGCGGTAACATATACCATGAGGCCACAACGGGTGCTAAGTAAGTCAGTAAATAGGGCGGAGGGCGGGGGAGGGGGGAGCTGGGTGTGGATCCGGAGGGAGAGATGGGTGATTCAAAGAAAAGATGCCTGGCCCGCCATACGAATGAACCCAACGCGCTGGACATGCCTTTATCTGTGAACACGAAGACAGACAGACTGAGGGCAGAGATTGTGGACAAGGTGGACAAGAGAGACAGAGAGGGAGGGAGGGCAGAGAGCGAGCGAGCCAGAAAAAGAGACAGGGAGAGAGACAGACAGTGAGATCAGTTGGTTGTCAGATTTACCTTTGTTCATACTGACATTTAAGAACTTATATTACAGAATGCCAACAAATCTGAAACTTTGCGTGTAGGCGTGTGCGCGCGTGCGCGCACGCACACACACACACACACACACACACACACACACACACACACACACACACACACACACACACACAGAGAGATGTGTGACAACATTCGTCATAATGTCTTTCTTCTTCTTCTTCTTCTTCTTCCTCCTCCTCCTCCTTCCCCTCCTCCTCCGCTTCCTCCTCATTCTTTTATCCTTATGTAGTAGTGTGCAGGGAATAGAAAGGGAGAGACGGGGAAGCGAAAGACTCAGACAGTCGCCAACATTTCACCAGCTGATAGCAGCTTTTCCTCTGGTGACAACACCACCACCACTCTTCCCCTCTGGAATTCCTCGTTGTCTGGATGCAGCCCCAATATAAAAGCACTGTCCTCACAGAACAGCCACGTGACGCGGCCAATGACGCCTACCAGAATGGGCTGGTGCTATAGATCTGGACAGTTGATGGCCCGGTGCCATGGATACATAGATATAGTATGGAAGGCCAAGAGAGATATCTGTATCTGCCGCATGCAATCTCCATCTATCCATCCGTCCACCTCTCTCTCTCTCTCTCTCTCTCTCTCTCTCTCTCTCTCTTTGTATCGATAACAGAAAAAAAAGCTCTAGAGACACCCCACCCCTCCTTTCCTCTCCCCCATCCCATCACAACACTTTTTCCGAGCTTCACACAGAGATCGGAACGGTTGTTACGAACTGAGAGCAAAATGAACCCAGCGTAAAACACTGATAGAAACGGTTCTTTGTCTCGCCGAAACCGAGGCAGGAGGGGAGGGAGGCGAAAAGAGGCTTGAGTGGTAAGGGACTGTGAACGGACAAACGAAGGACTAGGACTGTGAACAGACAAACGAAGGACTAGGACTGTGAACAGACAAACGAAGGACTAGGACTGTGAACAGACAAACGAAGGACTAGGACTGTGAACAGACAAACGACGGACTAGGACTGTGAACGGACAAACGACGGACAAGGACTGTGAACGGACAAACGACGGACTAGGACTGTGAACGGACAAACGACGGACTAGGACTGTGAACGGACAAACGACGGACTAGGACTGTGAACGGACAAACGACGGACTAGGACTGTGAACGGACAAACGACGGACTAGGACTGTGAACGGACAAACGACGGACTAGGACTGTGAACGGACAAACGACGGACTAGGACTGTGAACGGACAAACGACGGACAAGGACTGTGAACGGACAAACGATGGACTAGGACTGTGAACGGACAAACAACGGACAAGGACTGTGAACGGACAAACGAAGGACTAGGACTGTGAACGGACAAACGACGGACTAGGACTGTGAACGGACAAACGACGGACAAGGACTGTGAACGGACAAACGAAGGACTAGGACTGTGAACGGACAAACGACGGACAAGGACTGTGAACGGACAAACGAAGGACTAGGACTGTGAACGGACAAACGATGGACTAGGACTGTGAACGGACAAACGGAGGGCTAGGACTGTGAACGGACAAACGACGGACTAGGACTGTGAACGGACAAACAACGGACTAGGACTGTGAACGGACAAACGACGGACTAGGACTGTGAACGGACAAACGACGGACTAGGACTGTGAACGGACAAACGACGGACTAGGACTGTGAACGGACAAACGACGGACTAGGACTGTGAACGGACAAACGAAGGAATAGGACTGTGAACGGACAAACGACGGACTAGGACTGTGAACGGACAAACGGATGACTAGGACTGTGAACGGACAAACGACGGACCAGTACTGTGAACGGACAAACGTAGGACCAAAACTTATCAGACAGTGATGAGAAAGCGGAATAAGCATCAAATGACGTTTTCCCCTCTCTATTATCAGGCCCCCAATAAAAGGAAACAAAAAGAAAGCACAAAACCTCCGTGGGAGTTTTACACAAGGCACAGAAATGACCTAGACGCATAAAGTAAAGCGGATCAAAACAGAAAAAAATCACGGCATTGGAAGCAATTTTACAAATGAATACGTTCTAACGCAAAAAAGTCAATACGCACATTAGCGGGGAAAAAAAAGAAGAAAAAAAAAGACATACAATGTGAGACAGAGACAGAGAATGTGTGTGCGTGTGCAAGCGCGCGCGCGTGTCTGTGTGTGTGTGTGTGTGTGTGTCAGTGTGTGTGTGTGTGTGTGTGTGTGTGTATGTGTGTGTGTGTGTGTGTGTGTGTGTGTGTGTGTGTGTGTGTGTGAGAGAGAGAGACAGAGAGAAAGAGAGAGAGAGAGAGAGAGAGAGAGAGAGAGAGAGAGAGGGAGAGAGAGAGATTTTAAGTGTCTTTGTGTCTTGCTCTGTGTGCATACGCGTGTATGCATATGCGTGTGTGTGTGCACGAGCCCACGCTTGCGTGTGTGTGTGTGTGTGTGTGTGTGTGTGTGTGTGTGTGTGTGTGTGTGTGTGTGTGTGTGTGTGTGTGTGTGTGCGCGCGTGTGTGTGAGAGAGAGAGAGTGAGAGCGCGCGCGCGTGTGCGTGTGTGTGTTGTGTGTGCGTGTGCGTGTGTGTGTGTGAGAGAGAGAGAGAGAGAGAGAGAGAGAGAGAGAGAGAGAGAGAGAGTGAGAGCGTGTGTGTGTGTGTGTGTGTGTGTGTGTGTGTGTGTGTGTGTGTGTGTGTACGCGCACCTACAGGTAGGAGGAGGGAGAAGGAGATCGCAGAGGAAGGATGTGGTCATAGGTCAGGGTGTATCGGAAGAAGGGGAGTGGGGGTGGGATGGTGGGGGAAGGGGGTATGACAACATGACGGTCGGTTGGCCTCACTACACCGAACGTTTAGAGGTCTGCTGGCCGGCACCTACTAGTGCAAGTACAGGAGGAAGTCGCGCCATCAGACGGGATGGGGATACAGACATTAATGGTTTGTGGGCAGAACCCTGTCTCCCTTCTCTGGTGGAACCCTGTCTCCCTTCTCTGGTAGAATCCTGTCTCCCTTCTCTGGTAGAACCCTTTCTCCCTTCTCTGGTAGAACCCTTCTCCCTTCTCTGGTAGAACCCTCTCTCCCTTCTCTGGTGGAACCCTGTCTCCCTTCTCTGGTGGAACCCTGTCTCCCTTCTCTGGTGGAACCCTGTCTCCCTTCTCTGGTGGAACCCCGTCTCCCTTCTCTGGTGGAACCCTTTCTCCCTTCTCTGGTGGAACCCTGTCTCCCTTCTCTGGTAGAACCCTTTCTCCCTTCTCTGGTAGAACCCTTTCTCCCTTCTCTGGTGGAACCCTGTCTCCCTTCTCTGAAGAACCCTGTCTCCCTTCTCTGGTAGAACCCTGTCTCCCTTCTCTGGTGGAACCCTTTCTCCCTTCGTGGAACCCTGTCTCCCTTCTCTGGTAGAACCCTGTCTCCCTTCTCTGGTAGAACCCTGTCTCCCTTCTCTGGTAGAACCCTGTCTCCCTTCTCTTGTAGAACCCTGTCTACCTTCCCTTCTCTGGTAGAACCCTGTCTCCCTTCTCTGGTAGAACCCTGTCTCCCTTCTCTGGTAGAACCCTGTCTCCCTTCTCTGGTAGAACCCTGTCTCCCTTCTCTGGTGGAACCCTGTCTCCCTTCTCTGGTGGAACCCTGTCTCCCTTCTCTGGTGGAACCCTTTCTCCCTTCTCTGGTTGAACCCTTTCTCCCTTCTCTGGTGGAACCCTTTCTCCCTTCTCTGGTAGAACCCTTTCTCCCTTCTCTGGTGGAGTGCATGTTTGCTTTGCTTGACTGAGACTTGGTTGAGTGAGAAAGTGACGGATGAAAGTGCTGCCATTGAAGGATTTGGAATTGCCGTATAGAATGGACAGAGACTGTGAGAAAGTGGGAAAGAAAATGGGTGGTGG
Organism: Conus ventricosus; assembly: GCA_018398815.1. Classification (NCBI taxonomy): domain Eukaryota; kingdom Metazoa; phylum Mollusca; class Gastropoda; order Neogastropoda; family Conidae; genus Conus; species Conus ventricosus. Next base: position 49,341,271 of record CM031611.1, on the reverse strand, counting down.
CGTGTGCCTGTATGTGAATGAACGATGGTGTGAACGCCTTGGCTTAAGGCTGTGTCAGACCAATTGACATAGGCCAGAACACCAAGGCTACATCAAAATGTTGTTATGCTCTGCATAGTTATGTGGGGATTGTCTTCAGTCGTGACAAGCTCCTAGCATAACACAGTCTCCCAAATCCCCCGAAGTCGGAGTGTGGCTGCCCATGTGGCGGGGTAATCAAAAACGGTCACACACGTAATGTTCTCATCCCAGCTGATGCATTTGTGCCATAGTGTTCAAATGCTTCGGCTGTTCGGATGATCCCTGGAGTCTTTTAGCCAGGGTACGACAACAACAACAACAACAACGATGGTGTGACAGTGCAAATGTATCAGTGAAAAAGTGCTTGTGTACCCAAGACGTTGAACTCCTGTCCGTATCCCTGCGACCTAGATACCTGCCACGTGAATTTGGACGCATATTTGTGACAGTCGTGTATGCTCCCGTTTTTTGACCAGGCCTCTGCTGCACGAGCGGGAAAAGAGATCGCTGCTGTCGTGCGAGAACTTCAACTTTTATCTGCTGACGCTCCATGTTTTATTCTTGGTGACTTTAATCAGTGTGATCTTCGTAAAGCCCTCCCTTCTTTAAACAGTATGTTTCATGCAGCACAAGGCAAAACAAAACAATTGACCGATGCTATGGAAACGTTTCAAATGCTTTTCGTTCTGTCTGTCTTCCCCCTCTTGGTAATTCTGACCACAACACTGTACATCTGATCCCTGCTTTCAAACCCAGAATTCAAACTGATCCCATTGTGAAAAAGAGTGTGAAAGTGTGGACCAATGATAGTGTGGACGAGTTGAAAGGCTGTTTTGAGTGTACGGATTGGAGTGTGTTAACTGATTCATGTGAAAGTGTCCATGAAGCTGCCGATGTTGTTTCTTCATATGTGTGTTTCTGTGAAGACATGATAATCCCTACAAAAACCATTAAGGTCTTTCCAAACAATAAGCCATGGATCTCTAAGTCAATCAAAACTATTTTGAATGAAAAGAAAATTGCCTTTCAGTCAGGGGATAAGAAACAAAGGAAAGAGGTACAATCTAGACTTAGGGAGGAACTTAGGAGGGGGCAAAGGGAGTATAAAGATAAAGTAGAGCAACAGTTTCAGACGGGTAGGATAGCAGATGCATGGGATGGGCTTAGAACTTTGACAGGGCAGGCAAAGAAAAGGACGACAGTTTCCCAGATGTCCTTACAAGAGCAAAACGATTTTTCTTCTAAGTTAAATGACTTTTACTGTCGTTTTGAGAGAAATGATGTAGGGGATGAGATAAACGAAGTGATTTCACAGTTGCAAGACAGTATTAGTAATGCTCCAGATCAAGAATTTCAAATTAGTGAACAAGTTGTAAAACGTTTATTTGTGAGATTGAATGTGAGGAAAGCTGTTGGGCCTGACAATGTATGTGGACGAGTGTTGAAGGTGTGTGCTTCTGAATTGTGTGGCGTGTTCTGTTCTATTTTCAACTGTCTTTGCGTGACTGTACTGTGCCTGCTATTTGGAAGAATTCTACTATAATCCCTGTCCCCAAAAAAGAAAAATCCTGTTGCACTGAACGATTACCGTCCTGTTGCCTTAACACCCATTGTAATGAAATGCTTTGAGAAACTAGTCCTTCACCGCCTTTTGTTCTTCACTAAGCAGCAACTTGATCCCTTTCAGTTTGCTTACAAACCCCAGAGGGGCACAGACGATGCCATACTAACGCTACTTCATAACGCCTTTGCTCATTTGAACACCCCTGACTCTTTTGTTCGCATCCTGTTCATTGACTTTTCTTCTGCCTTCAATACCATCCAGCCCCATCTGCTGGCCCTGAAACTGTTAGACCTGAACGTAGACCCCAAACTTACTCTTTGGATTGTCAATTTTCTCAACAGAACCCAGTCTGTCCGCTTCCTTTCTGCAACTTCCTCAGAACGTTCTACTTGTATTGGTGCCCCACAAGGCACAGTGCTATCTCCGGTCCTCTTACTCTGTACACAAACGACTGCACTGCTACTGAAACAACACCTGTCATAAAGTATTCTGATGATTCTGCTATCGAAGATCTATCCAACTCAGATTCTATTTATTTTAGTGAAGTTGAAAGGTTTGCATCTTGGTGTAATAGAAATTATTTAGACCTTAATGTTGTCAAAACAAAAGAAATGCTTATTGATTTTCGTAAAACCCCCACTGCAATACCCCCAGCTTGTTATTGGTGACCAAACTGTCGAACGGTGAATGAATACCGCTACCTGGGTACAGTTTTGGATAACAAGCTTTCTTTTGATTGTAACGTTCAATCAGCCTTTAAAAAATGTCAGTCCAGAGTCTTCTGTTTGCAAAAATTGAGAAATATTGGTGTTTCCACAAATGTTCTTAAAACTTACTATCGGTGCTGCATTGAATCGGTTCTCACTGGATCTTTCATGTGTTGGTATGGAAGTTTGAATGTGAGGAATAAGCATAAGCTGAGTGATATTGTGAATGTTTGCAGTAAAGTTGTGGGTGAAAGACAAAGAAGTTTGCAAGATCTGTATGAGGAGCGAGTGAAGAGAAAGGGACGGCAGATTGCGAATGATGACAGCCATGTTTTAGCTCAACACTATGATCTTTTGCCTTCAGGACGCAGATTTAGAACCTTCAAGTTTAAAACACGAGCTCAAAAATCTTTCCTTCCGCAGTCAGTCCATCTGTTGAATTCTTAATTGTGTAGATTCTGTACATTCTCTTACTGTGAGCAGTTGAACAGTATAATTATGTATGTATGTGTGTGTGTATGTGTGCATATGTACATCTATGTGTGTGTGTGTGTGCTTTCTTGTGTGCAGATGTGTGTGTGTGGTTGTATGTGCATGCGCGCACATGTGTGTGTATGTTCTGTTGCAGATTCGCGAATGTATCATGCATGTATTTTTGCATATGTAGTTGTGTGTTGGTGGGGGGGAGGGGGGTCTTAAAATGCATTTGATTTGTAACATTTGTAATGCTGGATCCTGCTTTTTAAAAGGCTCTTAAAGACCCTGTTTAAAAGTATGTAAATATCTTATTCATGGTGATTTAAATGTGTTTTTATTGTTCGTAGGCCTCTTAATGAAATTTTGTCTTTTCGTGTTCTGTGTGATCTTTTTATGTAATATGTTTGTAATAAATGGTATTGCACCTGATAATAATTTCTCTTTTTGAGATAATAAAGTATACTTGACTTGACTTGACTTGACTTCTCTGGTAGAACCCTTTCTCCCTTCTCTGGTAGAACCCTTTCTCCCCTTCTCTGGTGGAACCTGTCTACTTTCTCTGGTGGAACCCTGTCTACTTTCTCTGGCGGAACCCTGTCTACTTTCTCTGGCGGAACCCTGTCTACTTTCTCTGGCGGAACCCTGTCTACTTTTCTCTGCCGGAACCCTGTCTACTTTCTCTGGCGGAACCCTGTCTACTTTCTCTGGTGGAACCCTGTCTACTTTCTCTGGTGGAACCCTGTCTACTTTCTCTGGCGGAACCCTGTCTACTTTCTCTGGTGGAACCCTGTCTACTTTCTCTGGCGAAACCCTGTCTACTTTCTCTGGCAGAACCCTGTCTACTTTCTCTGGCAGA
>CM031611.1:49287646-49332646 GCA_018398815.1 Conus ventricosus | reverse complement strand
TGGATGCATGCATGCCTATATGCCTGCATGTGTTCTTGATCATGCTTGTGCGTGCGTGCGTGAGTGCGTGCGTGCGTGTGAGTGTGAATGCGTGCGTGTGCACGCGCGCGCCACGCGGGCGTACGTGTATACTGACCAGAGCAACGGGAAGGGGTAAAAAAAAAAAAAAGAAGTTTCCTTCCAATTTCTCTGATATACTGACGTGCCTCTTTCAGGCAGCAGGTGGGTGGGGGGGGGGGGGGGGGGGGGGGGGGGGGGGGGGGGGGGGGGGGGGGGGGGGGGGGGGGGGGGGGGGGGAGAGTGAAGAGTGTAGTGGGCAGGAGCCAAACGGATTGCATCGGGAGAATGCCACTACATTGTGAGTCAACCTGATAAATCTCTCACGCCCACCCGGACCTCGACTGTGTCCCCGCCCTACGGCTGGCTGGCTGGCTGCCTGGAGAGGAGGCGGAGTGGGGTGTTCTTATGTCGGAGGCCTCTTTCGCTTGTATTTCAATCAATCGGGAGCGGCTTCGGCCTCCGGTCTCTTGGCCATTGTATTTCAATTAATCGGGCCTGTTCCCAATCTCGCGCTGCCTTCTCTTCTGGTCGAGTCTACCCCACTAACTCCCCCCCCCCCCCCCCCTCCCCCCTATGCGTACAAACCTCCCCAGCCCTGAGTTATTGTGCGGTCCATCTCATGCGGAGAGAAGGCCCAGACTTCCCAACACTCTCTCTCTCTATCTCCAAGTCTGCTGTCTTGTCTGTCTGTCTGTCTCTCTCTCTCTCTCTCTCTCTCTCTCTCTCTCTCTCTCTCTCTCTAAGTTTCTCTCCAAGGATCTCTCTCCAACAAGTCCCTTACCTCTCTCTCTCTCTCTCTCTCTCTCTCTCTCTCTCTCTCTCTCTCTCTCTCTCTCCCTCTCTCTTCAAGTTTCTCTCCAAGTCTCTCTCTCCAAGACTCTCTGTGTGTGTGTGTGTGTGGTGTGTGTGTGTGTGTGTGTGTGTGTGTGTGTGTGTGGTGTGTGTGTTCCATCCTTACGCTACTCTCTTCCCTTTTGGCTGGTCCATCCAGTGCAAGTACTTCCCCATGGCAGACTCCACAACTCTCTCTCTCTCCTCTCTCTCTCTCTCTCTCTCTCTTCTCTCTCTCTACATATAACACACACACACACACACACACACACACACACACATACACACACACACACACACACACACACACTTTCGCGTGCGTGGTTTTTTTCCCCCCTCCTTTCTTAAATTAAAAGTCTGATAGGTTTAAACAGACTTGTTTTGGATTGATCGAATCATAAACATCGAAAAACCAGTCCCGCGTTTCAGTTTTTTTTTTCCTTTGATCGTCGTCCAAATAATAAACGGAGGAGATGAAAAGGAAAAAAGAAAGTGCGGACAGAAAGAGTGAAACAAAGCAGAGAAAGAAAAAAGACGGAAGGAAAAAGCAGGAGAGGAAGCCTGTAACCAACAAACACCGGCTAGGTGATGAATGTAATGCGAGGTGATAAGATACCAAAAGACTAAGCAACACAGGAACAATGTCACTTTCTTTTCTTGTTTTTGTTTGCTTGTTTGGGAAGGGGTGGGGGGTTGGGAGGAGGTGGTGTGTGTGTGGAGGGGGGGGGGGGGGTGTCAGCCCACACTAATTCCTGAACAGCATGTTACACAGCCTGAATCATCCGCCACACCAGTAACAAAACCAACGCTGTACCGTGTCCGTGGCATTTCCTAACCCACCACACAAGCTATGCCGCGAAGGAAATGACCCGGTATATCTCTGGACAGACCTGTTATGTAGCCTAGTGGAGGCACCTTCCACCCACCACCTTCCTCCTCCTCCCCATCTCCTCCCCCCACCCCCATCCCCCATGTTCTCATCCTCTCCGAAGCGTTGTTTGTTTGTTCTGTTTCTGTCTCCTCGACATAGTCCCTCAGCACAGTCTCTCAGTTCAAGACAGGTTTCTGACCTGCAAATGCGATCAGTACGGTATACAGCCGTGGTGGAATGGAAGTATGATCGTAGTACTTCGGACCTGGCGTCTTATGTGGGTTGCCTGTCCTGAAGTTGATAAAGTGTGTTCAGAGCACGGGCTATCTTCAGTTTGATAGCCTATGTCTCACTGCCCGCTATGTGCCAAGCTGTTTACCCTACATGTTTAAGCACTTGCACATTCACGCACGTACACTCTACCTTACCGGGTCACTCCAGACACTGACTTGGGGGGGTTCTTGGTATTATCAGGATTCTTACCAAGCCCTCTGTGGAACGAACTATCAAGTCCGAGTCTGTCGCTCCATCCATGTCATAGTCTCTGAGGCTATTAGTAGTGGTAGTAGTGCTACTGGTCGTCTATACCGTTGTAACCAACCGTTTATGGCTGTCCAGTTTCTGTCGCAGTGCTACGGCGAGACTTGTTTCCTATGAAATGGAGGCCCTAGCACTGGTCTGTCGGTAGGCTAACGCACTCTGCATGACACTGCTCCTGAACCAGCAATCACTTCAGAGAGACACGCCCTCCCTACAGAGCCCAAGTGTCGTACTGCCGGAAATCGTCTGCTTGTTCACCTGACCGTCAATGGACACTTGTCAAGCATGGTGCACATCCGTCAAGCTCTCCTGTATTCGCTACATGCCCACAATAGATGATAGAGCGGAGGGGTTGAGGGGGCGGGTGGTGGGGTGGAATAATCATCGTCCTAGGGAATGGGGAGGAAAGTGGTGGAGGGAGAAGGGGGAGATGCACTTACACTATCAAAACATTCATTACCGCAGTGCCCCCACAGGGCTCTATAACGGGAACTTTTCCAACCAAAAACACATACTAAAAATTTAGACTCTTTTTTAATCAACAACAACAAAAAGAAAAGAAAAAAAAAGAAATAGAGGGGTCTCTCCTTTTGTCACAGATCTTCGACAAGGTCACAAAACACTGAAAACTACCCATGACCCAAATTTTAAGGTTAACTACAAACAAAAAATATTTTTTCAACAGAAATTTAGAGTTGGTGTTGTGGAGAGAGTTTTCTCCCCATGGGATGGTTTTTTATGGACAAGGGGAAAAACCCAATGTCGGGCGGTTTTCGTTTGGGGTTTCAAAACCCTTCCATTAAAAATTTGCCCCATCGCTGATTATCAAATTTATAGAAAATTTTTTTGGGGATTTTATATTTTATTTCAATGTGCAATGAGTCTAATATATCAATGATTTAAAATGATCCTTCTGGATCTGCGCTTAAGTTGGGGTTTTTTGCACTAAAGATTGCATCCAAAAAATTTAAAGGGGGCCGTGGGTTTGGGGGCCCCCTTTCCCTCATTCAAAAAACCCAGTTTCGTTTTTAAAAAAAAAAGGTTTCCCAAAACTTTGCGAAAAAAAACCTTTTTTTTAAAAAAAAAAAAATCCCGTGGAACTAAAAGTGGTTTCGTGGTTTGATCTGGGGGTATGACCTGTCCCGGGGCGATAATCGAGACAAAAGTAATACTGGATGAAAAGTAACATATAAAAAACGAATTCTAAAAGGTTTTTCCCTTTTAAAATACAAAAAAAATGAAAAATAAAATTTAACGCAAACGGTTTTAAACCCCTTCAAATTTTGAGCCAAATGAACGGGGAGGGCTATGCTAGGGCCCGGTGGGGGAATGAAAAGGGGGGGGGGAGAAAAAGCAAAATGTATTTTGGTGAACAAAGGGACGGGGGGTTTTTTGGGGGGGGGGGGGGGGGGGGGGGGGGGGGGGGGGGGGGGGGGGGGGGGAAAAAGGGGGGATTCATGGGGGGGGGGGTCTCCCAAAATTCTTTTGGTAGTGGGGGAGGTTTCCCCCACGGGGCCTCCCTTCAAGGGGATGAAAAGCGGCCCCCCCCCCACTTTTTCCTAGATCAACGAGCGGGAAAAACCCCCACAGGCATTTTAGTGTGCTACCCCCCACCCCCCCCCTGGAAATTATTTTTTTTGGGTTTTTAAAAAATCTCTTTTTGATTCTCAGAGCCTTTTTTTTTCGCCCCCCCCCCCCCCCCCCCCCCCCCCCCCCCCCCCCCCCCCCCCCCCCCCCCCCCCCCCCCCCCCTTCATGTTGGAACAGTCTCGATCACACCTGCAGGCAATGCTTTTCCCATTCAGTTGGTTAGTATAAGCAGACGCTGTTTCCACAGAAAACTGGATGCAAGAGAAGGGAAGGCATGAAGAATGTTCACAGAAGGAAAACACACTGGCAATGATGTCATTACATGTGAGCAAAATGTGTGTGAACATTTCTTTTCTCCAACATGAAACTGCACTTTTCTTTACACACACACATTATATATATATATATATATATATATATTATGAACAATATAAAAGTGTCTTTAAAAATCTGAAGGTGCTCAACCACTTGGGGAGCAACATCTGTTAACTTTTTTTTTTTTTTTAATAAGCAAAATGTATACGGTGTGTGCGTAGAATTAAAATATTTGTAACATATTATATATATATATATATATATATATATATATATATATATATATATTATATATATATATAATATATATGTGTGTGTGTGTGTGTATGTGTGTGTGTGTGTGTGTGTGTGTACATTCTTAATGTGCTTATGCACCTACAGGCACACATACACACAGATGTGCACACCTACGCACAGATAAAAATATGAGCACAGAGAGAGAGAGAGAGAGAGAGACACTAGGCAGGGAGGTGTCTGAGGGTTTGGGGTTCCACATTTCCAGTTTCCATCTTCACAGTCCCGCCAACCACATAGATCCTTTTCAGGGCCGTCACACATGCGTGCAGGCAAGTAAATGCTGGTGATGGGTGGTATGTGCATGTGATGGAAATACAAGATGCAAAGCATATAAACGTACTCCCAGTTTATCTTGCTTACAAGTACTTGCTGAGATATTCCATACAGAAGAAAAAACCGTTTTGGGCCATTATAGCTGTTAGTAACAGCTATTCTGGTGAAATAAAACATCGGGGTATCATCCGTGGCCCATAATGAACATACGTACAAATTTTCAGAAAGATCGGCCAGAAGTTTTGTCTGGAGCAAGTGGAACACATTTTGACCACGGACAGACACACAGACAGACAGACACACAGACAGCATTTCTTCGTTCCCATTGTAAAGTACTCCTTGTTCTATAACAACTGGGAATACAAAAAGGATGAGCGGTTTAAACAATGAAATTCTGTTTGCTTTTGCAAGCATACTAAGCCCAACAAAGATGCGCCATATATAAATATTCATTATCACCGTTATCAGTGTGCCCCAAACTTCAACATTTTTCATTGGCCCTTACAGTAGTCTTCAAATCTGTTCTCAGTCTCTTCAGACCTCATCACCAGTAAGTAACAGGCTCAAAACAAAAACAAAAAAATAAAAAGAAAGAAAGGCTCTAGGCAAAACATACAAGTTTTGTTTCCGCAGTACACAAAACTCTCCAAACCTGGACCCTTCCTTTTTCATAGAAAAGCAGCAACTAAATAAATCCCTGTACATTCTGGGGATAACGGTTGGTTGGGGAGGGATGGGGGGGGGGGGGGGGGGGGAAGAGGGGCAGGGATGATGATGACTGATGTACAAGAAGAAAGGCAAAGTAATTTCTGAAGTGGAAGGTCACTGTCTTGCCTCAGGGACATGGGCTTCCAGTGTCATTGAAGTCCATCTGACCATAAGGGTTCACTTTCAGGGTGGTTATCTTACAGCAAAAAAGGCTTTTTCCAAAAGAAAGAAGCGCAGACTTGCTCATGAAAAGGCAAAAAAAAAAAAAAAAGGCAGAACAATCGAAGGACAATAGCAAAGAAGAATTCAATTTAAAAACAGTTAAGAGGGACAGACAAAGAAGAAACAACTACCTCAGAATATCCAGCCAACAGGGATACAATTCATCCTGACGGACATGTACCCCATCCCCTCCTCCCCCCCTCTCCCCAATCCTCCTCTCCTCCTCCACCCCCTCTCCCTCATCCTCCTCTTAAAACAACTTTTCCTGTTTATTTTTCTATTTCTAATGTTTTTCAGACCCTGGCTGCCAATGCAATTATCTGATCATCTTTTCTTTTCAGCTGTCTCTGAGCTGTAGAGCAGGACGTTCATCGAGTGAAGACTCTCAAAAAGTGACTTGAGTGCCAACAATTTTCCTTCCCAGCGACAGTGGTTCACGGTCGGTCGTCATGGCGCTGATTGTATGGCTCCTTTGTGTGACTCTCGTCGCGCTATCCCAAGGTGCCCCATCCTCCAAAAGATGCCCTGCCCGCTGCCTCTCCTGCTCAATGGCGTAGCTGAGTGCTCCAAGCGAAGTGTGGTCAGCCCGCCCAAAGACTTCCCAGTGGAACTCGCAAAATCATCATGGATGGGAACCACGTGCGTGTTCTGGGCGCTCGCAGCTTCCAGGCCATGAAGGGTTTGGAGGTGCTCAGGATGAAGGGTGAGTATCTCACTCCATAGCTTACAGGTATAGGTCCACAGCTTGCAGGTATAATGGGCTATAAGCAACATTACCTTACCTTACAGGTATAAAGTCACAAGATATTTTGTTATACTATTTCATGAGTGTATAGACCTCATAGACCAGCTTGTTTCTGACACTAGCACCTCGGGCATCAAGACCCAGCTGTGGAACACTGCCACATGAGAATACTAGACCAGACATGATGAAACCAGTGCAGTCTAATGAGCTCATTAGTATCAGGACCCTACAAAATAAGCAGTGTTAAGAGCCTGTAAGCTACAATTAATTATCACATAAATGTCAACCTGATAACTCGTTAAAACTATTGTACAAGTATCGAGACCCAACAGGACAAAACTGTCACTTGAACATCTTGAGCCAACCCGCAAAAAGTACCTCCACATCATTCAGCTGTTAACAAACATCATTATGAAAGGCATTTCCACATCAAGCAAGCTGGGACCGAGTGTGTTCCACTCCACAAAACCATTCCAGTGCATGCCAGACAACATCCGCTCCCAGATCCTTCACCAGGAAACAGAAAACCTTCACAAGACATGATGGATTCAACACAGGCTGCTGTGATGTCAGTTTCATTCTAAATAATTTTTGCATCTCTAAAACCCAAAACCCACACTTGTGTAAACCAACAAACCAGAGAAGGAACACACATCATATTTGAAAACAAGAGTGCAGAGAAATGTAATCTGCCTGAAGAACAGCATGATGAAGAAACCTACACACCATTTCTCTTATGCCAGTGGCTTCTCCTACAGCAGCCTCAGGCAATGGTTTAAATGGCTGCAGAAGATGAGAAAGGGAGGGAGCTGAAGAAGAGAGGAAAGAAACAGACAGACTGACAGCATGGATGTACAAGCTGTATGTGAAGCCTTGTCAACAGTCATAGAAAGAAAAAGAAAATGTGATTTATTGACTTGAAAACTCAAATGGAATGATGCCCATACAAAAACTGGAGGAAGCATATAACATTCCTGAAGGGGGGGGGGCGAGCAAGAGGATGGGGGGTGGGGGGGGGGGGGGGGAACGGGTGGAGCATGGGGGACTGATTTTCCATTACAAGGGAGGAAAAAAGTGATTAGCCTTCTGTGAAATGTTTTTGTCTGTTTAACCCATTTTGGGAAAATGTGTTAGCACACCATCCTCTCTTCACTACATCCCACACCCACATCTCCGCCCCCCCCCCCCCCCCCCCCCCCCCCCCCCCCCCCCCCCCCCCGCCTCGTGCACGCACACACACGCACACACACACACACACACCACACACACACACACACACACACACACACATTCACACCAAGAAAAGAAGTGACGGAAAAGAGTCATAATGAAAGCAGACAAGGCAAAAAGGTTACAATGAATAGATTACTTAAGACCTCAAAACCACTGGGACCAGAGTGATGAGATCAACTGTGGCACTCCTGGAAATGAAAAGGAAGAAGATGGAACTGGACAAAGGGAAAAACATGTGGGGGGAAAGAAGAAGAAAGCGAAAAAAAGAGAAAAAAGGATGGAAGGGGTTGGGATGGAAAAGGATAATAGCGAGGAACAGAAGGAGAACTAGGGATAAAATCAGATGGAAAAAGAGAAAAGGTGGAAGAGATGTCATGCTGACTTATGGAAAGGCCAACCACAAGGGCCTCCTCAGGACTGGGGAGGAAGAGACGAAGCTGTCAGCCTAGGCAAGGCATAAAGGTAACATTTGAAGGACACCAGCTGCCGTGGCGAAGTGGTTAGCGTCGCGGACTCCCGGCTGGGAGGTCGTGGGTTCGAATCCCATCAGAGTCATGTGGGTTTTTCTGCCCCGACCAGCTCTTACCCAGAGTTGAGTTTGCTGCGGACTCAGTTGGGAAGACTGGGACCACACAGTCAAGTTTCATCCACTTAATGGATGCGTTTCTGAGAGTGTTGCTCAAATTTCCTGACCAACACTGCAGGTGCCTGTTTCTCTCGGGCCTGGTTGACGCCGGGATATGTTATGAAAGGAAGCGTAGAGTACAGCCCTGTCATGTAGTCTCAGACCGAAATGGAAATCCGTAGCATCATCTTAATCATCCTCATTCTCATCGATCAGCATAAAAAAAAAAGTCTCAAATTCTGTGGCCCTTCATGCCCTGCTCTCATGGTGACCTCAGTTTCGATGTCCTCTCCACGTCTGTGGTCTTGGTTTGGTTCCGTCGGGGTCACCGGTATCGGCGGGTCCATGGGGGCTGTCGTTGGACGGACGTGGTGGCGCCCTCCTGAGGGAGAGCTCACTCACGCCGGCTCCATGACTAAGCAATTATTGTCGTCAGTAGGGGACTTAGTAGGTGGTGTCCTGTGTATGTTAGATCAGAACAGGCGCCACTGAACACCACCGAAGTGACTCGGCAGCAGTGCAGTGTCTCCTCCGGTGGGTTGCCTCTTGACGATTTGACATTGTCTGCTCCCTGTGGGTTGCCGGTGCCGGGGCTGCGGCGGGGCCGACCAGGCTGTGGCTGTGGACGGGGTGTCGGAACGAGCGGCGTGGGTGCACTGCCTCTGAGGTGGCGCAGAGGTTGGGACAGCAAAAAAAAAAAAAAAAAAAAAAAAAAAAAACATTTGAAGGACACACACCATTAATGACAGTTCCCGACACAATCAGTCAGAAGTATTGGACTAGTATTAAGCACAATCACATGATCTAAATAATCAACTTTGAGACTTTAAGAACCTATAATTACTCCTTTTTTTATTGAGTTTTCCAGGAAAAATTAATTTACTCTGTTTTTGAAATACTGCATTTGAAGACTGTGTTACAAGACTTCTTCCGAGGAAACAACTTCCGCGAAAATCTAGAAACCATGAAGCGTGCTTTCCCGTAAAAGTCTTGGGGAATAGTACCTTCTCCCTAAATACTCTGTTGCACACGCACAGTTGGTATATAAAAAAAAAACCAGGTGTCAGCATCAAAAGAAAATACAAGGCACTTAAGGAAATGTAAAGAAACAGTAAAGAAATAATAACGACTACTGAAAACAGTAGTATATAATTATACACCAATTTAATTTTCCAACCCTCACTTTACTTCATATGATAAAAAGGATGGTCAATTCTCAGAGATCCATGTCCAAGATAATTAATTATTTCGTGCTTGGAGGTTTCTGAGCTCACATATTGACAAACGAAAATATCATCATACTTTTATTCATGAATAATCAAAATAAGATAAGATAAGATAATGTTGCTTATAGCCCAGCCGACCGCAAAGGGCCACATCAGGGCTGTCACCACGTTACAATCAACTCACCAGTCATTTAAAAAAAAAAAAAAAAAAAAACAACAACTTTCACACATCTCTTTAAATGACATCGTCTAGAAACGCACCAGAAACTTCGTTAAAAATCTTTCTGCCATAAAATCTTAAATCAGATGAAAAATGTTAATCTCTCTCAAAAACTCAAGGATCACGTCAGGCGGGACATCCCTGAACAGGATCTTCATGGACTCCGCTGTAAAATGTTTGTGTCTCACATCGTGCAAGTCCCAACACTCTAAAAGAACATGTTTCATTGTGAGTGGCACATGACATGGAATGCACCACGGAGCTTCTTCACCCTTTAAAAGGTAGGAATGGGTAAAATACGAATGGCCGGTGTGCAGCCGGCACAGAACCATTTCCTCTTTACGACCACCCGACGTAGATGGGAGGAAGTCCTTAAGGTTTGGACGGATCTGACAGAGTTTGTTACTGGTCTGTGTGTTCCAATCCTCCTGCCAGAGGTCTCTCACATAATCGTTAATTTTGGGTTTCACATCTGAGCAGGGGATATAAATGCTGGACAGTTTCTCTCTTGTGGCGTTCTTGGCTAAACGATCAACCATTTCGTTCCCGCCAATGCCAACATGACCAGGAACCCAAGCAAGAGTAATGTTGTAACCATCCGCTTTCAACTTGCTAAAAAGTTCAAGAAATGTAAAAGTTCTGGATGCTGAAGGTTGCGGCCAGCTATGGCCTCCAAAGCTGACAGCGAATCCGACAGAACCAGAAAGTCCCTCTTCGTAGATTGTGAGATTATCTTCAAAGCCAGAACCAGAGCAGTAAGTTCAGCGAATAGACAGAAACATCTGAATGTATATGTTCCAACAGTATCTGAGAAGGAGCCCCAGGGCAATAGGCTGCACAGGCCACTCCATCTTCAGACTTGGAACCGTCAGTGAAAACTTTTTGATAGGATGGGAATTTCGAACAGAGGTCAGCATACAATGCCTTGTACGCCAGAGAGCTGGTAGACTCTTTGCGAAAAGCTGCAAGATCGAAACGAATCTTTGGTGTGAAAAAGGTCCACGGAGGCTGATCCGGAAACTTGGAAAAATCCGACACAGCTCCTAGGTCTAGACCTGCATTCGCACGTGAGGCTGCATACGAAGACCAAACGGCGGAATACATTTAGGGTTGTTTTCAAACTTACTTTGGAACGGAGGGTCAAAGACACAGTCATAGGCAGGGTTTTCTGGTTCCGAGAACAGTCGGATATAATAATTCAAAGACAATTTCAGCCTGCGGTTGGACAGTGAAGGTTCACCTGCCTCTGCGTACAGCTGTACACAGGGGTGGTGCGGAACGCTCCAAGACAGAGATGAAGCCCTTGATGGTGGATAGGGTCCAAGAGTTTGAGGTAAGACGATCTTGCAGAGCCGTACACAGCACAACCGTAGTCCAGTTTAGAATGGACCAAGGCTCTGTAGAGGTGCAGCAAAGTTTTCTTATCAGCGCCCCAATCAGTGTGCGCTACGACCCGCAGAATATTCAGTGCTTTCTGGCAAGCAGTTTTGAGGTTTTTAATGTGGCTGAGAAAGTTCAGTTTCTGGTCAAAAATCACTCCTAAAAATTTAGCCTTTCACAGCTGGAATGGGAGATTTCCCTACTTGAATTTCAGGATCTGGAAAAAACTGACGGAAATTATGGAAGTGAATACACTGCGTCTTTGTAGGAGAAAAGGTGAAACCGTTTTCATCCGCCCACTGATGGATTTTATCTACACAAAGCTGGAGCCTGCGCTGGACGCTCGGGTACAGGCTTCCAGTTGCGTAGACAGCAAAATCATCCACAAACAATGAGCAGTCTGAACCCTGCTGAACTGATTTAACAATGTTGTTGATCTTGATGCTAAAGAGGGCAGGAGACAGTATGCTCCCCTGTGGAACACCAACTCCTGCTCGTGACATCAGAGAGAGTGGTGCCAACCCGGACCTGAAACTATCGTTCTGCCAAAATATTTTGTATGAAAAGCGGAAGATGACCTCGAAAACCAGATCATGGAGATCATGAAGTATCCCGACTTCCAGGTGGTATCGTAGGCCTTCTCCAAGTCAAAGAAAATTGCCACTGCATGCTGTTTGTTCAGAAAGGCGTTCCGAAGTGTAGATTCCAGACGAATCAAATGGTCAACTGTAGTCCGATGTTTGCGGAAACCACACTGTTCTTTCGCCAAAAGGCCATCAGTTTCGAGTTTCCACATGAGCCTAGCATTGACCATTTTCTCCATCAATTTGCAGACACAGCTGGTCAAAGCTATGGGACGGTAGTTTGATGGGTTAGAAAGATCTTTTCCAGGTTTGGGAATTGGAATAATGAGGGCTTTTTGCCAAGAAGGTGGAAAAAAACCCAGTAGTCCACACATGGTTGTATACCTGTAGCAGTATGTTCAGACCTTCTTGCGGAAGATGTTTCAACAGTTGATAATGGATTTCATCTATACCTGGAGAGGAATTGCTGCAAGAGAGTAAGGCAGATTTCAGTTCGTTTAACGTGAAAGGAAGATTGTAGTCTTCCATGTTGTCTGACGAAAAGTTGCAGGGTGATTTTTCTTTAAGGGCTTTGTTTTTGACAAAAGTGGCTGATTTGTTAGAAGAGGAGGAATTCTTTTCAATGGTTGAAGCAAGCAGATTAGCAACTGCTTTTTTCTCCATTATTAAAGAGTCCGAAAACTTGAGATGGTTCACAGTGGGACAGGTGTTCTTCCCTTTGATTTTCTTAATGATGCTCCACACTTTTTTCTTGGAAGTTTTCGATGTCAGCTGGAGCAGAAGCTTCTCCAGGACCGAGTTTACTGATTTTAAAGTGTGTCTCGATTTAGCACGGAGTTTCTGATGGGCTCGAGCGTTGGGACCTGAAGGTCGTTGGTATACCCGACACTGAGCCCGTTTTCGAACTTTGGAAATTTGTTGGCAGTCTGAATCGAACCAGGGTGTTTTTGGCATTTGAAGTTTATCGGAAGACACTGGAATACAGGCTTTAGCACATTTGATCACAGTGTTAGTCAGAGATTCTGCTGGGTCCGGACTCTGAAGAAAATCAGTGTCTGGAATTCCTTAGAAATAGTGGCTGCAAATAGATCCCAGTTTGCTTTCTTATAATTTAGATGTTGAGAGACAGAGATGTGTTCAGTTATTACGGGCTGTAAAAGGACAGGGAAATGGTCACTTCCGTGCAGATCGTCATGGACAGACCACTCATAGTCCAGGACCAGCGAGGGGTCATAAATCGACAAATCTAAACACGAAAGTGAACCTGTGGAAGAGTGGAGGTAAGTTGCAGATCCGTCGTTCAGACAACACAAATCCAAATCCGAAAGGACATCCTCAATTAGCAGACTCTGGATGACGTACTGACACTACCCCAAAGAGGATTGTGACCGTTTAAAGTCACCCAACAGCAAAAAAGGTCGAGGAAGTTCTCCTATCAGACTGACAAGGTCCTGACGACAAACCGGGACAGAAGGTGGAAGATAAAGGGAACAGATTGTCACAGTCTTGTGGAGAGTGACTCTCGCAGCTACAGCCTGAAGGGAGGTAGACAGAGCGACAGGACTATACAGCAAAGTTTTGTGTATGAGAAGGGCAACACCGCCCGACAGTCCCAACGTGGATGGTTGTGCAGGTTTGGAAAGAATATTAAAGCCAGAAAGAGTGAAGGTCTTCTGGCTTTGAATTTGAGTTTCCTGAATAGCCACGACGGAAGGTTTTATAGATCGACACAGAAGCTGCAGCTCCTCGAAGTTGGAATTTAGTCCACGGATATTCCAATGGAATATTGTACTATCCATGGTGCAGAGGGCGAAAAGGAGAGATATCAGGTCATCTCCTCATCAACGTCCGCTTCCAATGGAGTGAATTTATTGCTTAGTTTCACTGGACTGTGTTGGTCTTCGGACCTGCTGGCAGACTTGCCCGCAGGTGACGAAGGCCTGGAGTTTGGAGATGGTGGAGGCCTGGGGTTTGGAGATGGTGGAGGTTTCTTTCTCATCTCCACCATCTCCACACTCAGTTGAACTCCCCTGCCTGCACGAGCACTGCTCAAGGGAGGTCGAGGTGGGAGGGCTGGCTTTTTGATCTGCCCAGCAGCAGATGGAGTAGACTGCTGAGCAGTCTGGGGGATGGCAGATTTTTTGCCCCACCAGGGGCACCTACTTTGGGTTGGGAGGTGGTGGACTTGCTTCCACCAAAGCTTATCTGTCTTCCTTGTAAAGTCTTGGAGAAAGTAAAATCGTCAGTCTGGCAGCAGACTGAACGTGTCGATACTTTTTTTTTACCGCCGAAGCGTATGAAGATGCTGTTGGCATCTGACTGCCAACAACCTGCCTGCGGGCTTCAAAAAACGAGATCTTCTTTTCTGTTTTGACCTTTTGGATGTTTGACTCTTGTATCCAGACAGGGCAGTTGCGTGAAGAGGAGGGGTGGTCGCCACCGCAGTTTGCACAATGCGCCGGGTCTTTACACGGCCATCATGGGTTGCCTTGCAACAAACCCCACACACCTCCTGCCCAGAACAGCGGTCTCTGACATGACCAAACTTCTGGCATTTGAAGCAACGCATTGGAGACGGAACATACATTTGTATACGGACATTCAAATATCCTACTTTGATGACAGGAGGTAGCACAGGGTTGCAGAATGTCAGAAAGAGGGTGTTGGTGGCCACTCTTTCTGCACCTTTTTTCACTGTCACCCTATGCACCTCTGTCACACCTCAAAATAAAAGTATTCCAAAAATATAAACTGACAAAAGCCTTAATGCACAGCATCAAGGGCAGCCAAACACTATCATAGTTAATTACAGTTAACAGTTCTTTTATACACACGCATGCACTCACCTACATACCAGACAGTTACAAACGGCAAGAAAATCTGATCACCGCTGAGAAAAGAAAGATTACTGGTCAAAACAGTTTGTTTAAAAAGGTAAGTCTGGAGTATTCTCTATAAGACATAACTCAAAGAGCAATTAATTCCAGAGGTCTGTGTAAAACATACAAACAAAAGGAGCGGGAGCCGAAACTTTACCATTTCTGTACGAATTTTCCTACAGAACATGCATTTGCAAACGATCAGAGCTGCCTTCAAGCAGCATGAACACATGCAGACATAAACCACACCCACTCTTTTCCCTCCTTTCCCTCAACACCCCCAAACAGCCACAACTCTTTCAGACAGAAAAAGGGGGCGACAACTGAGTTTGTTTTGAAAAGGGAACAATTGGAAATGCAGGGGAAGGAAGAGGATGGGGGGGGGGGGGGGGGAGGTGAGGGGAGGTAAAAGGTGGTGCACTGTTTACTGTATCTCTCACAGCTGACAGACCCCTGATAACTAAACAAGTGGGAGGCTCAGCAGGGGAAGTAAGGGCAGGATGGTGAAAACTATGGGCAAAGCTGAAAGGACTTGGTTGATGTCTGTTAACATGATCATGTTGATGTTCAGAAAACACCAACAAACAGGCATGAATGGACTGGGTCTGGGAATGTCAAGGCTGCATGAGTGCATGCATGGCTGTTGTTCTTCTTGCCATGAGGCATTTTATGAGGTGACCTGGGTTTTCCCTTCCTGCATTAACTTTATTAGATAGTCAGAGTGCATAAGAAAGAGAGAATGACAGTGAGTGCAATAAATGTGAGTAAGCACGTAAGTCTCCCTTGACACATAGTATGTTGTTACTGTTCAAACTTCAAAGTCAATATACCTGTGACTTTAAAAAAAAGAAAAGTACAAGAAAAAAAAAAAAAAGGTATGGTTACACAATACCATACACAAGCCCTGTGGGTCATATGGAATCTGATGCAGATGATAAGGTATATTCAATATAACTAACTTTCATCACCAACCGAGATAGCGAAACAAAGAAGAGCTTTAGCGGGAAAAAAAAAAGAAAACAGCATTACACACCATCACTTCCATACAACATGATTTAGCTCCATCTGAATCCGAGCAGAAAAAAAAATCCCTGCAACATCACAAACTTTAACCAACTTAGAACCCCAACCGGGGCTAAATAACCCATCACGCTGATCATCACGGCCACCACCTCTTGTCCACCCAGGCAACAAGGTGAGGGTGGTGAAGTCGGCGGCCTTCAAGAAGATGCCGAACCTGATGACCCTGGACCTGTCCAACAACCAGCTGGTCAAGATCTACGGCCGGGGCTTCGAGGGCCTGCAGCAGCTGCAGACCCTGTCGCTGCAGTACAACAAGCTGCGCAGCATGGCACGCATCTTTGACGCCACGCCCAAGCTGTACCAGCTGAACCTGGCCTTCAACCGCCTGCGGGCCGTGGGCAAGAACGACCTCAAGACCCCACCAACATCCACTACCTGGACCTGCGCAACAACCGCATCAGCAAGATCCCCCCGGACGCCTTCAAGCACCTGCGCCTGCTGAGGTACCACTTGAGGAGGGAGGGGGGGGGGGGGTGAGGGGAGGAGGCTGGTTGGAGAGATTGGGAAGGATGGTGGTAGGGGACGTGGGGAGGGAGGATGGGGAAGAAAAGAAGGAAGATGGAGTAGGAGGGGAGTGAATGGGGTGGTTTGGAGGTATCTGGGATTAGAGAAAATGATGGGGAGGTGAGTTTTGAGAGAGGGGCATGGGTCGAAGAGGAGTAGAGATGAATGGTGGGCATGGGACCAAGTGTATGTGTGTGCGTGTAGGGGGGAGGGGTATTAGTTGTTTTTGTGTGTGTGTGTGTGTGTGTGTGTGTGTGTGTGTGGTGTGTGTGTGTGTGTGTGTGTGTGTGTGTGTGCACGCATGTATCTATGCACACTTGTATGTGCACGTGTGTGCGTGAATGCCTGCACATGTGTATGCATCTATATTTTCCATCTATTCATGTCATGTACAAATGGAAAGGTACATACAAGTACAAATGAACACTGAAAATGTATGTCGACTGTTTATGGCATGCATGTTGACTTGCTTTGATTTCTTTCCATAAAAGTGAAACTATAATCTTACAACAGATCTCTTCACAAACATCTGGGCTTCTGACTTTCTATTATGAACACTTCCAACAGAATCACAAAATATAACTGTTTAAGGGTTTCCCCTCCCCTCCCTCCGCCCTTTTTTTTCAAACTGGTTATCTCAGCAATCAATGCAACACACACACACACACACACACACACACACACACAGAGTAGTACAGTCCCCCTCATGCACTTTAAACTTTGTCTTTGCTTCAACGCCCATACTGTGCCGAATTTAACGAAGATAAGTGATAGCCTGTTCTTCATTTATGTTGTCCTGAGTGTTGTTTATCTCGCCTGAAGCTGACCTTAGAGGTCAAAACACGTCGCATTTTGTCTTGCGATTCGTTTGTCCACGTTGTTCGACAGAGGTATTGTAAGAACTTTTTAAGGTTTGTCTGACGGGTCTCTGCCCACACAGGTACCTGTTCCTGAACCAGAACCCACTGGTCAAGGTGCCAGACATGACCTTTGGCAGCAGAGTCCTGCAGCTGGCCGACTTCTCCAACTGCAAACTGACCCACGTTCCACGCACCATGCCACAGTCATTGTCTGACTTCCGGCTCAGCGACAACAAGATCATGCAGATCCAAGACGTGGACTTTGCCGTGAGTCCTGTTGTTGTTGTTGTTGTTGCTGTTGTTATTGTTAAGGTTGTTTTTGTTGTTGCTGCTGTTGTAGTTTTCGTTGTTGTTTATTCAGTCTCAAAGACCTTATTGCATTGTATGAACAACATTTCTGTATTGAAACAAGACAGGCAAGTCTGAGCTGATCACAGGTGAATGAATACACGCACCAGGAATCATGGGGAGAGCAGCTAAACGGGCAGAACTGATGAGTTGGGAGGGGGCTGAGGGTGGGGAGGGGCAGTGTTTTGATTATTTCCAATTTGGTACCATTCATACTTATTGTTCTGTGTCAGTCTGGTTCAACAAATTTAAAAATCTTGAAATAAAATAACCAGCAGAACAAGTCAGGACTTGTGAGTCATACTCTCCACTACCATACAAAGCCACCTGTGAAAGATTATCGGACAAAAAAAAAAAAGAAACCCTTTCAGCTTTAAACTAACATACTGTCAGTCAGATACAGAGGCAGAACAAACATCATGCCCATTAGCACAGCAACGACACTGTTCCGTCATTATGGCTCCAACTGTTTCAGAACATGACCAAGCTACGTCTGCTGGCTCTCAACAACAATGAGCTGCACTTTGTGGCCAACGGGGCCTTCAGCGACCTCCTCAACTTGGACGAGATCTGGCTGAGGAACAACAAGCTGGTCTACATCCCCCGCGGGCTGCCCGACAACCTGCGCAAGCTCTACATGGACTCCAACAAGATCCGCGTAATTGAAGACGGGCTCTTCTCCAACGCGTCCCGGCTGGACTACTTGACGGTAGAGAACAACAAGATCAACCGCATCAACACAACAGACGTTCACCGGGCTGAGGTTTCTCAAATCGCTGAATTTCCAGGGCAACAAGCTGACGGTCATACAGCGAGGCACATTTGATTCTCTGGGCAACCTGTCCACACTGTCCCTGTCCAATAACCCCTTGGAAAAGGTGGAAGACCAGACCTTTGTCAACCTGAACAACCTCACCTTCCTGCACATGGACATGTGTGGGGAGAAGATGACCCTGGAGCAGAACTTCCTGGCTGAGATGCCTAAACTGAAGCAGCTCAGCATGATGAACAGTCCTGGATTGGGCAAGGCCTTCACTCAGATGGTGGCCGACACTCCCATCTCTCCTCTGAAGCAGCTGGTCGAAATCGACCTGACCTACAACGACCTCAACACCCTGACCCCGAACATTCGGGAGGTCTTCCCCTCCCTGAACGCCCTGGCCCTGGACGGGAACTCCTGGATCTGCGACCGCCGCCTGGTGTGGCTGAGGGACTGGATGCTGCACAGCGACGTCAGCTTCCACAAGTACGAAGAGGTCATCTGCGAGCACCCCTACGCACTCAAAGGCCGCGCCATCCGGGACGTGAACGAAGAGGACTTTGTGGAAGTTGCGCCCACTACAGAAGCACCCAGTATGGAGGAATATTCCAGGATGATGGCTGACAAACAGGCCAGCAACTCCTCCTCCTCCTCCTCTTCCAGCGGGTTATCCCCCCCAGCAGCCATGCATGACAGCTCTGTGATGATTGGCGCCAAACCCCCTCCCGCTTCCGCCGATGCCGTCGTCAACAAGCTGAAGAAGCAGAAATCGCGTCGCAGGAAGAACAGGAAGCTGCGCAAGGCGAAGGGCAAGGGCCGCAAGAAACGCGGCAAGAAGGGAAAGGGGAGAAAACGGAGGAACAAGAAGAACAGGAGGGCAAGAGTGGTCCGCTCTTAAGTTAAGCAGAGGACTGGGGAAGATGCAGGATGGGCTGGATCATGCTCCCACGGCCTAAATGGTGGAGGAGCTGATGCAGAGAAATTGCTAATGTGTTTAACCACATCGTAACGTGTTGTTTGTTTCATGTGTCGTATGTTTGTTGCACCAGAGATCCAATTTTTGTATTCTGGATGATGATGAACATTTCTCCACAAGTTGGACAAAATTTGAATCAAAAGAGGAAAAAAGAAAAAGAACGAAAAATTAAGTGCTGAAGAATAATAAACAAAATGCAAAAAAACATGACAAATGGTTTACCAGAGCAACGTCGTATGAAAAGAAAAAATCACTGAAAGTTAATGGTGATGAATGAGAGTATTTTCACACAGGAAAGTGATCAAGACAGCCCCTACTCCCCCCCCCTCCCCCCTCCTTCTTCCTCTTATTAGTGTGGCTGTGGGGAGTCGTCCTTCAGGTCTGCACAAAATTTTCAAGATCGCTGAAAGAAAATTTTCAGTATCGCTGAAAAAAGCAACACTATTTTCATTACTCGGTTGTGTCTGTTTGATTTGTTTTTCCTTCTACCACAGCAGCCACTCAAGGAAACCCGAGATCCCATTCAACAAGGCAAACAGTAAGCCATGCATATATACGCATACTGATCCAAGCCCCCCACCCCCCCCCCACCCCCCCCACCCCCACCCCCACCCACCACCCAATCCCCACTGTCTGTGGAGCGCAGCGTATCATAAAAAGAAGCATGCATTGCTGCAAAAAAAAAAGTTAACCAACAAGAGGTGAACAAAAACAATTTGATGGACAAAAAGAATTCAATTTAATTAAAGACTGTACTTTTCCAAATGCATTGCTTCACCTTCTTGAATACCTTGACATTTCCAAAACTTAGTTTTACATTTACCGCTGTTCATTATAACTTTTCAGCCGTCATTTTTTTGTTGTTGTTGTTGTCACAAACATTCTTGTTCTTGTCCTGTTCACTGCTTCATTGTTGTTGTTGTTTTTTCTTTTTCATTAACAATTATTCACATGTATTTTAAACCAATGCAATACTCACTGTACATAATGATGTGATTGGGATGTTTTAGTTCTTGTGGTTGACACAATAATACTCAATGTACAAAGAGATATGCTAGATATCTTCTCAGTCATTTCTATGTTGAACGTCCCATTGTTTTGGTCAAATAATACTCAATGTACAAAGAGATATGCTAGATATCTTCTCAGTCATTTCTATGTTGAACGTCCCATTGTTTTGGTCAAATAATACTCAATGTACAAAGGATATGCTAGATATCTTCTCAGTCATTTCTATGTTGAATGTCCTGCTGTTTTGGTCATTGGTGTTGTATGTTTGCCATCTTATACATTTGCCACTCTAGAACAGAGAACATTAAAAAGAATTTCTTTGAAGATAAAACCTGTCTGTTGCAAATAACTTGTAAATGTGTGTGTGTGTGTGTGTGTGTGTGTGTGTGTGTGCGCGCGTGTGTGTGCGTGTGTGTGTGTATGTATGTCTGTGTGTGTGTGTGTGTGTGTGCATGCTTGTGTGCATCCCTCTGTGTGTGTGTGTGTGTGTGTGTGTGTGTGCACGCATATGTGTGCATACTTCAGCATGTGTGTGTGTACCATTAGGTATATAGATATCTGCATTAGGAAGATGGACAGACAGTGGACTTTAAGCAGCACAAAGATAGAGGAGCAGAGAAGCAGAAGAACTGGAAATAAGGAGAGTAACAACATCAAACATAAACTACAAGAAGAGGAATAAGATGAGGAAAAAGAACCACGAGAAGAACAGGCAGAACAACGCTAGGCAAAAAACAACAACAACAACAACATCAAGAACAACATGAACAAGACAAAGACCCCCCACCCCCACCCCACCCCCACCCCACCCCGCCGCAACAGAGTGAAACAAATACAACAAAACAAGATGAGAAAGAAGAACAATAAGGACACATACAACAAGAACAGGAAGAGAAAGAATAACAAGAAGCCCACAAATAAAAAAGACATGCAGAAGAACAAATGAAACACTAACAAAAATAATCAGGAGAAAGAGAAACAGGAACAACAACAACTGAACAAGAACAAGCAGAACACAAACAAGGTGAAGATGAAGAACAACAAAAAGGACAAACAAAACATTACAAGAAAACAAAAAAGAACAAGCAGATAAACAAACAAAAAGAACAAGAGCAAGCAGAACACCATGAACAAGAACAGGAACAAAAGGAACACGAATTAACAAAGAATACAGACAATGAAGAAGAACAGGAACAACAAGAACACAAATTAACAAAGAATACAGACAATAAAAACAAAAAGATTCAGAACAACATGATGACGAAAAATGAAGAATGAAAACAAAAAAAAACCCAAAGAAAGAAGAAGAGCAAGAAGAAATACAATAAGAAGAACATAAACAAGAAAAACCACAAAAGCCCAAAGAATATAAACAAGAGCGACAAAAACAGGAAAGAGAACATAAAAGAGCACAGAGACAGGGTAGGGAAGGGAATGGGGGCATAGGGGAGGGAGAAAAGAACTGAGAGAGAAAAGGTGGGAGAAACAGAGAGAGAGAGAGACAGAGAGAGAGAGAGAGAGAGAGAGAACAAACCAGAGAGGTAGTAGAATCTCACTCTATACTGATATCATTAGCAACTGACGAGAATTCTACACCTACTCATCTTGTTAATGCAAGTGTGTGCATGCACATTCCCACACCTAGGCACGCACACACACACACATGAACACACAAAACACACACACACACACACACACACACACACACACACACACACACACACACACAGAGTTTGGTATGCTTTCTTGTACACTATTTTGTGTGCAGTCCCGACCCTTCCTTCTTTAACCATGCAGCAGTTTACATACAACCAAACCCAGTCTCTTAGCTTTCTTTCAACATTCCCTACAGCTTATGGAAACACACACCAGGAGAAGCTGCACCTTCTGAAAACTCGCTCAATGTCGTGATTCTAAGGAACTGTTTTACTCCATCGCCACAACACAAAACTTCTTCAGGTAAAAATTCAGGCAAGTTGTTTATTTTGCGTGCGTCATGTTTGCAGCTGCGCCAGATGCAGGGGCTATGCATGCACCAATGGCTTGGCATTACATAGCTTTAAAGGTCAACTAAGCTGAAACTATCTCTCTTGGCTTCCACACATAAAGAAACATCTGAATGGCCCGTGTGGATTTATCAAGAATTAACCAGCGTGACACTTTTCATGCATCGCTTCCAGATTTGCAAGTCTGCTCAACCACACAGTTCCGCCTGTGTTCATACTAATAAAAATAAACGCTTGGAACAGAAAGTGGAGTGGGGCGGCAGGAAAGGGGTTAGGCAGGGGAGATGACCAACACAGGTTAATGTCAGCAAGAGGAACAACGGACAACCAGTTGCAGCACTGAGACACAAGCTGAGTGAAGCTGAAACTCCGTGATGGTAGCATAAGCTGCTTGTTTTCCTTCAGAATCCCATGAAGCAACACCGAGGAGTCTCACACACACACAGATACACAAATACACACACAGACACACACATACACAAACAGATACACACACACAACAGACACACACACCACAATATACACACAGGATAAACACACACACCACAACACACACACAGAGGAGACAAACACACACACACGCACACACACACACACACACACACACACACACACACACACACACACACACAACACACACACACACACACACACTGACCTTCTGCACCAAGGTGTGTCTCTCCTCCATCTCCTTCCTCTCCTCTTTGGCTTTGTCGCTCAGCTCCTCGACCTGCACAACACAGCCCCTGGTCATGACGGTTCTGAACCTAACACCCACTACTTCAGACCTTCAGGCTGTTCTGAGACAGCTGGGGTCAGAGAAGAAACCATTTCTTGCACACCCCTGTGTGACAGAACCAGAGAGAGAAACACAAAGACTGTATCAGGCAGCCAATGTTGAATGACAAAGAGTGAAAGACACACGTGTTCCAGAAAGGCAAATCTTAAAAGGAAGGGAATCTGTTCTTGCAGATCAGTGGAGTAGAGACAGAGTCAAATATTCCAGTAGAAAAAAAAAAAAAGTCTGAAAATGGAGGGAATCTGTTCTTGCAGATCAATGGAGTAGACACAGAGCCAAATATTCCAGAAAAAAAAGGAAGTCTGAAAATGGAGGGAATCTGTTCTTGCAGATCAATGGAGTAGAGACAGAGTCAAATATTCCAGAAATAAAAAAGAAAGTCTGAAAAGGGAGGGAACCTGTTCTTGCAGATCAATGGAGTAGAGACAGAGTCAAATATTCCAGAAATAAAAAAGAAAGTCTGAAAAGGGAGGGAACCTGTATCCAAAGTTCAATGTGGTATAAACTAAGGCACAATGTTCTGGAAAAGCAAGACTGAAAAAGGGAGGAACTCTACATCACAGAGCCAATGTTGTACAGGCAAAGAGACAAGCATCCAGAGAAAAAAAAGACTGAAAAAGGGAGGGAATCAACATCACAGAGCCAATGTTGTCCAGGCAAAGAGACAAGCATCCAGAGAAAAAAAAGACTGAAAAAGGGAGGGAATCAACTTCACAGAGCCAATGTTGTACAGGCAAATAGACAAGCATCCAGAGAAGAAAAAAAAAATTGAAAAAGGGAGGGAATCAACATCACAGAGCCAATGTTGTACAGGCAAGAAAACAAGCATCCAGAGAAAAAAAAAAGACTGAAAAGGGAGGGAATCAACATCACAGAGCCAATGTTGTACAGGCAAATAGACAAGCATCCAAAGAAAAAAAAAAGACTGAAAAAGGGAGAGAATCTACATCAAAGGGCCAATGTTGTACAAGCAAAGAGACAAGCATCCAGAAAAAAAAAAAAAAAAACTAAAAAAGGAAAGGAATCTGAACCTGGAGTTCAATGTAGTACAGACAAAGACACAAAACATTCCCCATAAGCAGGGCCTGAAAGGGAGGGAATCTACAAGATACGGAGGTCAAAGTAGCACAGACACACGCAAAATCTTAAAGTTTGCTAGATAATCTTCCACCTGTGTTAGCAAAGTGTTAACCCCCGCCCCCTTCAAACCACTTCCCCATGTAAAACAACAAAACACCAGCACACACGGCTGACTTCAATCATTTAACAGTACACAGCTGACAGACAATGGGAAGAAAAGGGAGGGCAGGGATCGGGGAGCCGGGGGGATGAGGGGAGAAAGAACAAAATTAATCATCGAATAAAAATAAATAAATAAATAAAAACAATATGGAAACAGCCTACCTGCAAGCCAATGTCCTTCATATGAGGGTCAAGGTCAGCAAAGAGGTCATGACCTTGGTGGAAGAATGTGCTCTGGGCATGCATGAATGACAGCATCTGAAACAGTACAACAGAAAAAGATGACTGTGCTGATTGTGTAACGTCAAAATGACATGATGCCCATCCTCCCCCTTGTTCCTATACACCCCTCCCCCCCCCCCCCCTCCATCAACAAGTAAGTCTTGCTTTACTGGTGTGGACACAAAACTGATTCCGTAAATGATATGTCGAAATGAAGGAACAGCAGTTTACTAGTATCGCTCATAAACTGACATTAAGTAAAGTAATGTTGCTTATAGCCCAGCCGACCGCAAAGGGCCATATCAGGACTATCATCGCGTTGAAATAAACTCACAAGTCATAAATTGACATTAAAGTGGCCCTTGATTGTTGCTGAATGTAACTGTCAAAAATGTTCTTCCACTTCTTTCACTTCTTCATGTGAAGATTTTCATTTCAATTAAATCAGAACCAAGAAGATTTTCTTCACAACCAAATTACAAGACTGACATAGAATCTTCCTTTTTTTTTTTTAGTAAAGAATATCAAGCTTTCTTTAAAAGAAGGTAAACATTTTTTATAAACAGATCTTTTAAACACATCACTCTAACCTTTTCAGGACAGATTAATTCTTTGGAAGTAACAGTGTAGCACAACAGAACATGAAAGCAAATGACACACAGCTACTCACCGTGTCTAGGACCTCAAATCGCTTCTTGGAGTGCAGCACATTGACCTGCCGCACAGAGGTAACAAACGTGTTGGGGCATGTCCATGTGTGTCATGTTCACAGGAATCTCAGTCAGTCTTCACTTCAACAACTGGTCATACGCAGTCAGTCCCACATACTCACGTTACACAAACATACACACAAAACACAGGAACACATGCATGCACAAACATGCACGCACACACACACACACACACACACACACACACACACACACACCAAACACACATACATACATACACACACAAACACACCACACACACACAACACACACACTTACAAGCACACACACACACACACACACACACACACACACACACACACACACACACACACACACACACACACTACACACACACACACACACACACACAAAATTTCATGTGCAACAAAAAGTCATGTACCCTATTTTTCTAAGTGCTGTATCTATAAATAAGATGCATTTTACCTAAAAATAAAGGGTATGTTCTTTACCCTAGAGCAGCATATAAACCAAAATACCACAGCACCTCAAAGACATCTGTCTTCTTCCAAAAAGAATACACACTCACCCAAAAAGAATATATACTCACCCCAAAAAAAATACATACTCACACATTCACCCCCAAAATACATACTCACCCCAAAAAGAATACACACTCACACCACAAAAAAAAAAACATACTCACACATTCATCCCAAACAGAATACACACTCACCCCAAAAAGAATACATCCTCACACACTCACCCCAAAAAGAGTACACACTCGCCCCAAAAAGAATACACACACACACACACCATACATCCACACCATACACTCAACAGCTACTTCGATCTAATCTACACAGAACAGAGAGGTTCCACTGAAAAATAGGAGTCTGAGGAGAACACAGACCTCAGAATCTTACAAGTTCATAGTTGTCAATAATAAAGTGAACATGATTTTTTTTTTAACAGCTGAAATCCATGGATTATTTCTTGAAAAATTATGAAAATGTAAAAAAAAAAAAAAAAATTCTGTAATATATTAGCTCACAACTTTTTTTTTCCCAAAAAGTGAAAAAGAAAAAAAATCCTGGATCACACTTTTGATATGGATCTTCATCAAAATTTAACAGATTTCATCCTTAGGCCAATTTCCATTTCTCCAGAAAGTTTTTTTTTTTTTTTGTTCAGTGCCTTTCATATAATCTTGCCGACAGACAAACAAACCAAAAGATGCAGTTGAAAAAACAACAAACAAACAAACACAACTCCTTGGCGGAGGTTAAAAGAAAAAGACTCCCTATCCTATACCTCAAAGTTCAGTTTTAGTTTTAGTTTTATCAAGGAGACGTCACTGCGTGCAGACTAGTCCATATATGCTATACACATCTGTTCAGTTTTGAGACCACACTGCGCATGATTTAAGGGTCTTGGATAAATTAATTAATGACTAAGATGAGAGAATTTAAAAGAAGAGGGTCTTGTGGATATGCATTAGCTCAACGCCCTGGTCAGACCCTAGGTCTATACCTCAAAGACATAGTCCAAAGAGGTGTGGGCGAAGCATCTCTTCATGGTGGTCAGGTCATTCAACGCCTCCTTGCACTCCTGCGGCTTGGTGCGCAGGGCGTTGGAATTCCGTACTAAGGCGCCGTCCAGGTCATCGCTGATCTTCTCAAACTGTTTGCGCATCTCCTTCATTTTGCGTATGTCCCTGAAAGAAGACTGGATTCTTCAGCTTGCACACCCTCTCCTCCACATCCCCTCTATCCCCCTTTTCAGGAACTCCCCACCTCCTCCATCCACACCCCTTTCCCCCATAGGTCTGCACACAGTCAACTGCAGAATCAAAAGGGGACCACAAAAAAAAACTGGTCTCTGTGGAACTTTAAAGAAAACTGACGTACACTGAAATACACAAGTAAATATGTCTAAAAACAAACAAAAATTCTAAAAAAGCAAAGTAAAAAAAAAATTTTAAAAAAGGGAATATCTAACTCCACTAAAAACAGATGACAAGAAAACCCATATTCTCAGCAGGAAAAGTGCTCAGCCTATATAAAACCCTTAGCACTATTACTTCATAAGCATGTATGTGTGAGTGTGTGTACATTTTTTTTTCTTCAAGATAAGACACTGATGTATTCAAATCACTCCCAAGATAGTATTCAAGCAGCCTGCTCACCGAACCATGTTCATCAAAAAAAAAACCAACAACCAATCATCTGTCATCTGCAGCCACAAACATTTTGATAAATGTTCATGAAAAAAACCCCAACCAATCACCTGTCAGCCGCAGCCACAAATGTTTTGATCAGTGTTCATGAAAAAAAGAAAAAAATCATCTGTCAGTCGCAGCCACAAATGTTTTGATCAGTGTTCATGAAAAAATGAAAAAAATCATCTGTCAGTTGCTGCCACAAATGTTTTGATAACCTGGGACTGGCTGGCTGAGCGGGTAAGACGTGGGACCTTAGTTCCAAAAGTCTGGAGTTCAACTCCCACTTCAGACAGCCCAGCCGGAAGAGGTTTTCTCTTCAGAGTTTGCATAGAGTCCAGTCCCTTCTCAGTCATGCCGATGAGACTTTAAACCAATGTCTGTGTGTGAACGCATGCATTCAAAAAATCCTGAGAGCATGTTTAATTCTGTTCCATCTGTAGATGATGCAGAGGCCACGACCAATTTGTCGCCTGTTTCACAGAGTCATGCACAGTTCTGCCAAAATTCTGCCAAAATGCACGTTTTCCTGCGTATCCTTAGAGAATGGAGCAGCCTGTCAGAAGGACTTGGTGAGTCCAAAGCTAAAAATTTCTTCACCTCCTCCCAGGTACAGACTTCAAGCTTTCAACCCTGCTACCAACACCCACACCTCAAAGATGTTGGGTCAGGGTCGGTAGACAGAAGTGGAGGGTCAGCTCCCATCCCCAACCCCCATTCCACCATCTTTTTTTTTTCCTTTTTTTTTTTGAGGGACAGGAGAGGGGAAAGGGAGAGAGCAAAAGGGAAGGGGGGAGGGCCTGTGAATGGGGGGAAGGAAAAGGGGGCTGGAACTTTTAATTAAGCCATGTCAGGGCTGGCAATGTACAGTGACAAACTAGACAAAACTGTGCACGCAAAGCGAAAACTTAGAGGCCATCCAGCATCTTCACACTTAGCTGGGGATTTCTCCTGCTTTGTTCACTTTACAGGGTTTCTTCTCCTGGTCCTATGTCACCTCATCTTCTGACAGAGGTAGATGAAGACCCCAAATCCCCAGTGAAAATTAAAACAATCAGAGGGTTACTCACAGTCACACACAATGAAAAAGTCATGAGATTCCTGAGATTCCACGGCACAAATTGGGAGCTGACGGCTACATGAAATACTTGCTGTGCCATGCGTTGTTATGGATCTGGTAAGTTCCTAACATAATGATCTTCGGACACTTAATAAAAGAATTAAACCTGTGGTAAATTCTCTACAGACAGTTTTGGGCTGAATGTACCAAGCAAGTCGTCAGGCAAGTACCAAGCATGTCGTCAGGCAATCCAAAATGGTCAAACACTTAATCCTCTCACCCTATGAAAGAATCAAAGATCTGACACTGGCTTGAGAGTGTGCCATATATATCCATTTATTTTGTAAAAAATCAGTTCCACAGCTTTTGCAAGACATTGCTGACAGACAAACCAGCCAACAAAGGTTGAAGAACATGACAGGGTGGGCACAGGTAACATGACAGGGTGGGCACAGGTAACATGACAGGGTGGGCACAGGTAACATGACAGGGTGGGCACAGGTAACACGCAGCAAGAACGATTCCAACAAACATTCATGTAGCGTTTGACTCCACACAGCAAGAACGATTCCAACAAACATACATGTAGTGTTTGACTCCACACAGCAAGAACGATTCCAACATACATGTAGTGTTTGATTCCACACAGCAAGAACGATTCCAACAAATATACATGTAGTGTTTGATTCCACACAGCAAGAACGATTCCAACAAACATACATGTAGTGTTTGATTCCACACAGCAAGAACGATTCCAACAAACATACATGTAGCGTTTGACTCCACACAGCAAGAACGATTCCAACAAACATACATGTAACGTTTGACTCCACACAATCAAGATAAGCCTTACTTTTTGATGAAAGCATTGAGATTCTTGCATACAGATCTGTGAGCTTGGTCCATCAGGATCTGAAAAGCACACATGAAATCAGAACATTTGTTACACTCTTCATACACACCATACATACACTGCAAACAGCGTGACGACAACTGGAAACAAGAGAAGCTGTGGCTGACTTATGACAAAAACCAAGTTCAAACTTTTCCTTTGTGTCTCACAGCTGGAAGCAAACCAGTCTTTGTTCACAAATTACTAGAACATACACGTCAAACTCAGGCTTTTTTTTTCTTTTTTTTTCCAACCTTTGTCCTCTTTCCTTCTTCCTTTTTTTTTCTTTCAATCTAGATCAGCAAAATTCAGTGGTGTTTTCCGAGCATTTTGCACAACTGTCTCAAACTCCCTGAACTAAAATCAACAGTGTCTACAAACCTGACCTTTCTTTGTTTTTGTTTATAGCATACACAGAGGAATTGGACAGACTGTATGCAGGATAATGATTGGGAGATAGAGGTAGCCTGGGAGCTGGGGGATAGGGGTGGGGGTGGGGGGACATATAAGCTTTTCTGAGGCCAAAGGATATGCAATATATATTCAACTGATCAAACAAGAGAAAGAAAAAAAAGCAAGAGAAAGAAACCTGAGGTCTTCTTCCACCAAACCAAACAGAAGTGAGACATGGTAAAGAGATCTTCCAATGAACCCAACAGCAAGACATGCAAAGGATATCTTCTGACCAAAAAAAAAAAAAATGAAGGAAAAAGACATCCTTTGATTATCTTCTGAAAAATAGGAGACGCAAAGACATAATCCCACTGGACATCTTCAAACAAGAGTTAAAAAAAAATGGATGCATCATTCAAATGTCAACATTTCTGTCACTTGAAAGTGTAAATATTCCATGAACCACGAAAACACATCACTTCAGAGATCATTACCAATTCAAAATAATAACTTCACTGTGCTCACGTTCGGTGAAAAAGCAGTGACAATCATACCAATAGTGCATGGCTGCCACTGGAATTAAGTGACCCCAGGCAGGAAAAATGATTCTCAAAATTTCCAGGCTTGAAAGTCCTCGGATGGGAAGAGAGTGGGGGGGGGGGGGGGGGAGGGGAGGGGCAGGGGGGCAGGGGAGGGAATTTTGTATGTTTGAAATATCCATGAAAGCCAGGATGAAGATTGGTAGGAGGACTCTGACCAGACGATTACGTGCCGAGAAAGCCTTTAAAAACTGGTCTTCTTGTTCCAGTTTCTGTCTTTATTCCCTGGTCATCACACTCTTCAGGCAAAGGACAGTTTTTCCTATGGCTCAGAGGTAGGCCTAACTTTGAACTGGAACGCTTATTTCCCTTACCAGGAGAGTGCGTTGAGCTGCTTGACCTAACCACTCCACTGTTCTCAAAAGATATCTTTCACAAACAGACCTGATCCTTGCTCTCCTTTAAAAGACTGGATCTTCTTCAGCAAATTTACCAGTCATTAATCAACCTCAGTAGAATCATTCATTTCCGACTTCACATTCACTGGGTTTTAAGTCAAGGTCGCCAATTCATGATGTGAGTGGATTTCTTCCACTTTGGTTCCTCACAATCATATCAAAAATGTAGATCATTAGGTTTCCAAAGATTAAACAGATATTTGTGGTGACATGAAGAAAGGGAGAACAACACAAAGTGAACACATGTATACACAGACCAGCAGATAAACAACACAAAGTGAACACATGTATACACAGACCAGCAGATCAGACAGAGAGGCAGGTAAGTTTACATATACAAACAGCTTTTCTTTTTTTTTAAGACATACCCCAAAATATTTGATCATCTCTGACATTGCATGGGCGAAGCGGCTGAGACTGGACTGCAATGAAGAAAAAAAAAAAAACACGTCCATGAGGATTATATACATACCTGTGTCATGCAACTGAAAACAATAACAACAATCACGCACACACACACACACACACACACACACACACACACCGCATACACCACACTCCACACACACACATACACATACACACACCACACACGCACACACACACACACACACACACACACACACACACACACACACACACACACAGAGAAAGACAGAGACAGAGAGACAGACAGGCAGACAGACACAGACAGACAGATAGAAAGACAGACAGATATCGGGACAGATATATGCATACCATTTCAAAGATATTGCGACAGGTATCATATACGCATAAAATTTCAAACTACTCAAAATTTTCTATTTTGTCTTCATACAATGCAGTTGAGGACAGGAACAGAGTTGTGGTTGACAAGGAACTCAAATCAAAGTATAAACTAATCATATGTGTTGCAGAGGAAAAGATGCAAAAACAGGAAGAGAGAAAGAGAGAGAGAGAGAGACAGAGAGAGAGAGAGAGAGAGAGAGAGAGAGAGAGAGAGAGAGAGAGAGAGACACAGACAGACAGACAGACAGACAAAGAAGGAGAGAGAGAGACAGAGAAATAGAGAGAGAATGTGTGTGTTTGTCTCAATGTGTGTGTGTGTGCGTGCGTGCGTGCGTGCGTGCGTGCGTGCATGCATGCGTGTGTGCGTGTGTGCGTGCGTGTGCGTGCATGTGTGTCTGTGTGCGTGTTTGTGAGTGTCTGTGTGTCTGTATGAGTACACATGTGTGTAAATGTACGTTCACTGCATGATGTGCAATGAAAGTAGCTGGCAGGAGAATAAAGAAGGGGAAGTGGAGGGCAGTGAAAAGGGTAGGGGGGAGGAATGGGTTGGGGGAGGGAGGATGCCTGGAAAGGGGAGTGTGGTGTGATCGACAGTGATCACTTTAAAAAAATGTGTGAATCGCCAACCCAGCATAACCAAATAAACATGCAGAATAGAGAGGATTCCACGGCCACACACACACACTCCCAGGATTTTTGACTCCTTTTTTGTTCTCCAAACAGTTCAACTTCCCTTCGTTCCACGTGGTTCAGAATGCAGCTGTTCATGGATCTGCCTCCACATAGTTTTCCATGACGTCTGTGGGTGGGGGGTTTTTTTGCCCTCCATCTCCCACCCACCCCCTCCTCCCTCTCTCCCTCCCAAAGCCTAGGAATGAGGATTTGTTAGATAAACACACACTCTCACACTCCCACGCACACACACATACACACACACACACACACAGAGACTTGCACGCAGGCACACACACACACACACACACACACACACACACATAGACTTGCACACACACACACACACACACACACACACACACACACACACACACACACACACACACACACACAGACTTGCACACACACACATACACACACACACACACACACACACACACACACACACACATACACACACACACACACACACACACACACACACACACAAATATCTGGGGAAAATTGGCAAATGCCTATGTAAGCTGAGAATGAGGACGGAGGGGGAAGAAGTTGACAGGGAAAACATACATGTTTATTACAAAAGCAACATAGATGTCATCTGTATCTGCTTTAAAATTTAAAAACAAAGAAAAGAAAAAAAACAGCATTCCTGCATCTCCCACAGAATCTGTTACATAATTCTCCTCAGCTATCAAATCCGTCCCTTGTATTTATGAACAGCTCAAATTTTGAAGCGAAATGTTTCGAAAAGGTGGGGAGGGGGGGGGATCAAGGGAGGTTGGAGAGTGGCGGTAAAGATATCAAATTCTCATATACACACACAAGAAAAAAAACCTTGGAACTTTGGGAATCACTTTGTGCATGTGCTGCCAACCCAAAGTTTCTGAAGAGAACTTCCAGAACAATAAAATGGTCATCATCTAATGATGAAAGCACTTGCTATGCTTCTCTTCTGGATTTATTCCCCCTTATTATACATCCTTTTTTTTTTTTTTCTTTTTTTTTTTTTTTTTTGCCAAATCAAAGAATATTTTTTCAAACTTACACCTTAATTTGATTCGTTCTTCTTCCACCTGTCTTATTTTGCCTTTTTGTTGTTGTTGTTGTTTGTTTCATTTACCAAGTCCAACTATGTTCTTTCAACTTTCTACCTGAATTTGTGCTGTCCAAAAAGACTTCTTTTTTTTTTTAAACGGAGATAACAGGTGGTGAGATTCAGTACACTCTGCAGGTCTTTTTTCACTCTCTTTTCTCTCGCTTGTTTTGTTTCTTGCTGTCCCATGTCCTGTGCCACTTCAGTGTCGTTACACCCATGCTGCTCATTCCGACCGCTCATCCTCAGCTAAAGCCTGACCCAGCACCCGACGAGCAATCCACAGGGAGTAGTACATGTCACATCACTGTGAGCCCACCCATCAGAGGAGACGCTGCACTGCTGCTGAGTCACTTTGAAGGAATTCAGTGGCGCCTGTTCTGATCCATGTACGGAGTGAAGACCTGGAGAACTACAGTTGCCACCACCAAGATTGAAGAAAGAGCAGGTGTTCATCAACAACTGCCTGTGCAAGATTCTCCACATCCTGTGGCCAGACACCATCAACAACAATGAGCTCTGGGAGAGAACAAATCAGCTGCCCGCAGAACAGGAAATCAAGAAGTGATGCTGGGGCTGGATTGGACATATGCTGCGGAAGCCTGCAAGCAACATCACCAGACAATCCCTAATATGGAACCTCCAAGGAAAACCAAAAAGAGGTCGGCCAAGGAACACCTGGCGCAGGGACCTGGAAGCAGACATCAGGAACATGGGGATGACTTGGAACCAGCTGGAAAGAAGAGCCCAGGACAGAGATGCCTGGAGGTTCTTGGTTGGCAGCCTGTACCCCAGGAGGGGTAATAGGCGATGATGATGATGATGATGATGGTCTGATCCAGCATACACAGGACACCACCTCCTATGCCTCCCTACTGACAATAACTGCTTAGTTGCGGAGATGGCATGAGTGAACTCTCTCTCTGCAGGACGCCATCACAGCTGCCCAATGACTGTTCCCATGAATTTCTTGATACTCGTGAGCCATAAATGTGGAGAGGCAATCAAAAAGGAGGTCACCATGAGATCAGGGCACAAAGGGCCACAGACTTTCAAGATTTCTTTTTTTTAATGCTGACTGATGAGAATGAGGCCATGAAGATGATACTATGCCCTTCCATTCTGACCTGAGACTGCATGACAGGGCTGCAGTCTATGCTTCCTTTCATTACATATCCCGATGCCTATCAGGCCTGAGAGAGACAGATACATGCAGGGTTGGTCTGGAAATTTGAGCAATGCTCTCAAGACACACATCCATTAAGAGTATGGAACTCAACTGTGTGGTCCCAGTCTACGCAACACAGCCCACAGCAAACTCAGCAGTGCGGTCCCAGTCTACGCAACACAGCCCACAGCAAACTCAGCTGTGTGGTCCCAGTCTACGCAACACAGCCCACAGCAAACTCAGCTGTGTGGTCCCAGTCTACCCAACACAGCCCAAAGCAAACTCAGCTGTGTGGTCCCAGTCTACCCAACACAGCCCAAAGCAAACTCAGCTGTGTGGTCCCAGTCTACCCAACACAGCCCACAGCAAACTCAGCTGTGTGGTCCCAGTCTACCCAACACAGCCCACAGCAAACTCAGCTGTGTGGTCCCAGTCTACCCAACACAGCCCAAAGCAAACTCAGCTGTGTGGTCCCACTCTATGCAACACAGCCCACAGCAAACTCAGCTGTGTGGTCCCAGTCTACCCAACACAGCCCAAAGCAAACTCAGCTGTGTGGTCCCAGTCTACCCAACACAGCCCACAGCAAACTCAGCTGTGTGGTCCCACTCTATGCAACACAGCCCACAGCAAACTCAGCTCTGGGAAAGAGCCAGTCAGGACAGAAAAATCCCCCACAAATAAAAGGCTCTGATGGGGATCAAACCCTCAGCCTCCCAGCTGGGAGTCTGCAACACTAACCGTTTCACCACAATGACTGGCAAAGCCTTTTCACTCTGTTTCAAAACCATTTATATGTGCATGCATAGTATACATGGAGACACACACACACACACACACACACACACACACACACACACACACACACATGTACAAACACACATGCACACACAAACACACACACAAACACACACACAAACACACACATACGCACACACACACACACACACACACACACACACACACACACACACACACACACACACAAAAGAGTGTAAACACACACATACACATGTACAAACACACACACACTTTCTCTCTCACACATGCATGCATGCACACACGCACGGACACACACATTACAACACACACACACATGCACGCGCACACACAAGCACACACACATGTGCGCACATACACACACACACACATATGCGCGTGCACACGCACACATACACAAACACACACACATGCACGAGCGCACGCAGACACACACACACACGCACACACACATTCTTCCTCTTCCATACGTCTATCAAAAACACGTCTGCATACTTGTGCTAACGACATACCAAGGGAAAACAAAGATAAAGCATACAGCTAGCTGCTTAGTGCCAACAAAAATGAACACATGGTTACAAAATAATCAAAATTTGATTAACAACTGCATCACAATCACATGAGAGGTGGGGGTGAAGGGTAGGAAGTGGGGCCCTTGGCTAGACACCAATGCATGTCAGCCTTTGTACTGAATTTTTCATACCCAGCTTTAAAAAAAAAAAATTCAGTAAAAAAATTTTCAAAGATACATTCCACCCCCTCCCCCTACATCCATCTCCCCCACACACACAAAACCAAAATTTGAAAAAAAAAGAAAAAAAAAGGACTCACAAGGCCACATGAATAAGTAACAGAAAAATGGACTGTCAACGCCCCATCTCCAGTTAGCAAGGTATAACATTGCCAGAAGAGAAACAGTGGTACAGACTTCCCAGAACAAAGACACATGGAAAATGAGAGTTTAAAAATAAAAAAGGACAAAAAATACAGTTGGAAAGATTATTAAAAAAAAAAGAAAAAAGAAAAAAACAAAAGCAGAGTAACAAAGAGAGTGACTAAAAAGGGGAAATCTTCGGCACAGACTTTTCATCAGGTGGAAGTAAGGTAAGGTAAGGTAATGTTGCTTATAGCGCAGCCGACCGCAATGGGCCATATCAGGGCTGTCACCATGCTGAAGTCAACTCATAAGTCATTAAAACAAAATAATAAAAAAATTTTAAAAAAACATCATTCATATATTTCTTTCAAATACACCTTCTGAAAACGCACCAGAAACTTCGTTAAAAATCTTTCTTCCATGTTATCTTAGATCAGATGAAAAATGTTTTAATCTCTTTCAGAAACTCAAAGATCACGTCAGGTGGGGCATCTCTGAACAGGGTTTTCATGGAGCCTGCTGTAAAGTGTTTACATCTCACATCGTGCGAGTCCCAACTCTCTAAAAGAACACCTTTCACTGTGAGTGATACATGACATGGAATGCACCACAGAGCTTTTTCACCTCTTAAAAGATAAGAATGGGTGTAAAGCGACATCAGGTGGAGAGACAGCTTTGCACTGAAAGAGCCACATGCATCTTCATGGAGGCCAGAGAAAGAGATGTGGGTGAGAAAACTACCATTTTCAAACTGACAATTTCAACATCAAATCATACAGACCATGATAACAACACTCCACTACATTCTAAATGAATACTGATGGGTAAACCAATTACACTACAATAACATAAATCACAATGAACACATAACAGCCAAAAATAACACAAACCACCACTATCATCACCATCATCTTCATCGTTTGTGACACATACAGATAGCAGTAATGTTAGTAATACCCTAAGAATGAGTATGGCACTCAATAACACCATCAGATTTATCATTATTGTCATTGTTATTATTCTCACCATGTAGAACCACCATGCTGCTTTCATAGTCAATCTCAGAGCAGTACGAACGATTGAATGGCAATTTGCTGTACTAGGAGATACCATTACCACCACAGACAATAGCTTCTACAGACTCTCTTTTATCTTTTACACTGACCATCTGACTCCTGCAAATAATCAATTTTTGGTGCAAAAAAAAAAGGGGTCATGTAAAAAAGTCACAAGGTAATAAACAGTGTGCATCTTGTACAGTCTACTTATCAAAGAAATCTGACAGTATGACGAATGATCAATACATTCACAATGATCATAGATTTTGATTTCCCAAAAACACATAATCATCATCATGCGGAAATGAGATACTAAGGAGTTTTATTTGAGTACACGTTCAAACCAATTACTTTAAAATGGTACAATTTAGATTTTCATTGGGTTAAATAACAAAAAATTAATTAAGCAAAAGCACTTTCAATGTCATTACATACACACAAAAATGCTTTCATGGGAACTGAATTGTAAGTAAAAACAACGATACACATTCATGTGAAAATATACACACACTGACTTTGCAAAACGCGAGGCATATAAAAAATTTTAAAAATCAACCATATGTTATCAACAGAACAATACATGGGCAATTCTTACTATGTTCACGTTAAATGTGTCGCCCTTTTCTCCGTTCTGCTGGACATCTGGCCGTGATTTGCTGTCACAACTTTGCTTCCAATCACCTCCCAACAGACACATCCTCCTCACCTCCCACCCCTCCACCTGACAGACATGACCCATTACTGCATGATCACACCCTGTTTGCAGTGACAGACTCACCTCCTTGTACCACCACACCCCCTCCTACTGCCAAACCTGGCCCATTATTGTACCACCACACCCCCTCCTACTGACAGACCTGGCCCATTATTGTACCACCACACCCCCTCCTACTGACAGACCTGGCCCATTATTGTACCACCACACCCCCTCCTACTGACAGACCTGGCCCATTATTGTACCACCACACCCCCTCCTACTGACAGACCTGGCCCATTATTGTACCACCACACCCCCTCCTACTGACAGACCTGGCCCATTATTGTACCACCACACCCCCTCCTACTGACAGTCCTGGCCCATTATTGTACCACCACACCCCCTCCTACTGACAGACCTGGCCCCATTATTGTACCACCACACCCCATCCTACTGACAGTCCTGGCCCATTATTGTACCACCACACCCCCTCCTACTGACAGTCCTGGCCCATTATTGTACCACCACACCCCCTCCTACTGACAGACCTGGCCCCATTATTGTACCACCACACCCCCTCCTACTGACAGACCTGGCCCATTATTGTACCACCACACCCCCTCCTACTGACAGACCTGGCCCCATTATTGTACCACCACACCCCCTCCTACTGACAGACCTGGCCCCATTATTGTACCACCACACCCCATCCTACTGACAGTCCTGGCCCATTATTGTACCACCACACCCCCTCCTACTGACAGTCCTGGCCCCATTATTGTACCACCACACCCCCTCCTACTGACAGACCTGGCCCCATTATTGTACCACCACACCCATCCTACTGACAGACCTGGCCCCATTATTGTACCACCACACCCCCTCCTACTGACAGACCTGGCCCCATTATTGTACCACCACACCCCCTCCTACTGACAGACCTGGCCCCATTATTGTACCACCACACCCCATCCTACTGACAGACCTGGCCCATTATTGTACCACCACACCCCCTCCTACTGACAGACCTGGCCCATTATTGTACCACCACACCCCCTCCTACTGACAGACCTGGCCCCATTATTGTACCACCAACCCCCTCCTACTGACAGACCTGGCCCATTATTGTACCACCACACCCCCTCCTACTGACAGACCTGGCCCATTATTGTACCACCACACCCCATCCTACTGACAGACCTGGCCCATTATTGTACCACCACACCCCATCCTACTGACAGACCTGGCCCATTATTGTACCACCACACCCCATCCTACTGACAGACCTGGCCCATTATTGTACCACCACACCCCATCCTACTGACAGACCTGGCCCATTATTGTACCACCCACACCCCTCCTACTGACAGACCTGGCCCATTATTGTACCACCACACCCCCTCCTACTGACAGTCCTGGCCCATTATTGTACCACCACACCCCATCCTACTGACAGACCTGGCCCATTATTGTACCACCACACCCCCTCCTACTGACAGACCTGGCCCCATTATTGTACCACCTGACCACACCCCATCCTACTGACA
Source organism: Conus ventricosus (assembly GCA_018398815.1). Lineage (NCBI taxonomy): Eukaryota > Metazoa > Mollusca > Gastropoda > Neogastropoda > Conidae > Conus > Conus ventricosus. The sequence goes on along the minus strand of CM031611.1, from coordinate 49,293,337 downwards.
GACCTGGCCCATTATTGTACCACCACACCCCCTCCTACTGACAGACCTGGCCCCATTATTGTACCACCACACCCCATCCTACTGACAGTCCTGGCCCATTATTGTACCACCACACCCCCTCCTACTGACAGACCTGGCCCATTATTGTACCACCACACCCCCTCCTACTGACAGACCTGGCCCATTATTGTACCACCACACCCCATCCTACTGACAGTCCTGGCCCATTATTGTACCACCACAACCCCTCCTACTGACAGACCTGGCCCCATTATTGTACCACCACACCCCATCCTATTGACAGACCTGGCCCATTATTGTACCACCACACCCCCTCCTACTGACAGACCTGGCCCATTATTGTACCACCACACCCCCTCCTACTGACAGACCTGGCCCATTATTGTACCACCACACCCCCTCCTACTGACAGACGTGGCCCATTATTGTACCACCACACCCTCTCCTACTGACAGTCCTGGCCCATTATGGTACCACCCACACCCCTCCTACTGACAGACCTGGACCCATTATTGCACCACCCACACCCCCTCCTACTGACAGTCCTGGCCCATTATTTTACCACCACACCCCCTCCTACTGACAGACCTGGACCCATTATTGCACCACCCACACCCCCTCCTACTGACAGACCTGGCCCCATTATTGTACCACCACACCCCATCCTACTGACAGACCTGGCCCCATTATTGTACCACCACACCCCCTGACAGCCCTGGCCCCATTATTGTACCCACAACCCCCTGACAGTCCTGGCCCCATTATTGTACCACCACACCCCCTCCTACTGACAGACCTGGCCCCATTATTGCACCACCCACACCCCCTCCTACTGACAGACCTGGCCCATTATTGTACCACCACACCCCCTCCTACTGACAGACCTGGCCCATTATTGTACCACCACACCCCATCCTACTGACAGACCTGGCCCATTATTGTACCACCACACCCCCTCCTACTGACAGACCTGGCCCATTATTGTACCACCACACCCCCTGCTACTGACAGACCTGGCCCATTATTGTACCACCACACCCCATCCTACTGACAGTCCTGGCCCATTATTGTACCACCACACCCCCTCCTACTGACAGACCTGGCCCATTATTGTACCACCACACCCCCTCCTACTGACAGTCCTGGCCCATTATTGTACCTCCACACCCCCTCCTACTGACAGTCCTGGCCCATTATTGTACCACCACACCCCCTCCTACTGACAGTCCTGGCCCATTATTGTACCACCACACCCCATCCTACTGACAGTCCTGGCCCATTATTGTACCACCACACCCCCTCCTACTGACAGTCCTGGCCCATTATTGTACCACCACACCCCCTCCTACTGACAGACCTGGCCCATTATTGTACCACCACACCCCCTCCTACTGACAGTCCTGGCCCATTATTGTACCACCACACCCCCTCCTACTGACAGTCCTGGCCCATTATTGTACCACCACACCCCCTCCTACTGACAGACCTGGCCCATTATTGTACCACCACACCCCCTCCTACTGACAGTCCTGGCCCATTATTGTACCACCACACCCCTCCTACTGACAGACCTGGCCCCATTATTGTACCACCACACCCCATCCTACTGACAGACCTGGCCCATTATTGTACCACCACACCCCCTCCTACTGACAGACCTGGACCCATTATTGTACCACCACACCCCCTCCTACTGACAGTCCTGGCCCATTATGGTACCACCCACACCCCCTCCTACTGACAGACCTGGACCCATTATTGCACCACCCACACCCCCTCCTACTGACAGTCCTGGCCCATTATGTACCACCACACCCCCTCCTACTGACAGACCTGGACCCATTATTGCACCACCCACACCCCCTCCTACTGACAGACCTGGCCCATTATTGTACCACACACCCCATCCTACTGACAGACCTGGCCCCATTATTGTACCACCACACCCCCTGACAGCCCTGGCCCCATTATTGTACCACCACACCCCCTGACAGTCCTGGCCCCATTATTGTACCACCACACCCCCTCCTACTGACAGACCTGGCCCCATTATTGCACCACCCCACACCCCCTCCTACTGACAGACCTGGCCCATTATTGTACCACCACACCCCATCCTACTGACAGACCTGGCCCATTATTGTACCACCACACCCCATCCTACTGACAGACCGGGCCCCGTTATTGTACCACCACACCCCCTGACAGTCCTGGCCCCATTATTGTACCACCACACCCCATCCTACTGACAGTCCTGGCCCCATTATTGTACCACCACACCCCATCCTACTGACAGACCGGGCCCCGTTATTGTACCACCACACCCCATCCTACTGACAGTCCTGGCCCCATTATTGTACCACCACGCCCCCTCCTACTGACAGACCTGGCCCATTATTGTACCACACACCCCATCCTACTGACAGTCCTGGCCCATTATGGTACCACCACACCCCCTGACAGTCCTGGCCCCATTATTGTACCACCACACCCCATCCTACTGACAGTCCTGGCCCCATTATTGTACCACCACACCCCATCCTACTGACAGACCGGGCCCCGTTATTGTACCACCACACCCCATGACAGTCCTGGCCCCATTATTGTACCCACACCCCATCCTACTGACAGTCCTGGCCCCATTATTGTAACCACCCACCCCTCCTACTGACAGACCTGACCCATTATTGTACCACCACACCCCCTGACAGTCCTGGCCCCATTATTGTACCACCACACCCCCTCCTACTGACAGTCCTGGCCCCGTTATTGTACCACCACACCCCCTGACAGACCTGGCCCATTATTGTACCACCACACCCCCTGACAGTCCTGGCCCCATTATTGTACCACCACACCCCCTCCTACTGACAGACCTGGCCCATTATTGTACCACCACACCCCCTGACAGTCCTGGCCCCATTATTGTACCACCACACCCCCTCCTACTGACAGACCTGGCCCATTATTGTACCACCATACCCCCTCCTACTGACAGACCTGGCCCCATTATTGCACCTCCACACCCCCTCCTACTGACAGTCCTGGCCCCATTATTGTACCACCACACCCCCTCCTACTGACAGACCTGGCCCATTATTGTACCACCACACCCCCTCCTACTGACAGACCTGGCCCCATTATTGCACCACCCACACCCCCTCCTACTGACAGACCTGGCCCATTATTGCAAAACACACCCCCTCCTACTGACAGTCCTGGCCCCATTATTGCACCACCCACACCCCCTCCCCTCTGAACATATTAGGCTCTTGACTCTACAGCTATGCCCCTTCCCTTCCCACTTACAGACATAGCCTGTTACTATCTGACCAAAACCTCTTACCATGATAGACTTGCTATTACTGCATGATCACTCCTTCTCCCACAAATAGACTTGGCCTGTTAGTGTTAGCACACAACTATACCCCTTCCCACTAATGTATTAGACTCATCACTCTATAACTATACTCCTTCCCACTAATGTATTAGAGTCGTCACTCTATAACTATACTCCTTCCCACTGATGTATTAGAGTCGTTACTCTATAACTATACTCCATCCCACTGATGTATTAGACTTGTTACTCTACTAACTTTGCCCCTTCCCACTAATATATTCGACTCATTACTATTCAACTTTGCCCTTCCCATTAATGTATTAGACTCATTACTCTACAATTATGCCCCTTCCCACTAATGTATTCGACTCATTACTCTACAACTTTGCCCCTTCCTACTAATGTATTAGACTCGTTACTCTGCAATTATGCCCCTTCCCACTAATGTATACTGACTTCCATAAAAAACGCGAAAATTTGAAAGGCTACTTTTCGAGTGAAAAGGGGTGAATATACAATACTGAACCATTGTGGCAAGTTGTTTGGGTCCAAGACTCGCGTGCAGTGAAAAAATTGTGTGAGCAACACATCATTTCCGGCATTGGAGGGTCAACAAAAATGGCAAACTGGTTGCTGCATGTGAGGCACGTGCACACCATGCAGAGCAAAGTTAACCAGCGACAAGTATGCAGGCATGCAGCCTTTATAAAGCCGCGCTACACGGTTCAGGTAACGACTTGCCGTCTGAGCGCTACAGAGATGCCAAGACTACGAGCAGAGGAACGCAATCGTGCCCTAGGCCATCTGGAAGCTTGTGTGGATGCCAGGCAGATCACCAACATCTTTAACGTCCACATCTCAACCATCTATCGTCTGCAGCACCGCATGCGAGTCACTGGTACCACTGATGATCGTCCCCGGCCAGGCCGTCCTTGGGCCACCACACCAAGAGAGGATCGCCATCTTGTTCGAACCCATCTGCGGGACAGGCGGCAAGCAGCCGCTAACACTGCTCGACAGGTGCCTAGGAATCTCCAGCAACTTATCAGCCTCAACACATTCCAACAGGACAATGCAAGACCACACACCGCCAGGGCCACCCAGCAATTTCTTCAGCATAACAACATCAATGTGCTGCCCTGGCCAGCCCTCAGTCCCGATTTAAACCCAACAGAACATTTTTGGGATGAACTTGGCAGACGGTTGGACCTCCTGCGTCCACGACCAGCAACAGCGGCTCAACTTCACCAGGCCATCGTCCATGTGTGGGCTGGTGTGCCAAGGGGACGCATCAACCACCTGGTCCACTCAATGAGCCGCAGGTGTCAAGCAGTTGTCAACGCAAGTGGTGGCCACACACAGTATTAGGACTTCAAGCTGGTTTGTCACGTGACCTTGGATTTTCCACACAAAAGACATATTGCTGATGACATTTTCACACATTACCGGTGTAATGAATCAAATCACGTTGAATTCTCGCTTCCACTCTGTACAATTGTGACCAATAAAATTCACCCCCAACCTTCAGCTTGTTTTGTTTTCGCGTTTTTTATGGAAGTCAGTATATTAGACTCATTACTCTTCAACTTTGCCCCTTCCCACTAATGTATTAGACTCGTTACTCTAAAATTTTGCCCCTTTTCACTTAAGGCTTGGTCCATTATCTGACCACACCCTGTTGCCACAGACAGACATGGCCCATTACTATCTGACCACACCCTGTTGCCACAGACAGACATGGCCCATTACTATCTGACCACACCCTGTTGCCACGGACAGACATGGCCCATTACTATTTGACCACACCCTGTTGCCATGGACAGACATGGCCCATTACTATTTGACCACACCCTGTTGCCACAGATAGGCATGGCCCATTAGTATCTGACCACACTCTGTTGCCATGGACAGGCATGACCCATCATAGCGCGACCACACCCCTTCCCACTGACAAATTTTGACCGTTACTGTCCGACAAGGTCTTACAGACTTGGCCCATTACCGTATGACGTTGCACGTTTCACCGCAAACAGACTGAATCCATTGCGATCAGTATCAACGCAAGTTTTGACCTACCTCCTTGTTTCAGGCATTGACACTGGCCTCCTATGACCAATTCGTCACCAGAACTATGGCTTCCTTACTGTAATTAATGCAAAGACTGAGCTCATTCACACCAGTACTACCATATTGCCTTTTGGACGAGACGATAAACAGAGGTCCCTAACGCAGCACATAAAAGACCCTTCTTTAACATAAGCATTGTTCCCGACAGAATTCTAATTGAAAAATACACTTAGGCAGTTGTTCTTGATAAAATTCTATTGAAA
>CM031611.1:49272646-49277646 GCA_018398815.1 Conus ventricosus | reverse complement strand
ATCGACGACATTTAGCGACATGCTCTGCGCTGGAACCCACAGGGACAGAGGAGAAGGGGAAGACTTAGGAATTCATGGAGTAGAGACTTGGATGCAGAGAGGAAGAGAGCGGGACACACCTGGAGAGAATTGGAAAGGGCAGCCCAGGACAGGGCGCGCTGGCGGATTGTTGTGGATGGCCTTTGCTCCAGTGGGAGCTGATGGCCTGAACTGTACATCCTCAACCAAATCCTTTATAACTGGAAGACAGAAGATAATGTGGACTTTAGCATAGTAACCTTTCCTGTTCACTCATCAGTGCTTACCGTTCACTTCGCTCATATGTCTTTCTGCGGCACATGTTAACTCACCATCAACTTTCCCTCAACAACACCACTTTTGGTGCAGCACACCTTAGACTTTCTCACTCTTCCTGAGGTCTAAGTCACATGACATTGTTTCCAGGTGAAACATCCATGCAAGCAGTTTAAAACAGTAACTCAAACCAGTTCCATTGAACATGTCACATGATTCAACGCCACAAATTCCAGCAGCGGAAGTGCAGCACCGACGGCGCAAGTGGCGTGCAAAAGAAACAGTCAGCGAGATTCGACTGCCTAGGTTTCTGGTGCCCGTTTCTCTCAGCCTTCTGATGGTAACTCCATAGGAGATGTGGCCTTGGAGTACACTGATCCAAAGTGAAGCTTACACCCTGTTATGATCCTGAATAGGGCCTGTCCAGTTCTCTTCTGCTCTATGATTTTCAAGCAAAGCACTCTCACAAGTCAACCCGGCTACGCTGTTCCCTGGCTCATGATGCAAAGTCCAGGCACCATTTATTGCAAAACAAGAGCCTGTCATGAAACAAGAGCAAGCATGAAGCAGCTTCAGAAGCTGTTTCTCTGAAAGGTCTATCAGACAGGAAACATTGTGCCATTCTTTCTTTCGAACCTTATTTCACAACATCACAGGCCTAACTCATATCTCATTCTGTAACTACATGCCATTCACTTTTTTTTCTATTCCGTAACCACACACTATTAACTTTTTTCTGTCTTCGTAATTAATCTTTCATTGCAACATACCATTCAATTTTCTTTTATGATTTTGGCTTTTCACAGTCTGCCTTAGTTGCAACATTCTTCAGGGTGTTTTGCAGATAATAAATGTTAATCAAACCTATTTTTCCAAGCTCAAAAAAAACTTTCTTTCCATATCAAAAACATCCAGCCACCTCAGTCATCTGCTACCACAGGTCAAAGCTGGGGTCTTTGGTTTAATCAGTTCCCTCGCGCTCTGTCTCACGCTGTCTCTCTCTCTCTCTATCTTAGAGTTTCATTTCAATCTTTCCATCTCTCTCCCAGACCTCTGGCAAGAGGAATGTCACTTTTTTTTTTTAGCTGTCCCAACCTCTGCTCCACCTCAGAGGCAGTGCACCCACGCCGCTCATTCCGACACCCCGTCCACAGCCACAGCCCGGTCGGCCCCGCTGCAGCCCCGGCACCGGCAATCCACAGGGAGCAGTCAATGTCAAGTCGTCAAGAGGCAACCCACCGGAGGAGACACTGCACTGCTGCCGAGTCACTTCAGTGGTGTTCAGTGGGACCTGTTCTGATCTAACATACGCAGGACACCACCTACTAAGCCCCCTACTGACGACAACAATTGCTTAGTCGCGGAGCCGGACTGAGTGAACTCTCCCTCCGGAGGGCGCCACCACGTCCGTCCAACGACAGCCCCCATGGACTCGCTGATACCGGTGACCCCGACAGAACCAAACCAAGGTCACAGACATGGAAAGGACATCGAAACCATGAGAGCAGGGCATGAACGGCCACAGAATTTGAGTCTTTTTTTTTTGTGCTGATTGATGAGAATGAGGATGATTAAGATGATGCTACGGGTTTCCATTTCAGTCTGAGACTACATGACAGGGCTGTACTCTACGCTTCCTTTCATAATATATCCTGGCATCAACCAGGCCCGAGAGATACAGGCACCTGCAGTGTTGGTCAGGAAATTTGAGCGACACTCTCAGAAACGTATCCATTAAGTGGATGAAACTCGACTGTGTGGTCCCAGTCTTCCCAACTGAGTCCGCAGCAAAGTCAACTCTGGGTAGGAGGCAGTCGGGGCAGAAAAACCCACATGACTCTGATGGGATTCGAACCCATGACCTCCCAGCCAGGAGTCTGCAATGCTAACCACTTCGCCACGGCAGCTGGTTAGGAATGTAACTTGCTAACAAACTATTAAAAATCCGTCCAAACCTGAAAGAGTTTTTACCATGTTCCCGAGGTAGCTGCAAAGAAGAAACAGTTTTGTGCTGTTTGCATACAGCCACTCCTTTTACACACACTCTTATCTTTTAAAAGGTGAAGAAGCTCTGTGGTGTATTCCATGTCATGTACCACTCACAGTGAAACATATTCTTGTAGAGTGTTGGGACTTGTATGTTGTGAAACATAAACACTTTACAGCAGACTCCATGAAAACCTTGTTCAGAGGTGTCCCACCTAATGTGATCTTGAATTTCTGAAAGAGATTAACATGTTTTTCATCTGATCTAAGATTTTACTGAGGAAAGATTTTAACATTTCCCATGTGTTTTTAGAAGGTGTGTTTTCAAGGGTTGTGTGAAAGAGGTTGGTTTTATTGTTTTTGTTCTTGTTGTTGTTTTTAAAATAATGACCTGTGAATTGACCTCAGTGCAGTGACAGCCCTGATATAGCCCTTTGCCGACAGCTGGGCTATAAGCAACATTACCTTACCTTCCCGAGTTCAATCAATTAATAAATCAATCTATCTTTATCTGTCACTCTCTCATTCACTCGCACTCACACTCTCATTCACTCTCTCTCTCTCTTAGGCACAAACACACACTGGTAGAACTTACTGTGTAACCCCCTCCTACACATTTCTGTTATCTTTTCCCCATCTGACCTACCTATCAATTTAATTGCTCTTGCATGCATGAGTCCAGCTCGCAAATTACAAGAAAGATGCACAGGTCTGAAAACCTTCTTGCATGTTTCCAGTTCTACTCACTCTCCAGTATTGCTCTCTCTCTCTCTCTCTCTCTCTCTCCCCCCCCCCTCCCTCTCCCTCTATCTATCTCACCATAAATGCATGACACACAGGTGTGAGGGGACTGTCTGGCAGGTCATTTTTTTTCTCAACTTAGTATAAAAATTCCACAAAGAAAATCAGCATGTGGTTACCCTTCTCTCTCTCCCATTTTCACATGTCTCTTTCTCGCCATGACACATCCTCTGTGTATGTTTCAACAGGCTGTTTTTTGGTTACATTTCATTATTAGAGTGTCAATCAGCAATCACAGGCAAATTTTCAACAGCGGAACACACTTCTGCTTACATATGCAGATAAATTGGAGTCAGTGCACAACATCGTACATCATGGTTTAGCAAAATGCACCGGTTACAGTTACTGAGTCTGGTGCACAAACAGTGGGTCAGAACAGCTAGGGAAGCTGTAACAGTGTAAGTTGATACCACGACAAGACCTCACAAGTCAATGGTTACACACTAAACAAGCACACACACACACACGCACACACACATGCACACACACACGCACACACACACACACATATATAGAGCAGGCCATTCAATGCATCAGCATGGTGCGCAGAATAAAACAAACAAACAAATGGAAAAAAAACAACCAAGGAGGCCAGTTACTTACGGCCACTTTGCTCCCATCCTGTACACACCCACACAACAACAGAGCGGTCAGGCACAGGTTCCCCTGAGTCTCTCCTCACCACCCACTCCCACATCTCTATCACCATCACCATCATCATCATCAGCTCTCTTGTTTCGATTCCTATAGTCTGCTACTGCTGGTCACAGCCTGTGTGTGCTGTCCACCCCTCAATCTGATCATGCCTTTGGTCATGTTCTCAACCATTATGTAAATTTGATATCACCAGCGTAAGAATGTACCATCCCCCCCCCCCTTCCTTTGGGGTTAGGTAACATGAAACTTTATTATGGGGGGTTAGGTAACATGAAGCTTTATTATCATTGCTGCTAAATTTTTCTCAATATTCTGATGTGTATACACTTTACAACGAGGTAAGCAGTATTTTTTTTTTAATGCTTACATTGTGGGGAGTTTGTTTGTTTGTTTCTGAAAGAAAGAGACCAGCAAATGATGCTTTATTAAACGTGAAATGACCAAATACTAATGTTGCATGCAGTTAGGAGATGCTCCAAAGCCGAAAAGCAATTGTACAACTCATGAAATAGAAATCATACGCCCTTTCTCTGCAATCTCCAAATCAGACGACAAAAAAGGAGGCATTCAGAGAGGGTTTTATACCAAGCAGAAGTGGTAGATGTAGTCGCAGTAACTGTCATCATGGTATCACAGCAACTACTGGTACTACCACTCCTCTTCTCCTCTCTATCCTCCCCTCATTCCCTACCTTTCTCTCTCCCTTGCTGGCCCACACGCACGCACACACACACACACACACACACACACACACACACACACACATACACACACACACATGTGTATGCATGCACATAAACACACTCATACACACCTTTTCACACACTAAATCCACTGAGTTCATCAATAACACATCAAAGAAGCCAACACAGACCAAAGAATAGTGAAGATGAAGCATTCAACAAAGGAGAAGCCACAGTCATGAACCCTGATCAAGTGCATCACACAGCCTCAGAAATCAGTCACTAGCTCATTACACCTTTGCCTACCCTTGCTTGACGTTAAAAGGTGTTTAATCAAAGAAATGTAAGCTCATATGTTGAAATAAAACGTTTCTTTAGGAGAATATAATAGCAACATGTACAAAAAGGAGAAAAACATATGTGTGTCATCAAGGTTTGTCTAAAAGGCCACAGCCCTTTAAAAAAAAAAAAAAAAAACCTGATCTGTCATGATTCTAAATATAACCAAACACAAAACATTCACACATAGGCCCCGTCAAGGAGCATATTCTCTTCTACTATGACAATGTAAATAAGAAA
>CM031611.1:49260146-49270146 GCA_018398815.1 Conus ventricosus | reverse complement strand
TTTACACACCCACTCACTATTTCATTCGAGCAGAATTAGAATCAACATATTTATGTAACTCTTCTGACCAACTCATACACAGCAGTTATAAAATCTGATTTACAAATGGAATAAAAACTGATCAAGTACATACGACTACACTTATCACTACGGTAAAAGTACCACACATAAATGATGTGCAAATGATTTATTTTTCACCATGAAGAATTATAAGGAATTACAACAGTTTTGATCAATATGAATGATACTGCTAGAAACTTCTGCAACCAACTCCTCACCCTATTTCTTGTGAAAAGAGTAGCAAAGAATAAAAGCGAAAAAGACATCCATTACAAGAGAGACAACCAGCTGTGACACAGCGGTAAGCACCACAGACTTCTGCCTGCAAGGTTGTGGGTTTGATTCTGGTTAAGAGGCATTTGTTCATGGGATTTCTTGACTCCAACCCACAGCTGAGTGTGACAGAGGCCCAAATAGCAAGAAACTCAGTCACATTCCATCCACTCAACAGCTTTCCATGCCTTTGTTTCTGACCACGCTGTTTAACTTTTCTATCCAACACTGCAAGTGTCTGTATCTCTCAGGCCTGATTGATCAATTAATGCAAGGGCACATTAATTACGACCAGATGCCTACTCTTGCTGGTTCCATGACTAAACATTTGTTTCCAGTATGGGACTTAAGCAGGTGTGTCCAGCATATACAGTGGGGCTGAAAACAGGAAGCACAATCACAACCAAAGTGGCTCAGTAACATGTACAGTGTGTCCTCAAGTGGCTTGGCCCATTTTGCTATAACGTTCGACTGCTCTCTCTCTCTGAATCCGGGTGCTGCTGAGGTTGCAACAGGAAAAAAAACTGAGAGTGGCTTTGTAAGAGAAAGGTGGAATGTGTAGCATTGGACTAATAACTCTGAGAGTGGCTTTGTAAGAGAAAGGTGGAATGTGTAGCATTGGACTAATGACTCTGAGAGTGGCTTTGTAAGAGAAAGGTGGAATGTGTAGCATTGGACTAATGACTCTGAGAGTGGCTTTGTAAGAGAAAGGTGGAATGTGTAGCATTGGACTAATGACTCTGAGAGTGGCTTTGTAAGAGAAAGGTGGAATGTGTAGCATTGGACTAATGACTCTGAGAGTGGCTTTGTAAGAGAAAGGTGGAATGTGTAGCATTGGACTAATGACTCTGAGAGGGCACTGAGAGGAGACAGCCAAACAAAAACAAAAAAAAGAAGAAAAAAAGGAAAAAGAAACAAGCACAATGGAAAAGAACACATCAACATTTAAAGACAATTTTTCTGTAATACTTTTTCCGGCACAGCAGACAAGATATTCAATGTGACAGTGAAGGGATGCAATCAATCTTCAATTCTCATCCACAGCATGTCACACACAGTTGATTCTGTTTTGGGGTTTGATAGATCCTGAGACCTTAGCTAGAGGGTGCCAGAGAAAACTAAGCAGTTACATAAAAATATATGGATGTAAACTGATTGGAAAGCAAGATATCTGCAAACATTAGAAGACTCATCAGTAAAAAAAAGTTTTTAAAAATGTTTATGAGAAGTTGAGACAGCAAGGGTTGACAGCAATAAAGGATGTTTCCTCATGTATCAAATCTGAAAGAATTAGTGGTTTGAACAGTAGCCTAGAACTAGAAGTTCTGTACTATGCTAATGATAAACGAACATAATAATCTTACCCCTCAGTATATATTATTTATACCCTGCACAGCTCAGAATGATTTAAGACACATAGCTTTGCATAATATTTCACAAGGATGATGAGTCATCCTTTCCAGCATAACTTTGAAAGTGGCAAATCAACAGTCTTATAGGGATAAGCCCACTGGCTATTATTTATTTCACAGCACTTTGGTCAACTTTTTCAAGGCTCTTACAATTTATTTCACAGGCCTGCAAGACCTCAGTCTCCAACACAGAAAGAGAGACCACTCTTGCATTCCATGTTCAGATAAATAATGAGGATGAGGTTCGCAGTCAGTTAGAATAACTAGTTGTTTGTTGTTGTTGTTTTTGTTTTGGGGGGGTAAAAATAATCTGTACTAACCATACGAAATTTGTAAAAAGACTTCAGATTATGTATTCTAAATTGCTTAAAAAAAAAAGTTCTAATTGTTCAACCTGACGATTTCAACAACCTGCCCCTGCCCACCATCAAGAGGATCAAACAGCAAAGTACAACACCTTCTTCAGGATTGGAATTTAGAGTTGTTCACTCTTTCTTTGTTTCAAGATGATTGACCGGAGGTGTGGCAAACAGCAAACAACTGACCTCTAACCTCTACCGTAGTAAGCCAATTAGAAGAAAAAGAAGGACGCTGGCTGCAGAACTACTTTCTGGCAACAAACTTCTGCTGAGCAGGGCGTCAACTTGCTTATTTCAAGCTTAAATGTCAACTTTTCCTCATTTGTGGACATGAAATAAATTGTAATATTTGAAATAAAAACGGAGGGGAAGGAAATGGGGAGGACAGGAGAAAGAGGTGGGAGGGAGGATGGGGGAAGGGAAAGCAACATTCCTCCATGCATGAATTTCTTTAGTTTCGTACTATCGTAGAGAAAATGAACAACTTAATCTTTATCTCCCCAGATCCCCAAAACTGGGGAAAAGACTTCCTGCCATTGGTCTAAAACTGAAACCACTACCACCTGCTGAGACAATATCACAGCTGTGGCTGAAAGTGTAAAAGATTGTATTTCTCTTTGAACATATGTTCCTAGAGATAAGGTCAAAAAGCAAAGAAACATAAATCTTGTGTAATACTTGTCGATAAACTTACCTTTTCAAGACGTACTTCCAGAGATTCAATGTCATTTTCTGCTTCCTCCAATGACTGCCTGAAATTTGATATTCAAATAAAACATTGTTCAAAATCATCAGTTGTGTTCATGTTGCCTAGAGCCCTGTCAACCATAGGAGGGATGGGGAGGAAGGGAAGAGGCTGCCATCACATCAAAAGCTAATCCTAACATTCAAAATTAACATATTCAATGTAACACTCACAGATGTTCCAGAAGGTTTTTTTTAGCTTTATATCAGCAAAACAAAACTGACAGCATTGGATATTTTCCATCAGGACAGATTCTGACCTATTACTGGCCCGAAGCCTTTTGCAATACTGTGATTATGAAGAACCCGTAAGGTGCAAAGTAGCTGCGTGAGTTTGGTGGAAGGATCGCGATGTGTTTCTGCTTTCCTTTTGGTACAAAGTCTCAAACTTAAGTCCTGTTTCTAAGAACTTTATTGATCCAGTGGAATGCAGTATAACTATAAGCCCTCTTTGCATCAGTTACATTCCTCAAGGTCTTCATCATTATTGGGTACCTATCTGGATGTGGCTGTCATTGACTGCCAGTTCCTGATTTTGGCATGTCATCTCAGTGCTTGGCACCTGACCCCGCTACTCCCTTCCCCATCACTCATTCCTCTCTCCTTCTCTTAGTATGAATTATTATCCATCATTAGAACAGACCGCCTTGGAGATTTTCTGTCAGCTTCTTTCTTATCCTTAAATCTGGACTATTTCAGCAAATATATTCAAGGATCAGGATCAGGATGAGGACTTGTACGTTGCTGGAACCTTCCTAGGTTATACTAGCAATTTGATGTAAAAGTATGATAATAATATTGATCACATTATTTTAGTTCAGATCAATGTTCTTTTATTCAGTCTTTTGCCTGAGTAAGTGTCAGTTCTCATTAAGTTAATTCATATTTGAGGCATTTCCCACCAGTATTTTGAGGTGAAAAAAAGGTCAGATATATCCAGTAAGCCCAATAATTACAGTCAGCAAAAGCACTGTTTTAAAAAGTATTCCAATACTGAAGTTCACAGCTGTGGTCATGGGTACAGAAAGTTTAAACATATGAGAAACAAATAAAATGCTGAAAATACTGTTCATAATTTAGCAATGAATGTGTTGTTTTATACCAGATCACAAAAGCTGAAATCAGAAAATCTGTAACAAACATAAAATTTATGGTTGTTGCCTTTGGCCAACTTTCAATTTTTCAAAGTCCACATTCTTCCATCCACAACTTGCTATCCCTACATGAAGGCAAAAGAACAATCTTGCAGGTTTTAACAATTTGATCGAATTACCAGAAGAAATGGTACATTAATAACTTACTTGTTACAAATCTAGTCATTGCAAGAAGCAAATAATAATTATCATAAGTGTAATCATAATAAATATCATTGCGAACAGAAGAGGCCTTTTGTTGTTGCAAGAAGAGCCATTACACACACACAGACACACACACACACACACACCACACACACACACACACACACACACACACAAAGTAACAAACACTCAGACAAACAGCAAGTCATTGTCCCTTTAAGCATAATGGATACTGATTATATAGAAGATTATAATTTAGTACATAGGAATTAATAAAAGAGGCATTATTCCTTGAAAAGTTATGAACGTTTTGTTTTTTTCACTTACTGACATTAAGAACTAAAGAGAATACACCAAACCAGTAATGTTTCTTCAACTGGTTCATGTACTTGTGAAAATAATCAATGCTGTCAATTGTTTTCAGTCTTTTTCATGAGCAGGACACAAACAGCATCATAATTAAGTGTCACTTTTAAAATATAACTTTTTCCCCTTCAGACAAACAAAATATTTTTCTGCGACTGATGTGGACAACTGTCAGATCTGAACTCTCAGAAAAAATACAAAAGCAAAGCAGATAGGTATGTGGGAGAAGCCTCCAATGCACCTTATTCACTGTGGTGGAAGGCCCCCACCCCCACCCCCGCTTCCCTCCATCCCCCTTCAACCTTTTTACAAAAACTGTTTGTCCCCAACCACTTTCCTGTTCTTACAAAATATGCACCTTGTCCCACCTGCTATTCACCTCAGCTTTTATAAAATCAACACCTTATTTCCAGCCCCTCCCCATCCCCTTTTTTGTTTTAAAAACAAATCTATGTTTTATTCGCTGTCCAGATCCCAGTTTGAAACCCCCCTCTACATTAGTACTTGATCCGCCCCTGTAAAATTAATTTTCACCTTCTAAGTTTAATCACTTTACAGCTGACAAAACTCAAAATAATTTGTCTGGCATAGCTATCCTTTAGACTATACAATGGTCATGTTTCAAAACATTTAATGTAACTCTTTAGAAACATTAAACCACTGATCATAATCAACTTAAATTTCAATTCTACACCTTCATGCCCCATTTTCTCTGTCCTCTTCTGAGACAGGCTCATGATTTGTTTAATCATATAGGGATATAATACTGCATACATGCTTGACTAGATTTTAAAGTTTTATGTCACCTCTTGGTCTTCACACCGCAGGCTAGGCCTATCAAGTGAATTCAATCTTTCTTCACAAATTCAAGGTTTTGCACTAATAATTCATTTGATTAAAAAGAAAAACTCTGCCTGGACATTTTCTGATATGATGTGATGATATGATGACCATGACAGGTAGAATCAGTTTCCAGGTTCTTTCATGTCTCATTTTTCACAGTGACTTGGGTCCAATGTGAAAAATTTAATAATTGCAAGTTTACAAACTAGCTTCAGCTGGTTCAAGACAGTCTTCACATGACTTGTTTTGGCAAGTTAATGTTCTAAGTTTATTCTTGAGTATCACTTATACCGTTAAAATTCATTATAAAGATTTTGAACGTTCTCTGAACAAAAGATCTTCCCTCAGCCCTGAAACATCTTAGAATTACACCTCTGCAACTGCAGGCTTAGTACTATCACTGCTTGAAAAATGTTGTCAGCAGCTAGTATTAGTCACTATATAAATAAGTACTCATCAACTCCCACCTACCCTAAATTTACTGCACATGTTCCAGATGATTAGCTATGATGCATTGATATGAAGGTCAGAATCAGTTTCCTCAATGGTTCTGTCCTACTTTTTTTCATGACTCGGGTCCAATGTGTGACTTACAATGACTGTGAGTTAAGGACTGTGAGTAACTGTAACTGTTTCATGCCAGTCATTTCTCGTCTAACTTGCCCCGCCTTTTGGGGTAATTACTGTACAGCTCAGTTTATTCGCCGAACATCCATTTACTGAAGATATTTTGATCATTTTCCGAAGATCTTCCCTTAGTCCTGAATACCGTTTAAGTCCCCGCTACGGCAGTGCCGGTACTACAACCCTTCTTGACGTTAGCAACCTTTAGTCTTAACAGCTAAGCTAAAAACTCATCAACCTCCACTCAACTAATCAACCTGAACCTCTTCTTCAGAACTTAATCAGACCATACCGGAATTTCGGAGAATCCTTCAGACACTCCTTGAAATCCACAGCTTGCCTCATGGTAAAAGTGTGTGTGTTTTCTCTCTTGGCACTCTATTCGAATGTGTGAACCATCATCAAAAAGTCAAAATTTACGGTTGCCGTATTTTACCACACGCCTCATCAATATTTTTCCTCCACCTACTTCCATGTTTTCTTAAACACTTCCGGTATATTGGACGCCCTCTTCTGGCCGCACACCTATAGTAGAAGTAGCAGTTGGGTGAAAAGGGGACTTCCGCAGAAGTTTCACGACTTGTGTACGCCCCATATTTCAAAGCACTTTGAAAGGTTTGCACGTTACATGGCGTATTCTAATCGACCGTCATTAATCATCAATATTCAGAAGATGTTTTGCTGGAAATTTATAGATATGGGTTTCATCTTCCTCTACAGTACCTTCGCTGCAGTAAAAAAAACATCGAAATCACATCATGCCAAGTTCAAAGCTTGTAGATATGTCCAAAAGATTTTTTTCATGTGTTACTGAAGAGACGGTGCCGTTCAAGTTCAAGTGACAGTGAGTTTCTGAGGTTAAAATTTCTTTTGCCAAAACAGTGTTTCTGGTTGATAGTATTGGAACGCTGAATATGAACTGTTCTCCCATGGTGTCTAGTTTTACAATATAATGATAATGGGGAAAAAAGACTCACGGTTAATATCTTCTAAGTTGATAGGTTTTAATTAGATCACCTCTCACCTTCCTTTTATTAGTGTATTTCTTCAATCTTGATTTGTCTTGATAGTTCACGCCTTTACATATTTTGACCTTTCAAGCTGCTCTTCATTGTACTCGTTCACTTGATTGTAATTCGTGATTAAGGTATGGGTTTCATATCATATTCCCATTATTCTAGATGTTGGAGAAATTGTTTCTTTATCTTAATGAATGAATGTCTGTTCAATTATTCCCAGCCTCTCATTTGCTTTGTTCACTGTCTTCCGAATGTGAGTGTCACTCAGTCAGTTTCCAAATATATGACCAGGGTCTTTTTCTTCATGCATGTTCATTTTTGTAATGCATCCTTATCCAGTTTCATTGTACGCTCGTATTCGGGATTCTATTTACGAAAATGTATTAGTTTGCTTTCAGATAAGTCAAAATCTAAATAACAGTGATCTGACAACTCATTAGCTGTTCAAGTCGTTCTGGATGATGCTCTGTTCTGAAACTTTATTACACACCTGTGTGTCATCAGCAAATATAATTTATGTGCTTTTGGCATAATTTGACAGATCATTTATTACTGATAGTAAATAAAACTGGGCCTGGGATGTTGCCCTGCGCAATTCCATTTAGTACAACCGTTTTTGTCGAATATGCCCATTCCAGAAAATTGTCCTACAAATGAAATTGTATATAAAGGTAGGAAAAATTGTAAGGAGACCTTCACAGCAGAGTGATGTGTTTTGAGCCTGAGCTTCTTACACTCTGAGCAGAGAAGGTACCATTCTGTCATGATCTTTGATAACCATCTGCTGGCAGAAATATTTTGGCAGCTGGGATTCCAACCTGCAGCTCTTGGGTGCATGAACATATCAAGATGTGTCGTTTTCTGACGGGTTTCTTGCCGACATGGCTGTTAGACACTGCTCTAAGCCAGAAAATCTAAACCGTATGAAGATTGTTGTTGTTCCTCCTCGACCAGATCCAGCTGGAACTTTTTTCAGCTGCCTCTGCCATGGCCTTCTTCTTACTTGAAATCGACAGCTGTTTTATGTGATCATAGGCAGGTTAACGTATAATCAATCACTCTTGCTCCATCCCCTACAGCGAGGACTATGGCTTGGAAGCTCGATTCTCCTCAACTGCTGTATAGACTGGCAGACTTCTCAGCCTTGTAGATGAGCTGGAAGAAGTCTCTGAATAAGCTCACTCGGATTTCCTTCTTTTCGCTCTTTCTCCTTCTTGCTGAGGGCACTGTGTTGTGCTTTCAGGTCTTTCCCGAGCTTCTCTTGCAACTTCTTTTCAACTTCCGAGGCATTCATCACCTGTTTCTTGGCCTGGATGCCAGATTCCCTGAAAAGTGTATGGTTCTCAGACTTGAAGAAGGTGTTAGCCTCCTCCGTTCTGCTTTGATATGGCACAGTGAGTTCAATCAGAATCATTTTTGTTGAACCTGGATGGAGTCTTTCGCCTGGTCTCATGCAACTCTTTCTGGTGATCTCTGGATAGTTTTTTCCATTCTGCACATCCAGTAATCCACTCTTTCTATGCTCTTCATGTCACAGGTATTCTCGACAGGTTCACACACACACACACACACACACACACACACACACACACACACACACACACACACACACACACGCACACACACACACACACACACACACACACACACACTTGCACGTCACACCACAGTTCTGTCTCTGTTACACAAGCAGGTCACTACAGAGTGCCTCAAAAGCAGGTGATAGCGACGTACCTTAGGTTGTCTGGCACCAGGTTCAGAACTGAACGTCCGTGGTCGTTTTCTGTGGAACTCTTCTTCGAGGTGTTAGAATTTTCCCCCCACTTCTGGGTTTTGGATTTTGGTGTGTGCGCGCGCGCACGTGTGTGTGTGTGTGTGTGTGTGTGTGTGTGTGTGTGTGTGTGTGTGGTGTGTGTGTGTGTGTGTGTTCCCTCAGTTCTCTCTTGGATGCCTTTCCATAAGATAGAGATCTTGCTCCCACTTCAGTCGCCCAAACCACGTTCTTCTGAATCCCAATCTGTCCTGCTCACTCTCTTTTCTCTCTGTCCTTGTGTCATGCGCCTTTCATCTTTCCCAAAGTCCTTTCATAAATGGATTTAAACAAACAACCTCCGTTGGGCCATGTCCATATCTACGCTGGGCCTCGCTACAGCGATGTAGGCCTACACATCTACGAGTCTCTCTAAAGGTGCATTCTTCCACACGTTAGCATTCAGGCATATTTTTTCTAAATACTAACTTAACAAACAATTAGTTCTCGCCGCATGGGCATCGAAAATTCCCAAACGACCTCTGAGGTCTCTTTCACACATCCTCTAGAGAACTTCGACCGCTTCGTCCACGTGCACTAAAACTAGCTTGACAATAGCATCAGCACAATACCTTACAGCACAGTTGTACAAGAAAACGTCTCCTATTTTTCAAGTGACGTGTCCGTAGGCTAGGGTCTGTTCACCTTTTGCTGAACAAAACTGACTTAGCTACGAGGACTTCACTTGATGCTCCGAGCTCTGAATGGAGGGTTTGTCCCTTCTTGACTGTTAAAGATTCGAACTCAGGAATGCTATCTGCCTTCGCTGATCACTGTCACCTGTCAATAATTACTCGACAGCTTTGATCTCCTTCACGTGGCCTGAAGGTCTGTGCTAGTTGAGACCCGTATACTAATTAGCCAATTATCCTTTTAATTATCATACTCTACTCCGTTGTCGTTTAAAGAACTCAAAACCATCCATGAGAGGTTTCGCCCTTTTGACAAGCTGAAAGGGTTGGTTGAAGACTTTCAACTTGTTTCCACAGCAATGGCCTGAAAATTTTCTTTGTTTGTTGATAGATGAGGAGGATGCATTTGTGATCCAGGCGCAGACGCATATTAAGGACAGAATGGATCGGGATAGTCCAGACTTTCCAACCCAACCTCATCTCTTCTCTTGTTTCAAGCCGGGAAGAAAAGAAAACGGAAAAGTCTTAAAAAGTGTATTTTGTGAAGAGAAAATAAGCAT
>CM031611.1:49227646-49255146 GCA_018398815.1 Conus ventricosus | reverse complement strand
CGTTTTTTTTAATTTTGGGTATCAAAATAGGCGCTACTTTTAACATTCTTTTTAATTCTCTGTGGGTATTCTGGACATTTTAAAGATAAGAAAAATAGTGAGTCGCTGATGTTGTATTCTCTCCTGCAAATGTTCTAACATTTAGCATCCAGGTGTCAGATTCTATCTGACACAACGCCAACAACCAACCAGTCGAACAACGCAAAGAGAGCCCCCCCCCCCCCCCCCTTTTTTTTTTCCTTTTCTTTATCAATCACAACACTTTTTCATTGTTCCCAGAAAATTATTTCCACTTTGCCCTCATAAAACCACACAAACGTATTTTCAATGTAACAAACTGAGAGATCCTCAGGGCCTAACAAATACGCTGTCTTTTCAAGTTTGGCATCAACAGTGCCACACAAAGTATCTGTGTTTACAAACAATGTTAACTGGTCCTCACAGACCCAGAACAAATTTATTTCTCAGTTTCGGCCTCTGCCAGCCACAAAATCGTTTCAGTCCCCACGACCTCTCGTTCACACACACACACACACACACACACACACACACACACACACACACGCACGCACGCACGCACGCACCCACGCACGCGCGCGCGCGCGCGCGCACATACACACACACACACACAAGTATGAGGCATGCAACCTCTCCAACGCCTCCCCGTGCGACACCGTCGACCAGTTTGTCCTCTGATTGAACTGCCTATCCTACAAGTAATAAACTGTTACTAAGCTTGATCACCCTGTGTTATCTATTCACTACACATGCGGCATTGCATGTTGCACAGTTTCTATGACAAGGAAGGCCAAGGCACGGGACTTTAAAATCCTCCCTTTTTTTCCGAAAAGCGTGCACAAGCGATTTGTTTTCCATCGACATATTCTTTTCACAAATAAGCACACACAAAACCACCAGGAACACGGGTGCAGGTACGGTCTTTGTAATGCTATGTGATGAGGCGACCTGCACACCTCTGGATGCCTCCGAGTCTGTCCAAGTCTCGTTGCAAGTAAGGATCCCATAATTATGGCTGCGCTGCACTCTAGTTTTGATCTCATTGGAGGTAAGTGATCAGTACGTCTACATCTGTGCTCTGGATGACAGAAGCGAAGCTTTCGACGCATGAATCCCAGTGCTGAGCCTTTTCTTTTCTTTTTTTTTAATGTTTTTTTTAAAATTTTTTTATTTTATTTCATCACCAATTTGTCAATGTGGGTAGTGCACCTAAGGTCGTCAATCAATCTCACCCATAGACATGGGACTTGCTGTAAGATGCGTTGGTTCGGGGAGTAAAAGTGGATTGGTGTGGATTGGATGCCGATATTGTAGCACTCTCTGGCATTGAATCTTATCCCCTCATATGGGTGCCCACTTCTCCATTCCATGTAGATCGGACTGCAGAACTTGATAGGCCTCGTCATATAACTGTCGCATCAACTCGGGGATTGAGCAACTGTTCCAGGAACATTCCATCGGCTGCTGCTGATTTATTTGCATCTCTGCGTTTGCATTGATCGAAAACTTTCTCATCGCTGATCATTGTTTTGTTGTTGTTGTTTGTTTTTGTTTTTGTTTTGCTGCTGTTGATTTATTTGCATCTCTGCGTTTGCATTGATCGTAAACTTTCTCGTCGCTAATCATAAAAAAAAATTGTTGGTTGCTGTTGATTTATTTGCATCTCTGCGTTTGCATTGATTGTAAACTTTTTCGACGCTAATCATTTTTTAAAAAATTTATTTCATTTTTGTGTGTGGCTACGGTTGATTTATTTGTATTTCTGCTTTTGCAATGATTTGTAAACTTTCTCATCACTAATCATTGGTTTTATCGGCTGCGCTTGATTAGTTTGTATCTCTGCGTTTTCTAGCAATTTTGACGCATGGATTCATAAACTTTCTCGTTGCTGATTATTAACTTTAACTGAGGCTGATGATTAGTCTTGCTTAAACGTTAAACCCCATTACACATTTCGGTTGAGCAGAAGTACGCCTATATATCGCATGCGTGTGGAAATGGATAATACAAATATAAACACATGCAGAATCCTTAAAATCATATAGTAGCCTAACTTAACAAGTAATGCCAGAGAGAGAGAGAGAGAGAGAGAAGAGAGAGAGAGAGAGAGAGAGAGAGAGAGAGAGAGAGAGAGAGAGAGATTCTTTATTTTGCAACGGTAAAAAGCATTGGCTTTCTTTGCCCTTTTTCATATTTGCCGTTACTGTTCCACTGAACGAGTACTAAACGACTGTTACATTACATGCATTAGAACATGGTTAAGCAAACAACCCAAACAAACGAACAAGAACCCCGCGACCATGAAACAAGTACTGACATCAAATAAGAAATGAAAGTAGTGCAATCAAAAAAAGAGTTACAACAACCATTGAGAAATAGGAAAGTACAAATGAAGATGTACACAAAAGCCCGTTCAGTTACACACACACACACACACACACACCACACACACACACACACACACAACACAAGATCATATGAATTATTGAGTAGAGGGAGACAGAAACCGGAGTGGAAAAACGAGGAAGAGACGTGTGAGAACTGGGGTGGGGTGAGTTAGCCAGGATCAAAAGGGGGAAGATAAAAGAGAACATTAGAAAGTTCAAGGCCCCTATATTCAGTTAATGGAAGGATGTGAAAATCACTCAAGAGAGAGAGAGAGAGAGAGAGAGAGAGAGAGAGAGAGAGAGAGAGAGAGAGAGAGAGAGAGAAGGGGGGTCACTTGTAATCATTAAATTAGGGAAGAATTTAGGAGGCAAAGGAAATACAAACAAAGAAACAAACAAACAACAAAATAAAAAAAAACAAAAAAAAAAACAAACGGATCTTTTCTCGGCACTGAGCAATTGAAAGATGTGGCTATGATGAAGAAACATTCGAAATTTAGGAGAAAGAGAAATATCATAGTATAACCGTGATGTGTACAAAATTGCATTCAACGCACGCATGAGATGGAGAAAGAGACGGATTGGAGAGGGGAGATGAGTAAGGGATGATCAAAACGAGAAGAGGATAGAGAAGAATTGATTGAAAATACAAACTCAAGCGAAAGTAATTTGGGCTAGATCTAATGAGACTAGACTACGCGTACACAGTGACCTGGAAAAAAAATCGGTGCTTCTGGGATGAAAAAGATGGGGAAACTAAGAGAGAGAGAGAGAGAGAGAGAGAGAGAGAGAGAAGACAAGACAAGACAAGACAAAATTCTTTATTTACGAGGATAATAGATAAGCACTGACGTGCTTTTTTTTTACATCCAGTCCTCGCCCTGGGTAGGGACCACAACATGCAGAGAAATAAAATAATGTAAGAAAGCAAACAAGCAAACAAAGCGGTCATGCAATCATAAAGGTACATCAAATGAAAACAGAAGTGAAATGAAAAAAAACAAAAATAATAGTAAAAACAAAAAAAACGAACAAAACTGAAATGAAAATAACAATAATGAAGAGTGTAATGTTTTCAATATCCGTTTTGAAACATTGTTATTGTGTTATTTTAATTCCCATCATTCCCAACGACGGATGTTCAGGTTGGAGATACAGGTCTTGTGAGACAACCGAAAAAGAACATTGATTTTGAAACATCAAGTTTCGTCAGTGCCGTCAAAATGAAGGTGAAACGATTGACGCTTTTTATACTAGACTGAGATTGCTCGCTGCAAGATGTGACTTTGCAAATGAAGACAGGGAGATTAAAGCACAAATTCTCCAAGGTTGTACGTCGTCAAGACTACGTTAACGTGCACTTCGCGATGAAAAACTCACTTTGAGTTTGACACAGCTTTTGGATATTGCTCATTTACTTGAACTGTCTGACAAACAAGCTCAAGAAATGGAAGGTGAATGTAGTGCTACAGCCCACATGATGACTTCTCAGAATCGTCGTACTTCATCGTCGAGAATGAAGACTGATAGATCTAAATCACATCAACATCTACAACAACGTGGACCCCAGCAACATTCCAGCGAAGGTTCTGCTTCACTGAAGCATAATCATATGACTAGATCAGCTCTTCACAGAACAGCAAAATGTGCAGTTGGTGTGGTGGACAGCAGAATCCTCGTGAAAAGTGCCCAGCCAAAGAAAAGACTTGTAACTCTTGTTCAAAGTTGGGACATTGTGCAAAAGTGTGCAGATCAGGCAAGCCCCGATCTTATCCACGTCGTCGTCCAGCGAATGTGATGAACGTTCAGTGTTGTGATGGACCAGTCTTCTTCTGATGACGAGTACATATTTGGATGTGGGTAGAAGTAACAAAACGCCTTGCATCAGCCTCGCACTCTCAGGTAAGACTGTTCCTTTTTTTGTGATACCGGAGCTTCAGTAAATGTACTTGATGAACAATCATACAAGAGTATGAACATGAACATTGAACTGTCTCCCTCATCAACGATTATCTATGCGTATGGTATCAAAGAACCTCTACATGTGCTAGGACAATTCACAACAAATAAGACACTTTCACTACTGCAACTTTTCATGTTGTACAATCTAAACCAGACGCAAGGGGAGGAAATCTCCTTGTGCAGGCACAGCAGAAAAACTACGTAGTGTGGGTTTTGCCCTCGCTGCCAGCGCACGCACTGTTACAGACACTCTTTGTGATGAAAATCCTACCCTTTTTCAAGGCATAGGCAAAATGAAAGATGTGAAAGTAACATTGTATGAAGACAACTCAGTGTCACCTGTTGCCCAACCACATCGCCACATCCCATACCACATGCGCAAGAAGGTTGAAGAAGAACTTCAACGACTAGAGGATCTAGACATAATTGAAAAGGTTGATGGACCTACCCCTTGGGTTTCCCCTATCGTTGTAGTGCCCAAACCCAAGAAGCCCGATGAAATTCGTATTTGTGTGGACATGCGCATGCCAAACAAAGCCATCAAAAGAACACGTCACATCATGCCTACGGTTGATGACATATTGATGTGACTGAATGAGGCAACCGTGTTTAGCAAGTTGGATCTAAACTCTGGATATCACCAACTTGAACTTGATGAACAGTCAAGAAACATCACAACATTCTCAACGCATGTCGGTTTGCGACGTTACAAGCGTCTGAACTTTGGAGTGACTAGCGCTGCTGAAATATTCCAAAATCACATCGCCGAAGTCATTTCTGACATTCTGGAGTTATGAACACAAGTGATGATATCTTGGTTTACGGCAAAACCCAGGAAGAACACGATGGGACGCTGAAGAAAGTTTTTGCCCGCTTGAAGAAAAGAACCTGACCCTCAACAGGATCAAATGCGAATTCAATAAGAACACTATTGAATTCTACGGCTTCATTTTTGGACAGAATGGAATTTCGCCTGATCCCAAAAAGGTTGAAGCTGTTTGCAAAGCTACTGCCCCTGGCAACGTGAAGGAAGTCAGAAGTTTCCTTGGCCTTACCAATTACATATCTCGTTTCATTCCCAACTACGCTCAGATCACTAAACCCTTGCGAGACCTGACACGCAAGAATGCTAAATGGATTTGGTCTACTGCTCAAGAAGACGCATTCAATGAATTGAAGTCCAAACTGATGAGCTCCAAGCCATGAGCTACTACAACCCTGATGCAGCAACTGAAGTTGTTGTGGATGCAAGCCCTTTTGGTCTTGGCGCAGTTCTCACTCAACGAGATGACAAAGGCATTCAGCACACAGTAGCCTATGCCAGCCGTGCTTTAACAGATGTTGAGTCCCGCTACTCACAAAACCGAACGTGAAGCTCTCGCAGTCGTCTGGGCGTGTGAACACTTCTACTTGTATCTGTTTGGGCATCACTTTACAGTGACTTCAGACCACAAGCCTCTTGAAGGTATTTTCAACAGTACATCACGTACGTCCGCACGCATCGAAAGATGGAATCTTCGTCTGCAAGCCTTTGACTTCACGCTACGTTATCAGCCTGGAGACGGCAATCCAGCCGACTTTCTGAGTCGACACCCTGTGGAGAAGGCAGAAAACAAGACAAAACATGACAGACTGTTGCTGATGATTATGTGAATTTTCTTGTTAATCACACCATACCCAAAGCCATCATAATTCAAGAAATCATCAGTGCAACAAGAGAAGACCCCACACTCCAAGCGGTCAAGAAAGCTTTGAAGCATGGCCAATGGCAAGTTCCCAGTGATCCGTCCACCGATGTTTCATCGTTTCAAATCTTCAAGACCATCAAAGATGAACTCTCTTTGTGTGATGATTCTGATATCATTCTTCGTTGCAACAACATTGTAATCCCAAGGTCACTTCAACAGCGTACAATTGACATTGCACATGAAGGTCACCAGGGAATTATAAAGACTAAACGTTTGCTGAGAGAAAAGGTGTGGTTCCCCTACATTGATCGTTTAGTTGACAACACAGTCAAGTCCTGTCTTGCATGTCTCGCTACAATCCCTGAACATGTGGTGGAACCATTGAGAATGACTGATTTGCCTGCCCGTCCATGGTCCGAGGTCAGCGTTGATTTCACTGGTCCTCTTCCTTCTGGAGAGTATCTTCTCGTGGTCACAGATGCTTATTCCAGGTTTCCAGAAGTTGAAATCATCAAATCCAGTTTTAAGTCCACTGTGCCTAAACTTGATGCAATATTCGCCCGCCATGGTGTGCCGGACATCCTTAAATCAGACAATGGCCCGCCCTTCAACAGCCATGGTGTGCCGGACATCCTTAAATCAGACAATGGCCCGCCCTTCAACAGCCATGGTGTGCCGGACATCCTTAAATCAGACAATGGCCCGCCCTTCAACAGCCATGGTGTGCCGGACATCTTTAAATCAGACAATGGCCCGCCCTTCAACAGCCATGAGTTTGGACAGTTCGCTGCTCAGCTTGGTTTCAAACATCGGAAAGTGGACCCCTCTGTGGCCCCAAGCAAATGGTGGTGTTGAGCGTTGTATGCCAATGCTCAAGAAAGTCATCCAGTCTGCTCACGTAGAAAACAAGAATTGGAAGCAGGAACTGTACAAAATTTCTGCGCAATTACAGAGCTACTCCACACAGCAGTACAGGAATGACTCCAGCTGAAGCTCTATTTGGCAGAAAAATAAAAGTCAAACTCCCTGAAGTCCCCATCATCCCCACTCGTCACTCCCCTCATGCTCATCTGGATGCGCAGATACGTCAACATGACTTCTCATGAAAAAGAAGATGAAGAACTATGCTGAGGCCAAGCGCAACATCGCTACGACGGATGTTCAGGTTGGAGATACAGTTCTTGTGGGACAACCGAAAAAGAACAAACTGACTCCTTACTACAATCCCAACCCCATGCAAGTGACAGCAAAGAAAGGACCCATGCTTACAGCCAAGCAACCAGGAGGTACCCGCATACATGCAATTCATCCCACTTCAAGAAGATCACAGCAGCTGGTTCTTGTCTACAGCCTCTCAACTTACCTGAAAATTCTCCAGAGGATGGTGGAATGAATGATGATGATTTGTGCCCAGTATCTCTTGATGATGAACATTCTCTACAGTCATCTGATGTACAACAGCCACGTGACATTGGCCTTAAAAAAAATTTAAAAAAAGAATAATAGTTCTGCATGAGTGTTGGTTGTTGATTGCTGTGTTTCCTGGTTCCTGGTTCAACCTCTACCTGACTCTCTTGCATCCAATCAAACTCCCCGAAGATTCCCCATGTGAGTCCGAAGCAATCTGAAAGACTATGTGTTAAAATGAGAACACAGCCACGTGACATTGGCCTTAAAAAAATAAAAAAAAAGAACAATAGTTCTGCATGAGTTTTGGTTGTTGATTGCTGTGTTTCCTGGTTCCTGGTTCCTGTTATCTTCAGCATGGTATGCATGTTTTCTGGTCACCAGTTTTGACACCTTGTCATATTTTAGTTAACACAATACGTTGGATTAATACATGTATGTCCTCTAACATTCACCTAACCCTAAATTAACAGTTTTGATCTGAGGTGAGGAGGGATGTAATGTTTTCAATATCCGTTTTGAAATATTGTTATTATGTTATTTTTAATTCCCATCATTCCTGTTTATTTACATAGACTATGGTGCGGTTGCCATGACGCTAGATCCAAAAAGAGACTGAATAGAGAGACCCGGATGTTCGTGACAGTTGGCAGTTGCTGATTGGTTGAGCATGGTGCATGTCATAGGCAGCAGCCCTGCATGTTGATCAGCCATGATCTGTATGGTTTCTGAACAAGATTATAATCTTTTGGAGTACACGAGCTGTATTCAGTGATGCTGATTGATCGTGAATGGTTTACATTCGATACACACAACATCACAAAGAGGAAGGAGTGAGTGGGGGTGGGGGTGGGCTGAGCTGGGGGAATATATGGAAATGAACTACAACGTACACAAAGAGAGAGAGAGAGAGATTGAGAGAGAGGGTGGAAGGGAGAAGGGGAACAACAGAAATTGAAGGTAGTAATTAAGCATAAAATGTAATGATCTGAAATGGAAATGTACTAAAACGTATGTAGCCGGGTGCTAACAGTGTATATTTCTTGGTCACCCATCGTAGATGAGATATTTTGTTCATGAGTTATCTTCCCGTTACCTCCCTTGATCGTTTGATCTCATTTTTATTGTGTAAATTCTTTAAATCATGAATACCTCAGAACCTATATAGTTGTGTATACGTCGCTGAAGTCACAAAGATTAATGATTCTATTCATTACAATCGTGTTGGACTGAGAAAGCCCATATTTTCGCTAAAACTGGTATTTCGACCAAATTAATCTTGGCGCCAGTTTGAATTGTCCGACGAACAAAACCGTGAATAATTCTTGATTTCATAAAAAGTATGAGAGAATCCAAAGAATCCATGAATGCACATTGAAAGTAAAGTCCATAAGCTTTCATTTTGTATATCGCATGCCTATGATCTTTTCTGTACAAGCTTGCGACTCTATGAAATGACTGACGGCGCCAGTCCCTTTAGGCCCCTGTCACATTACAGCGTGTTTACCAACGTATGAAAAGTGGTCAACACGTCGAGACACGTCCCTGAAAATGCATACACGCTCATTTCTTGGACGTGTTGGGGTCGTGTGCGTAACTACTCATAACTTATTCATAGCGTATTAGTCAGCGTGTTGCAACTTGTACCCCAAAAGTTGAACTTATGTGAGCATATTGGGAACGTGTGCATAGCGTGTATGGAACGTATGCAAAATATCTCAGCGTACTGTACAACTGCCAGCGTGTGGGGAACGCTAGTGTAGCGTGTGCAGAGCGTGTTGAGTGTGTCTGGGGCGTTCTTGTAGCGTGTGCATAACGAGTGAGTAGCGTGTGCAGCGCGTTAGTAGCGTGCACGTGACTTGGGTATAAAAGGAGCGTGCAGCAGAACGTAGCAAACACAGCACGTTCAGCAGTCGCAGAGATCACATCTCTCCACGAACATCATTCTAAGAAGTTTTATATGTTATATTATTGTAATATAATATCGTCCTCATGCCAAAAGGAAAGACACTGGGTGTAAGAAAGCCTGCAGATGGAAGGCGTGGTCGGTCCTGGCAGAAGACGCCGCCACCTGAAGAGACCCCTGAGACCCCTGAAGTTGTGATGCAGCCTGAAGCCAGCCAGGAAGCCAGCCTTGAGAGACGGTCCTCCCGGTCATCCAGACAGTCCTCACGGTCATCCTCTGCAGCCTCTGGTGCCTCCATAGCCGCCAGTCAATCTCAGGGAGGCATACTTGTTGCCGGAGGCCAGATGCCGCAACGTGATGGCCAGCTTCATACCTGGTGGCAGTGGCTCTCTGAAGGGGGTGTGTTGCTTGGTTATTCTTGGGCCAACTCTTTCCAGCAGCTCATCAAACATTTCTGGTGGCATACGCATGAAATTCTGGAATGAGGCCTGGTCTTCATTTCTCAGCTCCATCATCAACTGGTCATAGAGGCCAAAGTTATGGTGCCTGGCAATCCAGCCTCTGACCCAGTGTCTTCTCTTCTGGGCATGTTTTCTTCTGCTGTTCTTCTTCTTCATTTCAAGGTACTGGTGCAATGTCAACTTGACAAGGTTTACATGATGCTGGAGGGCAGCTAAGTAGTACTGGACATTCTCAGGATCTGGCATCTTCAGGAACTTCAAGTTCTTCAAGGAAAGTCAGGTTCTCCTTCTGTATCAGATCTTTTTGGAGCTCTGCACACTCTGGAATCTCGATCGCAGCTGATTTCCATGTGTGGGGGTGCTCTTTATATAGACAGAGCCGGGATAAGTCCTCAAACGTTAGGCCTAAGTTCCCTGTAAGTTCTGACTAAGTTCTGGGGTCGCCAGATACACGTTGCACACGTTCCAAGCACATTGTACACGTTCCAAACGCGTTGTACACATTGCAACACGTTCATATAAGTTGTAAAGACGTCAGAAGAACGTTCTGTAGACGTTATATACGTTCCACATAAGTTGATACACGTTAGAGATAAGTTCCGCATAAGCTGGATGTAAGTTCGACACAAGTTCCTCAGCCGTTCTGAACTCGCCAGGCACAGGTTAGGCACACGCTCTAGGAGCATTCAGCAGCCTGGGGACGTGTGTGAACGTGTTGAACTTATGCATAACGTGGGCCTAACTTGTGTGTAACTTACTTCAACTTATTTCTAGCGCATGGCGGGCGTGTTAGCAACACGTCGACACACGCCGAGAAATTTTGTGCATGCACAAAACTTTCTGGACACCTTGGCGTGTGCCCAAGTACGTCGAGGAAATACGTGTTTCAGCGTTACTGGAACTTATGCGCAGCGCTCTTGGAACTTATTTCAACGTGTCTCAACGTGTCCCCAAAATTCCCAACACGTCGGCACACGTCGGGAGACACGCCCTAGTGTGACAGGGTCGTTAGCGAGTCGCCTTCTTTGTTTACTGTCGGAGTTTTGATCTAAATTGTCGTTTCACGAAATTTGGACTTCCCAATCAAAATCTTTTTAATAACTCCATTTCTATGATAGAAGCAACCGAAATTATATAAAAATTATCATCTGATGGACCATTTCAACGGAATAACGTTTTATCGAAGATCGTGTTCGAAGCACGTGGCGACGGCCATGTGGTGATAAGGCAAGTTGTGTTTTCTATCAAACTTTAAACGCAAAGTTCTCCGCTTGGACGGCATCTTGGGTTATGAAATTTATATGTATAGAAAGAGGGGAATTCAAGCTTTTTATTCATTACAAAATTATTTCACGCTGTTTAGTATTTTCATCGAAATACAGGAAAATATGACGTAAGCTCGTTAAAAGTGGGTTCATTCTCGGACTTTAATCGCCAATAACTCTACACAGCCACAAAATTGTCAAATATGACTTATTGCATTTTATTCCTTGGGTTCCGAGGTTTTCATCGATATGAAATATGTTTGATACTTTGAACGGACGGCGAGCTAGACAACGCAGAAGCTGTGACAGATAGCACAAATTTTGTTATTTGCCGTCTCGCGAGGCTCATTTTGAGTGCGGCGCTGCGTTGCCTGCTTTGCGGTCCGGTCAAGCTGTATACATTTCGGATGCCGCGTGAGTGCGGGCAAATTCCAAGCAGTCATCTTGGAAGAGAACAGAGAAGCCCTGGAAAAGCAACCCATCACTGCCAGGAAGTCACAGACAATGTCCGCCGAGAACACTGGGAACGCTTCTGCAGAGATGAAATAAAAGAACCGACAGATGGCTCAAAACTATGGAGGAAGATCAGGAAACTCAGACGGGCGCGCCGACCTGAAAGACCCCTCCTAGTCAATGGCCAGCAAACTCGAAACGTCCAGGAGAAGGCAGATGTTCTCACAGAAACCTTCGCCAGAGTGAGTCAGACAGATCACCTCCCAGTGGAGATGATCAATGCCAGACACCAGGCCGAAGCAAACTTCACAAAACCTGTTATGGAAGACAACTCGGCCCCGTACAATGGAGACCTCACCATAGGCGAACTGAGGATGACAATCAGTAACCTAGGGTCAGCCAGCAAGGCTTCTGGCTCTGACCCCATATCCTACCACATGATTCGCCGACTAACAGAATCCATGATTAAGGTACTCCACATGTTCTACCAAACATGCTGGGTATCTGGCACGATTCCAAAAGCCTGGAAGGAAGCCCTGGTGGTAGCCATCCCCAAAGATGGTAAACCACCAGAACTTCCCACAAGCTACCGACCAATAGCTCTAACTCCCACCTTGGCAAAGTGTATGAAAAACTGATCAAACAGACTTGAGTTCCACATAGAAAAACAAGGCTTGCTACCTGTATGCCAGGCCGGATTCCGCAAAGGTAGGAACTGCATGGAACACGTCGTGCAACTCCTCATATGTCAAGAAGAACATAAGACGGCGCTACCCAAAGGTAACAGTTGCCGCATTCTTCGACATCAAGAAAGCCTTTGACACGGCGTGGCATGCAAAACTACTAAACAAAATGCACCTACTGGGCATCACAGGTCGCCTATACCAATTTGTGGAAGCGTTCTTGCACTGGAGACAAATGGCAGTCAAGGTAGGATCAGCCAAATCGGAAACCCACATCCTTGACATGGGAGTACCACAAGGAAGTGTCATAGCTCCCATCCTCTTCAACATCATGCTTCATGACATCACACGGGAAATAGAACAAAACATCAAACGTGAAGTGAAAAGTATCACTCTTCGCCGACGATCTGACGATATGGGTCGATCACATACCACGTCAACAAAAGTCTATGAGCAACCTCCAAATTGCCATAGACACTATCCACACGTATATACAAAAAAAACGGATTTGAACTCTGCAGAAAAGACGGTTCTCATGGTTTTTTGCCAGAAAATAAAGAACCGAGAAGGGTACTCGATACAAATTGGTGGACACAAAAATAAAACCAAGTAAAGAAGTCCAAATTTCTGGGCGTTACCATCACCCAAGACCTAACCTGGGGTGCCCACATCCAAAAACTGGCAAACAAGGCCATGCATGCAGTGGGAACAATCAAAACCCTTTCAAGAGAGATCTGGACAACTCCAAAAAGCCTTATACACCTGACAGGAGCCCTGGCCCGCCCAGACTGATCTATGGACACGAAGTCTTTTTCACCGCCTCTGAAAGACAGTGGGAAAAGCTACAGCGCATTGAGCTAGCAGCTCTGAAGCAAGCCATGGGACTCCCCCAAGCGCTGTTAACGACTTGGTCTACCAAGAAGCAGGCTGGTTACCTCTAAGAGACGAATTCCGCCGCCGGTGTGCAAACTTCGAAGTCCGCGCCTCGATAGTACCAAACACTGTCAAAACAGCGCTCGACGTGGACACTACTCCCGGTGACATGGCAAAGGAGCACCATCTAGCCAGGAAAAACCCCAGGTATACCAAATGACCAGGCCACTAAACTTGCAGACAGCAAACATCTGGGAAAAAAGCCAAGTCAGACCGGACCAGGCAGTCCCCTCACCACCTTTGCCCTACCCTCCTTGGGAGATGGAGAGACCACAGATCCTAACATCCTGCGGAAAAGGTGCCACAAAACAAACAGACACATTGCGTCTAGCCAGCATAGCGAAGACCCAACTGTACGAACGCTTCAGCCACTACCTCCACATCTACACAGATGGTTCTGTTGTAGAAAACGGGGAGGCAGGCTGTGCCTTTGTGATTCCAAACCTGGGGATCTCGAAGCAATATCACCTAAACAAGGGGGTAAAGTATCTTCACTGCTGAACTGCACGCCATCCTTATGGCATGCACAACAGTGAATGACATGCCCAGCCACCAAGAGCAGTCGTCATCCTGTCCGATTCTAACATTGCAGGCACTAGCAGGTGGAGGAAGGAAAAATAGGAAAGAAATCCAGTCCGAAATCCTTTTCTTAGCCCATCAAATCATATGCAAGGGTACAGAACTGACATTCATGTGGCTCCCGTCCCACACAGGCATATGGGGCAATGAAATGGCCGACCAAGCAGCCAAGGCAGCTATAGAGAAAGGCACACCCACCAACCTCGGACTATCAATGACCGAAGTTATAAACCATGCTCAAGCAGCTGTTTACAGAGAACGAGAAAAAACAAAGACCGATGTGAGACAAGGGGATGGCTTTACATCCCTATACGCAGAAAGGGGAAACTAGGCCAGAAACTCCCAGAAAACACCTCCAACTAGTGAGGAGGCTACGCACAAGGTGCCGCAGGGGATTCCTCATGGGCACCAAATGTGCATGCGGGAGCGTTGTGTCACTCCAACATGCCTTCAGTAGGTGCCCAACCCTAGCGGCCACCCTGGCACCACTATGGGTGTTCAGGGCACCCATGACCTAAGAGTTCAGGACTTCCTCCAGCCGCATCCCACCCTAGGGATGCAACCCATGAAGCTCCTATGTGACTCCCTCCTATCCTCCGGTACAGACAGCTGGTTTTAACCACTGTGCAGGAAAGAGGTGTGGACGGTAAAGAGTGTCAAAAGAGACAAAGAGGATCCCAAAGTCCCACTTTGGGTTGAACCTCTGAGACTCATGCCCCTGTCCTCTGGCTTCACAGCTGGGGGGGGGGGGGGGGGGGGCGACCAGAAAGGGTGTTTTACCCTAGCTGGCCAAAATTGGATCACGTGGATCCATATCAAATGGTCCTGGAAAGGAACTGAAGAAAAGGAAG
Organism: Conus ventricosus; assembly: GCA_018398815.1. Classification (NCBI taxonomy): domain Eukaryota; kingdom Metazoa; phylum Mollusca; class Gastropoda; order Neogastropoda; family Conidae; genus Conus; species Conus ventricosus. The sequence goes on along the minus strand of CM031611.1, from coordinate 49,240,553 downwards.
AGAAGGGTAACTACCGCAAGGAGTAGACGACCAACGACAGCAAACCAGCACGGAGGACAGCAGCACCAAGTCTACACAGACTAAAGTCTGAAGAAACCTTGTCCTTAAGGGCCTCAGGCCGATAAGACGTAAATCTCACCCTTAACTGTAACTGAGTGCGGGCAGTGTTGCCGAGGAGCGTTCCCCTGGTGTTAGCCGGAGAGTTGCCTCGAGATGCAGAGAGAGTGCTCAGTGCGCTGAGTGCTGAGAGAGAAAGTGCTCCCAGGGCTGTGTTCCTGGTTCGAGCTCCTTGCCATGGGAGAGAAATAAAAGAAGAGAGAAACTCCACTTTGTCTCCGTCTTCTTGACTGGCTGCTGTCCCTTAGTTCCTACGCATATCACCATCTGCCTGTCTTCACCTGCACACCCTTACCCTCCACACCATCACACGTACAACAAATGTATGTATAAAAACAGACAGTAAAATGAATATGATGAAGTGTTTTCCCTACACTCAAGAGAAGTTCGTTTATATACCTAGCACTTCTGCACTCGCACACACGCACTCTACCTTACCTGGTCAGTCCAGACTCTGGCTTGGGGGCTTCGTCAGGATTCTTTCCAAGCCCTTCACTGGCATGAACTGTCAAGTAAGGTCTGTCACACACAGTCTGCGACGCACTCTGTCCAAGCTTCCAAGCCGAGCTTGCAGCTTTCCTCAGAGGGTCAAGCAGCTGGTACAGTCTTTCTGTCAGTGTCCACCTCCGGGCCCAGCAGTGGTGCTGTCAGAACCGTCCTAGCCGTTGTGTCCGTCTACGGCTGTACTGTCGCAGTGCTAGGGCAAAAACTGTCTCCTGGTAACTGGAGGCCCCAGCACTGGTCTGTCACTAGTGTACTGTAGTACGACGTAGCTCCCTAGCTAACTACAAGTTAGCTAGTCCGCTCTCCTTAAGGCCGAGTGTCGAGCTCCCTAGCTAACTACAAGTTAGCTAGTCCGCTCTCTCCTCAAGGCCCGAGTGTCGCTAACCTAACAACAAGTCAGTAGAACTGCACTCTTCAAGCTCCCGTGTCGTACTCCCGGAGTTCGTCGGCTTGTTTACACGAGTGTCAGTGAACACTTCTCACGCGAGGTGCACTTCGCTGAGCTCGCCTACGTGCGCAGAAACCGTGCGTCACTACACTCCCCCGACTTTATGATGAAAGCTTTTTGTCCAGGGGTTGCAGTGAGGAAGGGAGCTCTTCACCTCGCTTGAGCCCATGTCTGTAGTGTCGATTTGCAGGTCCTCTGAGAGTGCTTCCTGTTTAGCAGCCGGAGATGCGAAAAGCACTGTGTGCCAACAGGCCCATGGAAACTGATCCATAGCCGTCTGCGACCTCGTCCGGTAAGGCTATTTCAGCCACTTCGGAGGGTCAGCAGATGCCTAAGGCATCACTGCTTGGGCAGGCTCCTAGGCCTCCAGCGCTAGATAGTGTTCTCCATAGTTTTTTCACTGTGGGTCTATCTGCACCACCAGAAGCAGCATGACCTTTTAATGAACCAGGACGGTTGCCGCCTCAGCCGGGCACATCTGGAAGCTACCCTGAACCAGCCCCCCGATATACTGGCAAAAAGTGGCCATCGCTTCCCTCTGCCCATCCTGGATGCGCACGTCACCCAGGGTGGACAGAAGACACTGCATTCAGGGGAACCGGAGCAGTCACCTCCTGCCTCCCAGTGACACGACGAACCAATCCATGGCCTGCCACAATGCCCTGCACACCCCTCAGCATACCATCACAGTCTCTCTCTCAGGCACCCTAACAGCAAGCAGAAGGCTCAGGGGATTCCATGTCCACTGGTGCTGGGTACCTCCTCCGCCAGCAGCTCTGCCTCTCCGGGCTCATACTAGCCATCAACACCAACAGTGCCTTCCAGTGAATGAGAGCCGGCACAGACTCCAGATGAAGTGTTTCTGGAACTGGCTCTCCCACATGCTGGCTAAAAGCCTTCATGGCCTCCTTCTGGCAGTTGGTGAAGACTGTATTGCCCAAGCTGGGGCAGTGCCGCCTGCTGATGAAGTCCACCAGCTTTTCCCAGTTTCCACATGGCCCCAGTAGCCATGCTATTGCCTGCTCAAGTGCCTGTGTCCGACCCTGCAAAACAACCTTTGATGAAGATGGCAACCTTTCATCAAATATGCCAGGCAGATGGTGAATGAAGGCATGAGCTTTCGGATACCGGTTAGCTCTCCACATCCAGGAATCAAACACTTCTTGCCCTCTTTTGGGTTTCCTGCATGTGGAACCGGCCTCCTTTGCCTTCCTTGATCTGTGGCGATGTACAGACATGTGCTTGGGAGAAGTTCTGGCATCCTGGATCTCAGCAGTAGGGTTCGAGTCCGTGCATCTATTCCCTGTTGTGGGCCCTATGTCAGAGGATTCCCTGTCCCTTTCTATAAGGCCTGTGTTGGGATCCTCCTGATGCTGGCTAGACTGCCCAATACCCCTACTGTCCTGAGTATGCCTGGCTGACACTTTTCCAGTGCAACTTGATTTGCCAGCTTTATCTGAAACCTGACTCTGGCATCCTGACCTGTTCTCCTTCATGGTCACTTTCACCTTCGAACCAGCCCTGACCCTAGCAATTCGAATAACCTCAGGCGATGGCTCCTTCGAATTCTTGCAAGGGGTGCCGACTGTCTGGGGCTGGTTGGGTCCTTTTAGTGGTGAAGCACTAGGCATATGTGGTGGTGTATGGCCAGTAGCTCCCACTGCCTTGGACCGTACTGAAGGTTGTACCTTGGAAATCCTGCCATGGGAGATGGTCCTTACTGCATTGCCAGGGTGCGAAGGAACTGGAACCTTGACTGGAGAGCTGGGGTCCCTTTTCTTCCTTCCATCCCCTTTGCCAGACTGGTTCTGCAGCCACTTCTGGTACCGCCTGCAATCTTTTTTCCGGTGCCCAACCTGTTTGCAGTAGAAGCACTTGATACCGGAATCTGGATTGTCGGGAGGTTGCTTTGTCCTGTCTTTAGCTAGAAGCTGTAGATGCGGGGTCAACTTTTCCAGGATCTGCTTAATACAGCTGTCCAGATCCTGCCTGGAAAAACCAGATCTGACCTGTGGCTCCTCCTGAACTTTCCTTGGTGCCTCATCCATGACCAGGGAGACGTGCTGGTACCACTTGACCTTATGGACGGCTTCTTCCATGGTTCTGGGTCTCTCCAGATAGGCGTATTTACCTGCCTCCTTATCCTGACTACCAGTGCAAAATTTGCTGATCGCCTCGCCCTGTATATAACTTTCTGGCAGGTCTCTGAAGGCTGAAACAGCAAGCACGGTGACCGGTCTGCCCAGTCCTCATAGGACTCCCCTGGGTTCTGGCTGGCTTGCTGGAACTTGAGCTTGGCTGTGTTCAGTCAGCTCTCTGGCCCCGAAGCGTGCTTCCAACTTCATCATCATCTGGTGATATGAGCACTGACTGCTCATCTTGGTGGCAATGGTGAAGAAGTCTTGGGCTTTTCCTTCCAGACACCATCCCAGGTAATCCCGACTCTCCATTTCTGACCAGTTGAGGGCTGTTCTATAGCTGTCAAACCTGTACTTGAATGACAGCCAGTTTGTGTTCCCGTCATACTGTAAATTTTTTGGTAATTTCCGCGGGTCCCCTCTCGGTCCAGAATGGGAGTACCTAACAGGACTGTTTTCTCTGCTGCTGTCTGAGGGGTCAGAATACAATTCCGACTCACTCTCAGTGCAGTCGTGATGGTCATGCCAGTAAAACCTGTTTCTGTGTGACCTAGACCTTTGGTGCCTGCTCCAAGTTACTCTCGAGGGCAGGGGACAGCTCGACGGGGCCCGTGTTCGTCCGTCATGCCTCCTGCCACTATACAGGCGCCCCTCCCCATCTCTATGCTCTTGGTCATGATCTCCAGCAAAATCTCGACGCCTGTGGTCAGTCGGTGCTGGCGACCTGGACCTACTTGAGTATGGGGTAAAGTGCCTGGAATCTTTAGGTCTAAAGTCCCCCGCCATGGTGTCTGTGCTGTCGTCCCCGTGATCTTGTTTCAGGATTCGACTGCCTCAGACCATGGTTGTGTTCCCACACCAGAGACTCTGACCCAAATCTGTGGCAATGCTGTCCGCTAGAGGCCGACCTTGACGAAGACAGAGACCTCCGCGACTGCTCGTGTCCTCGATCCGAGTAACCAAGTCTAAAAGACTCGCTCCTTCCTGGTGATTTTCTCACCATTCTGGAGGGATGGGGTTCCAATTTTTCAGCAGACCCAGAGAGAGCCCACTTCCAACTCAACCAGGTTGTCCACAAAGTTTAGTGGATGAGTCGGAACTGGTGGCAGCTCGGCGAGCAAGGAACTGGTATCACTGGGTTCAGCAACTAGACTTGTGTTTTTGCTTGCCCCTGAGTGAAGAGAGGACCAGAAATCATCCATGGACTGCTGCTCATCCCATGTGGGTAAGGGAGTACTCTTTCTTTTCTTCCCCCAATGTGGCGGCCATTTTGGGTCTCTATTAAATCTTCCATGGCCCCCTGCTGCATTCCGAAATCGATCAGTTCAAGCAGGTCGTCACTGGGTTTGCCACAAGGAATGGACGTCATCATGGATAACCTCAATTTCCCCTTCCTTTCCCTGAACACACAAGCTGCACTGCTCAATCCAGAGGCTGTGTTACATTCAGCCCTATGGTCTACTGAATAAATCTTTCCCCCTTTTACTAATGGAGCAACTGGAAAGTACTAGTGTGGAGTACAATTAGTACCTGGTCTGTGTACAACACAACCAACACCCAACGCTATTAACAACTTCTGTTTGTTGTTAACTTACAGCTAGGGTTGTACTAACTGAAAGTGCTAAGCATATCCCACTTCTGACACCAATGAAGTGTTTTCCCTACACTCAAGAGAAGTTCGTTTATATACCTAGCACTTCTGCACTCGCACACACGCACTCTACCTTACCTGGTCAGTCCAGACTCTGGTTTGGGGGCTTCGTCAGGATTCTTTCCAAGCCCTTCACTAGCATGAACTGTCAAGTAAGGTCTGTCACACACAGTCTGCGACGCACTCTGTCCAAGCTTCCAAGCCGAGCTTGCAGCTTTCCTCAGAGGGTCAAGCAGCTGGTACAGTCTTTCTGTCAGTGTCCACCTCCGGGCCCAGCAGTGGTGCTGTCAGAACCGTCCTAGCCGTTGTGTCCGTCTACGGCTGTACTGTCGCAGTGCTAGGGCAAAACTGTCTCCTGGTAACTGGAGGCCCCAGCACTGGTCTGTCACTAGTGTACTGTAGGCTAGTACGACGTAGCTCCCTAGTCCCTAGCTAACTACAAGTTAGCTAGTCCGCTCTCCTTAAGGCGAGTGTCGAGCTCCCTAGCTAACTACAAGTTAGCTAGTCCGCTCTCTCCTCAAGGCCCGAGTGTCGCTAACCTAACAAGAAGTCAGTAGAACTGCACTCTTCAAGCTCCCGTGTCGTACTCCCGGAGTTCGTCGGCTTGTTTACACGAGTGTCAGTGAACACTTCTCACGCGAGGTGCACTTCCGCTGAGCTCGCCTACGTGCGCAGAAACCGTGCGTCACTACAATGACAAAGTATTACAGAATTTGGAATAAACATACGCACGTACGCAGAGAGAGAGAGAGAGAGAGAGAGAAGGGCACAACATACAATCATTTTTCATGCAGACACACACACACACACACACGCACGCACGCACGCACACACACACACACACACACACACACACAGAGGGGGGGGGGGGGGGGGGGGGTGTAAGTTTCCCTCCAAAATACCATGAAGATTCGCCCATTTTCAAACAACCAACCCAGTTTCCGAGTTGTAGATTCAGTAAGTCACTTTCCTTAAACTGAATACCCAAGTTATCAAACACCCAGTTTACGTTTTCTTTGCCTAGACATGATTATGGCAGGTTTAACAGCTGGTAGATTAGTACTCAGGGATTCAGTTTGAGGGAGGTAATGATGACTTCCAGTTGAATTTTGGTGAGTTTCGGGGAGTTTGATAAATTTCGGTCAGTTTCAATCTAAAGAGGGAATAAAGACGCTTTCTTCAGTTAGGCCTAAGCCTACCAAATCTGTTTGTAGCCGTAAGGCAACGATCATGTTAAGCTCAGGTCGAGATCAACGTTTCTGTAACCGTTGCCGTAGCCGGATAACTAGAATTCCCTCTTTCCCCTTGTTTGCACAATTTATATCGCATACATAGCTGCATCCGTAAACGGGCAATAGCGCCCATTTGGCGTGCGTGTCAGGGAAGGCGGTGGGGAGTTCATGAAACATGTTGATCTCCACCATTCCACCGCACCCAGCCTCCTCTCCCCATAATTTGTCAATACAGGCAATTCATAGTTGCTAATTCCAGTCCTTCGTTCTCAATCAATATTACTAGAAGCATTCATACGCGCCCACCCACCCTGTCCGTACGGGAATTTATTTTGCAAATAACGTCTCAGATGGAGCGAGAATGACCTTGGCCTGTTGCCTTCAAGGCCTCGACAACGTGAGGACAAGGTCATATCGTCAACCGGCTGAATAGCAGATTGCAGAGCAGACACCAACGGCGGCAGATCGGAATTTCTTCGTGAAGAGTTCCTTTTTATAACTGATTGGTAGGTGCTTGGAAGAAGACTTTGTATGATAAAGACTTGGTATGAGTTCTTTTAGCACCATGTTTCATTGTGCGGTTTCGTTTGAATGTGATCTGCATAGTTCTCAGGGCAATCTTCGTTTTCATCACTCACGAGCGCAACTGACATTCATTGTTGACCTCGCTGTTCCGATTTCACAGAACAGAGAGATTTATTTTTTGTTGCCTAGGCCTGATACTAGGAAAAATAAGGCTGTAGGAACTGCATGTTTTGAGGAATGAAACTGCCGGTGCCATCAAGATTGCCACAAGTGCAATCTCATTCAAGGGACAAATTGATTCGACAGTTTTGAGATCTGCATATTGATGATTTTCTATTTTTATTTCCCCAGATATTTATTATCACCTGGGCCTGAATTTGGCCATTGCTTTTAAATCGAGTGCGACCCCTTGTTGCCAAATTTGCTCCAGGGCCAACAGTCAGAGTCGCACTGTTTTATGTTATTTTATTTTATTTTTTAATATGCGCGCTGGTGACCTACTCGTTTTTGAGTGAACCAGTATTTTAGGAAGAAGAAGAAGAAGTCATATTCTTGTTTTTGTTTGTTTTGGTTTTACAGTTATTGTGAATTATGAAAGTAAATCATTCATGATTAAATTGATCCTTATGTAACCTGACTTCCGCCACTAAACCTCGATAACGAAAAAAAAAAAAAAAAAAGAAAAAAAGTCACCTCACTTTGAAACAAGAATTTTTTGCTGTTGATGTTCTGACATCTTCAAATCCTATTAATCATCAATGTGACCTGACCTTGCCTTTAATTCACAAGGTGTTTTTTGTTGTTTATTTTAATCTAAGAGTAACTCCTTGCCCATGTTTGTTTACAATCTAAGAGTAACTTCCTTGCCTTTTCCTTTCCTACATCTGTTCTTTTCTTTCTTTTGTTACAGAATCCAGGTGACCATAGTTGTTTGCAACACTGGGAGGAAGGGGGGAAGCAGGGTGAAAGGGGGGGGGGGATAGAAGGGGAGAGACTCAGCTGGCTGACTGATGGTGGTGTGGTGGGCTCTTGAATGTCTGGAAAGTGGTAATGGACTCAGAATGCACAGTGTTGTCACAAAGGAAGTGCCAGTATTATGATCAAGGAACAAGTCTCAGCTGATCCATTCTGCAGGCTGGGATGGTAAATCATCTGCTGTTGTTTACAATTGTCTGCAATGTTATTTAACACAAAATTACTATCCTCTGAGAACTTTGCTAGTCTAGCGAGCATAGAACTTGGAGTAAGGGGATATGTCGGCTCATCGGCCTATGACCTCATGAAACAGCTCAGGAAAATTCAGGTAAGAAGAGGACCAGAACCCTGAAGGCAATGGCAGGGGCAGCTGAAAAGTGTTCCAGCAGGATCTGGTTGAGGAAGAACAAAAGTGAACTTCATAACTTGGCTTAAATGTCCTAACTTAGAACAGGTACCTGTTAGCAGTGAGGTAAGACATCCGTCTAAAAAGGCATGCCTTGAGACACCCACTCATCCAAAAGTTGTGGGTGCGAATCCCAGCAGCGGCAGGGGAAAAAAAATTGGCAGTAGAATGGCGTCTTGGAGTCTTGTTGACCTGGATGCAGCCCGGCCCAGGGCAGAAAGAGTTCAGGGCAGAAACACTTGTCTGACAGGGGGGGTTCTTTTCTGAAGACCTTCTGCTGTCAAGCTCTCACAAGAGTTTTCTTCCTACTGACACATGGTTAGACTGTTGACTGCCGAGAATAGTCTGGAGGATGTCCAGGAAAGACTGGATGACACTGGGAAAGACTAAACTTGTGGGCTCTGTAGGCTGGCTATACACCTTGCTCTTGTCAAACTTACTACAAATACGAACGATGAAGGATGCTCCCAGGATTCACTGAAAGGGGGAGAGAATAATGAATCTGTCGGCGCCAACCTGATCACGACCTGAAATGCACAAGGGACTATGAGTTATAAACAAGTGGAATTCCCATGTATCTGTGGAGGAAATTCTTTATTGAAGGCAGCATGAAGATCCACAGAATAATAAAGGGCTGTGTAAAAAAAGTTTGCAGTAGAACGGGCATCGGGGAGTCATGACCTGAATGTGGCCCAGCCCCCATAGAGTGTAAGGAGTTCAGGGCCAAAACTCTTTTCCTGAGGGGGGGGGGTGTCTTCTCTGAAGACCTTCTGCTGTCAGTCTCTCCCTAGAGTTTCTTCCTTCTTCTCTGTGCAGGACAGGTCTGGGTTGCTTTTGAAGTGCCAGAAATTTTGTCAGAAGATATGGCTTGCACCAGCTCTGTTGCCTGGTCAAGGCAATGGTAAAGTGCTACTATTGTACCAACATAATGGTCCACTTTTGCAGTGTCAACATCTGGACCAGTAAGAATAGGCAGTAGCAGTGCTCGGTGTATATGTACGTTTTTTTTGTTTATCTGAACTGGTTATTGAGGACTCCCTTTTATCAGAGGCCGAGCAGATTTCATGGAAAATGGAAAATACATTTTTGTTACAGGAAAAAGTCTGGGGCTGTTGATCAAGGATGTACCAACAAAAGAGCCAGATCATGGTTGGACTTAAAGTAGACAAAATAGTCAGCTCATGCTTTTGCTTGCTGGAAGAAGCTGCGACGCCTTTCAGCTCATTTTTATTTCAAAAAGAAAGGCGCTAGTCCCGCAAGACAATCCAGACAAACAGATTACAGGACAAAACATGATGCATTTTGACCTATTAGGTCTTTTTTTTTTTTTTTTTTTTTTTTTGCTGTCCCAACCTCTGCGCCACCTCGAAGGCAGTGCAGACGCCGCTCATTCCAACACCCCGTCCACAGCCACAGCCCGGTCAGCCCGCCGCAGCCCCGGCACCGACAATCCACAGGGAGCAGTCAATGTCAAGTCGTCAAGAGGCAACCCACCGAGAAGACACTGCACTGCTGCCGAGTCACTTCGGTGGTGTTCAGTGGCGCCTGTTCTGATCTAACATTCGCAGGACACCACCTACTAAGCCCCCTACTGACGACAATAATTGCTTAGTCGCAGAGCCGGCGTGAGTTAGCTCTCCCTCCGGAGGGTGCCACCATGTCCATCCAACGACAGCCCCCATGGACTCGCCGATACCGGTGACCCCGACGGAACCAAACCAAGGCCACAGACGTGGAGAGGACATCGAAACTGAGGTCACCATGAGAGCAGGGCATGAAGGGCCAAAGAATTTGAGACATTTTTTTTAATGCTATCGATGAGAATGAGGATGATTAAGATGATGCTACGGATTTCCATTTCGGTCTGAGACTACATGACAGGGCTGTACTCTACGCTTCCTTTCATAATATATCCCGGCGTCAGCCAGGCCCGAGAGATACAGGCACCTGCAGTGTTGGTCGGGAAATTTGAGCAACACTCTCAGAAACGCATCCATTAAGTGGATGAAACTCGACTGTGTGGTCCCAGTCTTCCCAACTGAGTCCGCAGCAAAGTCAACTCTGGGTAGGAGCCGGTCGGGGCAGAAAACCCCACATGACTGTGATGGAGTTTGAACCCACGACCTCCCAGCCAGCGACGCTAACCACTTCGCCACGGTGGCTGGTGACCTATTAGGTCTTCTTCAGGCAAAACAAACAACATTTAGGGGAATGAAAACGAAAATCTTCTTATCTTTAGTGCAAAATGGGTGCAAAATGGGTGTTGCGCTGAATATGAGATGAGTGGTTGCTTGTTCTTCGTTTTCGTTGTCCTAAATGCTGTTTGTTTTGCCTGAAGACCCAAGAGGTCGAAATGCATCATGTTTTGTCCTGTATTCTGTTTGTCAGGATTGTCTTGCAGAGCTATTACCTTTCTGTTAAAATTTTGCTTCAATTTCTGCCTTAAGTCACCTCGCTTTGAAACTCACTGTAGTTTGTCATATCGAAGTAGACTTTTGCAGGTTTTGGTGGATCGGGATGGGGAATAGGAGGAGGCTTATTGATGCTTTTTTTTTTTTAATACTGGATTTGAAAATGAGATTATTATGTGAGATTTTGCAAGAGAAATTGTGATTATTTGCTGTACTTGGCTAAGCTAGCGCTCTTAACTGCCTGCATATGTGCCACCTATCGCCCTCTGGAAGTACAACTGCCATAACTAGTAAGTTTTTGCATTTAAAAACTTTCAGGTATAACTCTTAAGTGGGCCAAGGGGCATAACGTAGCCAAGTCCCAATCACATTATCCTAAAAGTAAACATGCTGTAGTCAAAATACTTGTATCGTAACTCAGCTCGCAATATATCTTGTGGGGATAATAATAATTTTTTTTGTCTCTTGTAAAATTTGATTTTCAGACTTAGAGCAGTTGTATTTTCAGGTGGCGATATATAACAATGTTTGTTATTCTCAGGCACCTCACTACATATCTCATACTACCAATTAGCTCATGAAAATTTATCAGCAAAACAAAGATGGAAGTGTTTAAACACATTTCACTCGGCCAGCCGATTCATTTGCCACAGTTATATATGACCATTGAGATCCAGCCGCGGTTCAATAAAACTTAAAAGTCTGTTGGCAGTCTCCCCTTCTATATTGTCAGTCATGGTCAAACATTCATCCCAGGGACCTGGTTGTCCAATCAGAAGTCTTGTAACACTTGCACACTCCAAGTGGGTGTTTCTAACAGTTTTGATATGGAGCCAATCAATGATTAGTATTAATAGTTGACTGACATGTTCAACTGGATGTTTATTTTGAATTGTATGTAAAAAAAGGCTTTGAAGTGTGGTCTCCTCTGTGTGTGTGCGGGCGCATGTGTGTGTTTGTGTGTGTGTGTGTGTGCACGTGTGTGATAAGGTGGAACAGATATTTTGTCGGCTCAGTGCCCACATGAAGGCTGAAGACTGGAAGTACTTTGATTTTCTTATCAGTGTTGTCTGTACAACTGGAAGATTGTATTTTGTTGTTGTTTTCATCTTTGAGCTCTTCTCTCGGCAGAGGGGGTTTACTTTGATAGAAATTCAGCATCTGCTTTGGCTTCAGCTTCTGCTTCAGCTTCTGCTTCTCTCTCTCTTTGAATATAGAATATTATCCATCATCAAAATCAACAGCTGTGGTCATTTTACGTCAAGTTTATCAATTAAATGTGGAGAATATTACATTTCTGGAATCATTTGGTTGTTCTCTCAGTCTCTGTCAGTGAAGCGGTTACAAAAAAATTAGCAAGACATTCTTGGCATAATTACTTATGGCTGCTTGACAATGGCAGTTTGGATAACAGTTAGTACTTTGTTTTATAAATCATTTCTAAGATAATTGTTGTTTTGTGCAATGAATTAGAATTTTAAAAAAATGTTTGATTTGTAAATAGTAAGATGCTTAAGAACACAATGAGTCTGTAACTGTTCTCATCTCTCTCAGTCTCAGTCACTTTGTTTTATTTCATTCTAGCTGAATGTATCTTCAAATCTGTTTTACTCGCACGCTCATTGTATGTGTGATCTTATTGAATGTTGTTGGTCAGTACTTATACTATAGGAGTGAGGATGCTTGGGTTGGGTGGGTAGAATGAGGCAGAAATATGGTTAACATTGAAGTTTTTAAGTGAATGATAACTAAACAAGATGTTTCAGATGTAGGTGATGGAAAAAATGGCAACTGTTAGTGTGGGTATCTAGAAGAAATGCCTGATCCAGTGACTTGATAAGTTAGTGAGCTGTTTGAGGCCTGTAACCAGGCCAGTTCACTGTTCAACTTAAAACATGGCCCCATTTAAGCTTATTTTGACTTTGCTTCTGCTGATTTTTTTTTCTTCTCGATGTAGTATGGCTTTCTGTTGTGGTGGCACTGCAGCAAAGAAGGTACAGTTCTGTTGTGTTTCTGTTTTTTTTTTAATCATTATTTATTTTTTTAATTTATTTTACATTTTTTCATTTATGAGATGACTGATTGATTGTGTGTTTTCTTTATTGAAGTTTTTACATTTGGTTATGATTAGAATATTTATTGAATTAGAAAAAAGATTCTTTCAGTTGTTTGTTTAGATTCTCTGAAAGGTTGTGAATAGAATTTACTTCCTTGTTCGGTTACTGGTGAATTGAAAAATGATTTATCAATGTTTTCTTTTCATTTGATAGTTTGAGTGATGAAAGTGTTAAGCAGTCATATAACAAAGTAATGGTTTGATTGTTAGAAACCAAGTGGATATTTTTTTGCTGGCTCTTGTGATTGTATTGGATCAAAGTCCTATGATGGTTTCCATTGACATTCTTGACAGCACTCTACTGTGCATCATTAATACATACATGAAAAATGGATGTTTGAAGTTTGAAGCATGCTCTTTTTTTTCAGAGCTGTCAAGTTTTCG
>CM031611.1:49175655-49226646 GCA_018398815.1 Conus ventricosus | reverse complement strand
GAAATCCTTTCTTCAAACGCCTTCTTGTTTCCCTGCCTCAGGGCGCTGCAGTGAGGTCCACGCCCTTAGGGGCCTGCCTAGGGACGTCGCTTCCGAACCGGATGGCTCGATATCTCTTCGCCTCCTCCCAGAGTTTTTAAGCAAAAAAAACCAGTTGCCAGGTTCTTCTTCCCCGCCCAATCTCCATTCTTCCTCTCACTTCTATTCTCCCCCCGGACGACTAAGACCGCACTCTCTGTCCGGTTCGCGCTTTGCGGGAGTATAGGAACGCACGAATCTTCTCGTTCCAAGCAGCGCCACCTGTTTCTCTCTTACAAACAAAGGGTTTATAAGGAGGACATCAGGCGCTCTTCAATCTCTCGATGGCTGAGAGAAGTCATTAAAGTGCGTACGCGAACCTGAAGGGGATTTGGCTGTTTTCCCTCACCTAGACCTCATGAGATAGGGCATGGGCGTCTTCGCTGGCAGTTGCTCATAATGCCAGCATTCCGGGTGTGCTAGATGCCGCATATTGGCGGTCCCTGGCCCCTTCATCCAGTTCTACCTGCGCGACGTTTCTCGTCTGCGTGATGATGGGTCTAGGGCATCGCATCAGCTGTGGTGGCGCAACATTCCATCTCCCCCCACACGATCCGGCCCTTCTTGCTCCTCCGGGGCGGTAACCAGGTGAGCCCCCCTTCCAGGTAGTGCGACTCTGCATTAGTGAGCCCCGGTATAGTATGTGTAATTAAAAGGAAATTTTCATTCTAAAATTACGTTTAATTAACATACTTACCGTGGCTCACGCAGAGACCCTCCCAAACCTCCCCCCTTTCCCGGGTTCCATCAGGAGTTCTCAGCGGTTTTTAAAATATACCTCGAAAAGGGATGTTCTGAGCATGCGCGAGGCACAAGGCCCTTTCGGGGGTTTTTGTTGTCCGTAGGGACTTTATTGTATACGGGGCAGGGATAGCAAATTGTTTGCCGCTTATTGCATTAGTGACCCACGGTAAGTATGTTAGATTAAACGAAATTTTTAGAATGAAAATTTCCTTTTAAATAGGCACATTTTCCCTCGCATGCACAAATTTCACACCAAAGATGAGGAGGGGTGTTTATTACTATACCAAGTACTTGTTCAGTAAGAACCCATCTCTTCTTGCCCAAAAGGATGTATGTGAGGTAATATAAAAACAGGCAAAGTTTCTTGTAAGACTGCTGACACTGGTATCAAAACCTGCAAAAGATGTTTAGTTGAGATCCTCTCACATTGTGTGTGTGTGTGTGTGTGTGTGTGTGTGTGTGTGTGTAAAAGGCAAACAGTGAGGCGATCAGATAATCCATGTCTCAATAAAATGGGGCGATTTGAAAAACGGGGTGAAATTTTTGTCGCCTAACTTTTTTTTACATGTTGAATGGTGCTCAGGAATGCAGTATTGAGGTGCTGCATTTAATGTCTCACTCACCTCATTTTTGCCAACATCGTCCAAATTCACACACACACACACATTTACACTCCATCGCCCCATTCTGTTCAGACACCGATTCCCCTATCATCTCACTGTTTGCTTTTTATAAACTTGTGATGCCCTGACCACCTCACTGTTTGCCTTTTACAAACTCATACTGAATACTGACTTGGGGGTGGATACACTCCATAGTATGGCTCAGAGAGCCTCCCGAAGTGCCACCTCATAGTTGCGACATTTCGCCCCATTTTCACGTCTCCTATTTGTGCCATTTTAAAGGCGTGTGTGTTTGTGGTGTGTGTGTCACTGTGTGTGTGTGTGTGTGAGAGAGAGAGATCTCGAGAGAGAGAGAGAGAGAGTCTGAAGTCTGCAAGGTTGGGTTGTTAATTCTAAACGGGTTTGTTTACAGAATTATGTACCTTTCTAACATAGCTGCCACATTTTCTGTTGTATGACAGCATAAATTCTGATTACACAAAAGCTTACTCTATCAGGTTGTATCCCGCCAAGTTTTGCTAATTGGCCAATCAGCTGTCGAGAAAACCACGTGTGCTTTTTGTTCCATTGCCTGTTTGCCAACCAGTTTTCAAGGCAGCCACAGGACAGAGGTGCTGCTGCCTGAGGCAGCATTCTCTTGAATGGGTTAAGCCCTTTGGTTGCTTCATTCATTCTATCCGGTCATCTTGAACTGCATCCTCTAAGGTCTGGAGGTGTTGACATCAGCGGGTTGCATAAGGCAATACAGCACCAAGATGAAGATGAGGTAGACATCTTCCTGTCTCGGATTATTCCTGACCTTGGCTGTCCTGTATGTCCTTTGAGACTGTTAAGGTTATTTGGTCCTTGTGAAGATGTAATATGCAAAGAGTGTATATAACATCTAAACTTCAAGATATTTTGTGGAACCGATGGCATTGATCTTCAAAGTTTGTAGGCACTTTCTGGTCAAGCATATACAGCATTGCTGTGTGGACAGCCCTTGCCATCTGTTCTATTGTTGGAGCCACATGGCTGAAGCAATATGATGGTGCAGCTGAAGCCACTGCCAGTTCCATACCTTTTCTTTGCCTGGTCTTGAACAAGGTAATTGATTAAGAAAACCTTGGACTTGCTCCTCGATCCTTCTCTCCCTTGATTGCCTTTCCGCCTTTCTTGCCTATTTGATGCTTCTAAAGCATGATACAGCTCTTCCCATCTGATTTCTGGCCGTCCCCGTGGCCACCGTTTTTCCTTTCCCTGCCAGTTTGGTGCTTCTAAAGCTTGATGCAGCTCTTCCAATATGAGTTCTCTCCCTTAGCTTAGCTGTTTTCAAGTTTTGGTGCTCGTACAGCATGATGTGGTTGCCTTGCCACTTCCGAATTCCTTTTCCACTTGAACCACCAAACTACTGTTTGGGAGACATTTACAAATGATATTGCTTTCTAGATATTCCAGTGTTCAGAGTTTACTCAAGGGTCAAGATTTATTCACTTTTGACGCGGGATTGTTTAGAGCATGGAAAATGCAAGGCAGTGACCATGTTTCATTAGACTTGTGATGTGGCATTGACACCAGTCACATACATGAATGTTTATTGTTTTTCTAGATATGCTAGGCTACTTCAGGGCATTGGACACCAGTCACATACATGAATGTTTATTGTTTTTCTAGATATGCTAGGCTACTTCAGGGCATGACACCAGTCACATACATGAATGTTTATTGTTTTCTAGATATGCTAGGCTACTTCAGGGCATTGACACCAGTCACATACATGAATGCTTATTGTTTTTCTAGATATGCTAGGCTACTTCAGGGAGATGCTACCTCATAGACTGATGTCAGGTAGTTGACATTATGCTCTGTTTTTGGCCCAAACACATGAGTTTTTCCCCAAGTGCTGGGCACTAAGACTGGTTGCTGACTTCAGTCAACAAAATTATATAATGAAAACAGTGTTTTCTGTGTTGATGACTGATGTTGTCCATGAAATTGTAGGATATATGTATTTGGAAAAAAAAATCAATATATAAAAAATAAAAAACCCACCACCACCACCGAACACTGTGTGCAGAAACCAGTGTGAAATAAACTACTTGGTGTTAAACAAAAACGGTCACTTGATACGGGAAAACTGCATTCTTTGCTTTTAGAGTGTTATTTACACTTCCAAAAATTGAATGCTAGTATAAAGAGAAAAATAAGAAGCCAAGTTTTATCTTGAAATTTTTAGGAAAAAAAAGCATTGTTATTGAATTTATTAAATGAAGCATTTGGTTAAAGGCTGATTTTCGTCGTAGGTATGCTTGTAACATGCATAAATGCATGACTTAACTTGAAAGTTGAAATACAAGTCAGATCAAAGGGAATATTGTGTTTTTCACTTAATCATCACTTTCAGAACCACCTTTAAGTCAGTCAGTCTGGCAAAAGTAATCGAAATTTCCAGAAAAAAAGAAGGAAAAAAAAAAAGTAAGAGCATCAATTCTGTGTCATGTTTATTACAAGTATGGCCATGGTGGTTTCCATTCCTCCCAGTGTTTAACAATAAAACCAACACAGTGAAATAAGAGTCTGAAATTAAACTCCACAAAGGCCCTTAAAATGGATTGGAAACAGTACTTGGTACTGTAATTAACTTTTGTCCTTGCTGACAACAAGGGCAACACAGCAGGCTGTCCCTGATGAGCGTTACAAGGTTGATCCTTTCACTTTTGGTTAAATAAAAGACATATTGTGTTTTTAAAACCCATTGAATGATGAGGCAAGTTTATGATTTTTTTTTTTTTTTTTCCTTCTTAACCTATGGCTGAAATGACATACTCGCTGTGTTTCCTTCAGGTGGCCTAGTTGGCACCGCTGTGATAAATATTTTGTCTCATGATCATACTGTGAAGGGAGTAGACAATACTACTACTAGGCTCCCATATCTCTGCAAGTGATGTTAGCTTGATATCTAAATCTTAACATCCTTGCTGTTAGTTGTTTCATTCAGTCAGTGTCACCAGTTCCAGATATACTGGTATTATCATTTGAGGTGCGTCACAGTCCTAATCCTTCTCAGCCTACTGCCTGGTGCTTGCTGATCTTGATAGAAATTAAACTCTTAATCAACAGAGGATGTTTTTGTTTTCCTGAGGTAACAAGAAGTATTATTTCTTTAACTTGATCAAAATCTGTATAAATGCAGGAGAACAGTCTGATGCTGTGATTATGTGCGTGACGTGACAGATTTCAGTAGCCATGCACATTGAAAACATGTTTTATGCATTTGCTGATCTTGTTCAAGTATAGACAAAGTTTTTTTTTAGTTTTACAGCATCTCAACTGATTCAGCCCTGTTTTCACATCCATCATAAGCTGGTTTGTGTCACAATGTTACACGCATCCTATAGTTGGCCATCTCATCCACCGCTCATACATAAACACCAGTAATTTATTTTGTTTCCCTCCAAATGTGCCTGAAAATGTGATGTATTAGAAATAGTAAAAAGCCATTTTAGGCACAGTTAAACCCATCTCAAATTTTGCCTTTAGTTCTGACTCTCTGCAACCAGCACTGTGCCCACATGACTTATCTAACAAAGCTGCTTTCTGTCAAATATTTTGAAAAAAAAAGGTTTATTATGAAATATTAAGCACAAAATCACATTGATGGAATACTACAACGCTTTATGTATAAAATATCGGCTAAAATTTGGTAACAAAGAAAGCTTCCACAAATTTGTGGTAGGGCCAAGTTCAAAACTCGGTGCTTTTCATTGGGGTCCTCAGTGCAGTGAGGTGGATTGCAAGCTGAAACATTTTTCCAATATGAAGTGAAACAAGACCAAGAAATTCTTCTGGATGTTGTTCTGCAGGACAGATCCATGATCCCTTTGGTGTAGCCTTCTGATATTCTTTTGGAGATGATAAGTTCTGTTGCTGGAACTCTGCTTTTCTTCTAGGTTTTTCCAGAGTCCTCACAGCATTCTCCTGCTGTCAAGGAGACTTGAAAGGGGCATTTTGAAAGCACAGCTCCACAGAAATCCGAAGGTATCCCAAAATGCCTCTCGCTCATGAAAAAAACAACAACAAACAAACCCATGTATCATGACGGAAAAAAGTAACTGGAGGAAGAACAGTGCTACTGTACCAAGAACTGTGTAAAGTGCTAGACATTCTCCCATTGCAGTGTAAAGCGCTAGACATTCTCCCATTGCAGTGTAAAGCGCTAGACATTCTCCCATTGCAGTGTAAAGCGCTAGACATTCTCCCATTGCAGTGTAAAACGCTAGACATTCTCCCATTGCAGTGTAAAACGCTAGACATTCTCCCATTGCTGTGTAAAGTTAGTCATTCTCCCATTGCTGTGTAAAGCGTTAGTCATTCTCCCATTGCTGTGTAAAGCGTTAGTCGTTCTCCCATAGCAATGTAAAGCGCTAGACATTCTCCCATTGCTTTGTAAAGCGTTTGTCATTCTCCCATTGCTGTGTAAAGCGTTAGTCATTCTCCCATTGCTGTGTAAAGCGTTAGTCATTCTCCCATTGCTGTGTAAAGCGTTAGTCATTCTCCCGTTTTTCAGTTGCTCACTCTTTCTGTTAATTCATTTAATTTTGAGAAGAAAAAGAACACTTTTGATAAGACGTTTAGTTCTGCCAGTTTGGTTTAAGTTGAAAACAAGGTGTAGGGGAGCGAAGTCCTGGTCTTGACTTAATTGGAACAGAGAGGGTAGTTTCTGTCAAAAACTGATGTTATGATTGTCTGTTTTATGCTTCTAAGATTTTCTCTGTCACTTCCTTGAAGTTTTACAGTTGTGTTTGTTTGACTGAGGTTTTCCTGAGCAGCAAAAGAAATGGTGAATTATTACCAAGTATAGTTTTCCGTCACAGAAAATTCACTGCACAGAATTATGTAATTATGCGTATGCGTTTGAACTTTTAAGTTATCTTTAGTACTTTTCTTTTCCCATTGTTCTGTTTTGTTTTTGTTTTTCCTAAAAAAAAAGAAGGAAATAAACAGAAAAAGATGATTATTTGATAAGAAGTCTTGGTTTTTCATTTAAACTATTCTTGTGTTGAAATAGTTGTGTACCTTAACATGTTTTTTTGTTTTTTCCTGTGAGGATTGAACTCTTAATTTGATATCTATAGGTATCATTAAGAAAAGGTCTGCTCTGCTTATTTTTTTTACTTGTTGAGTTTTTTGTTTTCTGTTATATTTTGGTTTTGTTATTGAGTTTTTGAGAGAGATTAACATTTTTCATCTGATTTAAGATTTTACGGAAGAAAGATTTTTAACAAAGTTTCTGGTGCATTTCTAGATGTCATTTAAAGTGATGTGTGAAAAGTTTTTTTATTTTTTTTTATTAATGATTTGTGAGTTGATTTTAACGTGGTGACAGCCCTGATGTGGCCCTTTGCGGTCGGCTGGGCTATAAGCAACATTATCTTATCTTATCTGATGAATTTTGCATTTTGTGTCATAGGCTTCATCACAGACTAAAGTAAGAATGCATGAGCAAAGATTTTCACTGCTTTTGATTGGTTGATAGCTTTGTGTTCATTCATTCATTCTCTGTTCACTTCCCGGTCCTCGTCCTATCATTGTCTCAAATTATGTTTGTTTTATTTTCGTTTTATATCTTGTGAGTTGATTGATACATGGTCATGGATTTGTTCAATGCACGGTTTTTAATTTGAAAAAAAAAAAAAATCGTTTAAACTCTAGGAAGTTGAGATTAGATGATTACAGGAAGGTTGATAAGGAGTTTTTTCCCCACTTTTTCTTTGTCTTCCCAACAGAGTGTAGAACGTTTTTGTTCATGCTGAAAATTGGAGGATGTGTTGGTTTGGTTTATTTTGACTCTCAGCTGTCTGTCCATTTCAGTATGTATTTTATGTTTAGCTGTTTGTCCATATATATATTATGTTTGTCATTTGCATATAGATCAGTTCATTAAGCCTCTTCATCTGACCCAAATTGTGCACTGTCATGGACTGAATTCAGGTGTGTTAAGTTGTAAGGCTCTATGCGGATAAGAAAAGATAACCAGGAAGGACCATTACCGCTGTCAGTGCTTGCTGTCTCATTTTCAGATAACTGTGCAGAGGTGTTTCCCTGTTTCTAGCTTGCTGTTGGCATGAAATTCCTCATATTCAAATTGTGTGTTTTTGTTCATGTTGTTTGTTTCTGCTGAAAATGAATACAATCTGGACAGTAAAGAGAAGGGGGAAAAAAAAATCCATTCAAAGAAAGACTGGAAGAGCGAAGTATTGTACCCCCCACTCACCCCCTCCTATCCCCCCCAAAGTCCAGTATGAATCGTGTGAACACAATGTCATGGTGCAGTCAAAGCCCAACTCACCCTCACCATGCCCTCCCCAAGTTTTTGGTTTTTTTAAATTAGATTTTGGCCATTTCTGTATTGCTTTGGTTTTATGCCAGATTCGGGGATATCATGGCGGCAGCGTGGGATTTAAGCTGAAGTGGGGTCTAAACTTTACATACATGAACAAAAAAAAAAAAAAAAAAAAAAAAAAGGAGAAAAAATTGCTTTGCAGTGTTCCTTAAAAGGGAAGCTTGGTTTGCAAAATAGTCAACATGTATCGGTTGTACAAGAGTTTACCAAGAAGAACAAGTGGTCAGCTTTTATTTGTACTTTCAGGTTTTTGCAAGCAGGAAAAAAGTGCTTTACACTACAGTGATAGTTCGAAGGAGATCTTGGTGTGTGAAATTATCAGCATGTATCAGTGTATTGTCAAAGAGAACAAGTCGTCAGCTTTTTCTCTCTTTCAGCCTTAGTACCTCCTGGAATTCATTGTGGTTTCAGTAGTATTGAAATCAAATTGTCATTGCTCAGCATAACATGGCATAAGTTCCCATCTCAATTTTGTTTTCAGTTTGTGGAGATATTCCATTTGGAAATTTTAAAGGGTTGAAACCAAATAATCTTGTCACTGTAATGATCAATGTGCAGCTTCAAAATCAAATTGTATATAAATTTTTCCCCCCAGAGTTTCAGTCTTGTATGTAATGTAACGATAACTGTCTAGTTATCAGATATGTCTCTTCAGCTTATTGGTGATTGTTCAGTTTCATTGAAAACGGCCAAACACTTAACAAGCCTGCAGACTGGATACAGACAGGCAAGGGATATTCAATATTCTTTAAAGAACACACACACACACACACACACACACACACACACACACACACACACACACACACACACACACACACTTAAAGTTTACAAGATTCGTTTTAGCACTAGCATTTCAACTCCTGGTACTTGCCCACATGAGTGGATGGTCCTATAAAGTTTCTGTCTGGTGTGTGACTTGGAGAAGAAAAAAAAGGTGTCACTATTGCTGGTTCATAGAGCAAGAGCATCAGATCAAACAACAAGGACAGATGCCCAAAACTACAAGAATAAAACTGGAATAATAGGTACCTATGCTAGTATGAGAAACTGTTTGACCAATGACAAAAGCTTTGTACTTCATTGCTTTTTTTTTAATGTTTTATTTTATTGTTGTGTTGTGAATGTGTTGGCTTCCCCTAAAAGGTTGACGAAACAGCCACTATAGTCGTGTAAAGGGTGACTGTCATGTGAGCATTGAAAGTGGAAGTGATGACTTTTGCTTCCAAAGTGTGAAATGCACATTAAGAATGAATGATACCAGCCGCCGTGGCGATGTGGTTAGCGTCGCGGACTCCCGGCTGGGAGGTCGTGGGTTCGAATCCCATCAGAAGTCATGTGGGTTTTTCTGCCCCGACCGGCTCCTACCCAGAGTTGAGTTTGCTGCGGACTCAGTTGGGAAGACTGGGACCACACAGTCGAGTTTCATCCACTTAATGGATGCATTTCTGAGAGTGTTGCTCAAATTTCCTGACCAACACTGCAGGTGCCTGTATCTCTCGGCCTGGTTGACGCCGGATATATTATGAAAGGAAGCGTAGAGTACAGCCCTGTCATGTAGTCTCAGACCGAAATGGAAATCCGTAGCATCATCTTAATCATCCTCATTCTCATTGATCAGCATTAAAAAAAAAAAAGTGTCTCAAATTCTGTGGCCCTTCATGCCCTGCTCTCATGGTGACCTCAATTTCGATGTCCTCTCCACGTCTGTGGCTTTGGTTTGGTTCGGTCGGGTCACCGGTATCGGCGAGTCCATGGGTCTGTCGGTGGACGGACGTGTGGCGCCCTCCGGAGGAGAGCTCACTCACGCCGGCTCCGCGACTAAGCAATTATTGTCGTCAGTAGGGGGCTAAGTAGTGGTGTCCTGCGTATGTTAGATCAGAACAGGCGCCACTGAACACCACCGAAGTGACTCGGCAGCAGTGCAGTGTCTCCTCCGTGGGTTGCCTCTTGACGACTTCACATTGACTGCTCCCTGTGGATTGCTGGTGCCAGGGCTGCGGCGGGGCCGACCGGGCTGTGGCTGTGGACGGGGTGTCGAATGAGCGGCGTGGGTACACTGCCTCTGAGGTGGCGCAGAGGTTGGGACAGCAAAAAAAAAAAAAAAAAAAAAAAAGAGAATGATTGGGAGCCCTCCGTGGGCTGTTCAGTGTGCAAAGGATTGCAACTTTCTGACAGCATGCATTGATAAGAAAGAATGTGTTGGCTTGCTTGCTTTTCTCTATATAATATGTGTTTTTGATGAGACTCCATATGCTCAATCTGCTTAAGGAAAGGAATTCTTTGTCTGTTGGCCTCAACATTTGGTAGAGTCGTATACATTGGAATATCTGTCCTGCTGAATGTAGAGTTTTTACAAGTTAATTTCTTGTCACGAAAGTCTTTTTCATCTCTGAAGGTCTGTTACACCAGGCAGGGAGAAACAAACACCGAAACCAGAAAGGTACTTCAGAAAGTGATCTCTGCTTGAGTTGAATGGAACCCGGGTCTGCATGTTGATCCTAGTGCAATGCATACTGGGGATTTTTAGGAAAAGCTAGGGGTGGGGGTGGGGGGGGATGTGTGCTTGGGTCACGTTCCATCTTTCCATGAAGTGACATTTAAATTGGTTCAGAAGTTTTGTGGATCAGATCCAATACAACCATTGGCCTGTATCTGCACCAACATTAAATGAGATCGTCTTCTGGACGCATTGTGTAGTTCCAGCAAAATTTGTGAAAATCTGATTTTTAGTTCCTTGAGTAATCTTAGGGACAGACAAATAAATGAATGAGTTGACAAGACGCGGGTCAGAAAATGACCTCACTGGTTGAGTTAGAAGAGGGCGCTGGATTGGCTTTGTTTGGATAGCATCATTTTACTGATAGGAAGAAGCAAGCAAGTCACTGCGCTCTCTCTCTCTTTCTCTACATTTTGAATTGGACTCTGTTGTCCTGAATAGAGTTGAGAAGGTTAGTTTTTTTAAATCTAAAACCACATAATGAATGCATGAGAATGCAAGGAAACGCAAATATGTTAATCATTTTCTTGGTCTCATAATCTGAAAGAGATGCTCAAGATAAAAGGAGTTGAAAAAAAATTTAGATGATAAATGCTAGTAACAATGTGAATGTGATGGTTTCCTATTATAATCCACCCCACTTTCCCACTGTCCTCCTTTTCTTTTTTTTTTTTTACTTTCCAGAGGAACTGGAAAGACACTAAATGTGACAGCACAAAACTTAAGAAAGAAGTTTTGTTCACTTTGCACTCAACTTAGAAAAAGACATTCTGTTCACTTGCACTTGTTTGTGGGTATATGGACTCTGTGATGGGATCAATATTTGAAGATGTTTGTTTATTCATTGATTTTTTCCCCCCATTTCATTGTTTATTCTATACATTGATGGTCACAGTTGGGTTTTTTTTTTTGCAAAGGGGGAGGGGTAGGATGTGGAGGAGAGGGAGTGTGTGTGTGTGTGTGTGTGTGTGTGTGTCCTGTTTTGTAAATGACCATTGTCAAATGCATAACATTTGTTATATCATATAACAAATGTTATGCATTTGACAAGAGTGTTTGTATTGAATATATTGACAGAAGAACATGTTGTTGTTGTACCCTGGCTAAAAGACTTCAGGGATCATCCGAACAGTCAAAGTACTTGAACACTATAGTACAAATGCATCAGCTGGGATGAGAACATTACGTGTGTAACCGCTTTTGATTACCCCACCACGTGGGCAGCCACACTCTGACTTCGGGGATTTTGGAGACTGATAATGTTATGCTAGGAGCTTGTCACAACTGAAGACTATCCCCACATAACTATGCAGAGTATAATAACATTTTGATGTAGCCTTTGTGTTCTACTTCTAGCCTATGTCAAGCCTTAAGCCAAGGCGGAGAAGAACATGTAATTGCTAATTCATCTGCAGCCCCTAGCTTACACAAGAAAATTACAGCGTGGTGTATGTGAGGTGGATACTTACTTTCTAAAGTGTACTGGTAATTTTTAAAATGTGAATGGACAAAAGATATAAGATTTCTAGTTAACTAAAAAATAATGGAGAAAAAAATAATGAGATTAAAATGATTTTTGATGATCATTTACACAGTGATATTTGTTATGGTTTTTCTGCAACTAAGGCATGTTGTTCAGTTATCAGTATGCATGAAACCCTGATCAGAGTAAACAGATTTGGCTGTTTTTTAATTTTGGTTTATTTTTGTTCTAATGTCTCTTCCATTACATGCTTAAGCTGTCTGTTGTGGGAACCCAGTCTGCTTTCCATTTCACAAGTTGCTTCATACAGCGTTCTTAGGCAAATAACAAAAACAACACACACCTGAAAACTGTGAAAACAAATTTGTAGTTTTGTCAATAATTAGCGTAGTTATGCAGTCGAATGTCCGTATATATAATGAATGGATAAAAAATTCTTACTCAGTGTGCTAGAAAATCAGGTAGGACAGGACAAAGTCTGTTTGCAACAATTTTTTACACTGTTTTGAATTGAGAAATGGATTTAAAAAGAAAAAGCAAGTGAACAGTGCTGCAGAGTAACTTGCAAGGGAAACGTGACCGTGATGATGTGAGCTGAATCGGAAATGCTGTGTACTCCTTGGCAGAATTGTTTAATCATTGTTGCTTTGGGGGAGGGGGGAGGACTTGTTGGCCACCTGTGATAACAGTACAAAAAAAAGATATTTTCCATGTTACAGGAAGAACAACAGATTAAACAGGTACAGCAGACGAAGGAGCAGCCAAGATGTCTATCACCGCGATCAAAGCACGCCAGATTTTTGACAGCCGTGGAAACCCCACTGTGGAAGTGGACCTGACCACTGCCAAAGGTACGATAGTAAGGAAGTGAGTGGTAGTGGAATGATAAGTTTAGCTTTAACCTTTCACGACGCGCCCCCCCCCCCCCCCCCCCCCCCCCCCCCCCCCCTGCCATTGTGGGATAGTGATGGCAACTCTGTGGACCTGTTTACGAAGAGAAGAGCCGTGCCCTGGTGATGGGCAGGCTGCTGTACTGCCCAGATGTGCCCACATGCTGTGCCTCCATGATGGCACAACTATAAAAAAAAATTCCCATGTTCTCTCATCTATGTCTAGGGATGCAGCCATAAATATTTAGAACAGGGTTCTAGCCACTGGAAGGGTAAGTTTACATGCACTAGCCATGACCTTTGTGACTTCAGAGTAGTCCAAACAAAGAGACCTATCTGGCACTGGAAGGCAGGTGTGGAATTTCCTGCTTCACCAATATATCGGGCAGAAGGAGAATGACATGTGGTTTTAGAACTGGTTCAGCAAAGTAGTTCAGAAAATGAGGGGGTAAAGGTGTACAAGTTTATCGGAAAGAATCTGAGCTTGATTTATTTGCTCTGTGTATTTAATAGTTTTATATGTCTTGTCATCTGAAGCCAAAACAGTGAAAAGTGTGTACTGTGTGCAATGATTTAATTTCCTTTAAAAAAAAAGAATTAATTTGGATTACACATATTGAATACCTCGGGCTTTCTCTGCATCTGTTCAAAGTAAGAGCGAAGTTTTATGCCCCTTTTCTTCCTCATTTGCTGTTATCATACTAACCAAACAAACGTAAACAAGATTGTGTTCTCCTACGTTTTACTTACGTTGTTTCTGTAACAGTAGGGTTGCTATTTTACCTAAAATGTATTTTAATTCTATGCTCATTACAAAGTTTGCGCCTTACCCTTTCCATTGATATATAACAATTGCTTGCTAGGTTTATATTAGGAGACGTGAAATAAAGTAAATAACTGAAAATCGCGCGTCTGCAACGGTTATAAGCACGCGCAGTGCACGCGCATGCAGGGAAGCAATGTTGCTCTGCCGTGCCCATCCGGAAAGTATTAACGAGTAGCTTGCCTCTTGAAGACAAAAGTAATTGTCCTTTTTGTTGTTGTTGTTTTTGTTATTGAAAATCCTGTATGTCTGCTAGTTTGGGTTTACCCGGCCTTGTAAAAAGGTTATTGGGATGCTCTGTTAAAAGAAATTAGGGCCAGCCAGTCTCATTGGCGTAATTGACTGAGTGCAAAAAATTGTTGCACAAATTGGAACTGGATTACCCTTTTCCCATCATTTAGTGTGCAGTATGCCCTGTGCTGTGTGTATGTGTGTGTTTGTGTGTATATGTGTGTGTGTGTGTGTGTGTGTGTGTGTGTGTGCGTTTTAAGTTTGTAATCTAAATTCTGAAAGAAAGAATGATGAATTATTTGTTCTGAGGATACAAGGAGTATGCACTTGATTACATGGACATAATTATTTTGTTTTGTTTTATCTCCCATTACTAGAGGCTCATTGTATATAGACATTTTGGTCAGCTTGTTCAGTAATTTCAGACATTGAAAAAAACAAATTGAAGGAAAAGTTTTGCTTTAAAGCATGGCCATGTGAAAAAATAGAATAGGTGTAACTTTGTAACGTTCATTCATTCAAACCTGCGCCCAAGTAATAAGCATTGCTTGGGTGCTGAGGAATAGTGCCATGAACCTGCACTCAGGCAGTGCTCAGGCAACAGACCTGATGATGTACTTGAACCAGCATCACCCCAAGCTGTGCAGATTACAGTTTTCAAATTTGACACAGGTAAAAAGAAAAGCGTTAAAATTTTAAAAAATCTTCTGACTGAAATTTGAATCTACCGTTTACATTCAAACACAGTTAAGTACAAAGAAAATAAGTTTAGAGTGACAGCATGGTAAATCCAGAAATGCATGGATGGTACAGGAGTTTCAAGTGTAATATGCTGCTAAACAATAATTTTGTTATAATAGTGTGGTTTTTTTTTTAACACATTGGCAGAGTAGTTTTTCAGATATTCACAGTTGAATTAAAGTACCCAGTCTGTTCATGTGATACTGAAACCATGGTTTTGTTTATCAAAACATGAAAAGTTGAAATGCACATCATGTTATATGAAATGGTTGTATCTTGCTGTGGAATCACTTAGCAATAACCAGGAGAATTGTTTTGCCTCTTGGCAAAGTAGTGTTGAGATAACAGAGCTCTAGTGAAGCATCCCTTGCTATGAAGCAGATCAGCCCAGATTGGTCCACGCAGGAGAAGCTGCCCTGGGTGTACATTCGGAAGGATTGAAAGGGTTAAAGGAACCAAGTTCTTTTCCTGATGACTTTATATTTTAATTTATGCAGGGTGAATTTCTGCTTTCAGCTTTTTTGCCTCCATACATCAGTCGTTTGGCCCGTTGTCCTCCCACCTTCAGACCCCCCCCCCCCCCCCCCCCCCCCCCCCCTTCTTCTCTCATACACTACTGCTGCTTGCTTGAGTGGAGGTTGTTTTTTTGCGTCAGTATCCAGAAGCGTAAAGCATCACAAGTTTTTCAGCAGAGATGGATGTGAGTGTCTGCTCTGATTTCATCTGCCCTGTGGAGGACTTACAAACTGAGCCTCTCCTTGAATGATTAAAATTCTCACCCCTCCGCCTTTCTTTCCTCTCCTTTGAATTATGTTTCACAGTAGGTGAACAAAATGCAAGTGCATTCTAAGGTTAACATTACGAGTTAAAAGGGAAATGACAGGAGAGATAGAATTTAAGGGGGAAAAGAAAAACCCGAAACAAACAAATATGAAGACAAAATTAAGAAACAGTACGAAGTGTGGTAATTCGGTGATTTACCTTTATCAAGTGAAATATTTTCAGAAATTTAAAGGTAATATTTTGTTGTTTTGACACTGGAATGATTTATGCCCATAGAGCTTCTTTTTTTTTTTTGGTAGTGCACAAAAACTTGAAAGTTCATTGAAACTACCCAAACCATTTTTACTGCCAGTCGTAACTGGATTTCAGAACTTTCTGACCAAATGAACACCATACATTACAAGTCATCAACAGAAATCTAGCTGACATGGCTGCAACTAAAACTCGTTCAGGATGTATTGAAAAAAAAATGACAATAGATTTTATTGCACTGAAGTTGATACAAGTCAGACAGAAAGGTATTTGTACTAACGTGTCATCTTCATCCTTGTTTCAGTGTTTTTCATCATCTCTTTTGTGCGTCAAACCCATCGATCAGCTAATGTCAGACAGTTGTAATGAGTCACTGTCGGCATGTAACATGGGGATTGCACATAACAAAATCAGAAACCTTTCCAGTAGAAATGCTGCGCCGTCTGTTTTGATTGGCTGTTGTCATTCTGATAGCCACTTGGAACTGACTGGATTTGTTTATGATCAGTACGGCACTACATTTCAGCATCCTTTATTACAGTTGTTTCATATATGTATATCCAAATGCTTGTTAAATGTTTTGACTGAGGTCGAGTCAATGGCTCAAGTTAGTTTACCAAATTTGCAGTATGAAGTGTTCTTTTCCATTCAGTACCATGTTTCAGTTTAAGCTGAGCTTGAGTTTATTAAATGGCCATCTCTCTACCCTTTCCCCCAACAGCAAGGTGAGAAAGCTCGAGTTTAGGAGCAACAACGCACACCCCCCCCCCACCTCCACCTGTCCCCCTGTGGATCAGAACTGAGATGATTTAAACTGGGCCCATCTTTTTAAAAATTGACACCTCATTTCATCAGCAAGGGGCCATTTGACCCCAGATGTGTATGTACAGTTTGAAACTGCTTTTATCCTGCTGCAGCGAGGGAAGCTTGTGGCAAAACAGAATGCTGTTCACTCCTCTGGGAGTTCAGCTTGCCCTAATCCTGCCTTGCACAAAAAGGGAAGTCCTTGCCATCGCCAGGACACAGGACAGCGGGATGGTGAGGATAGAAATATGTCTGTAAGAATGAATGGTTTAATTAGATGTCAGGGAGAGATGGGAGATAGGATGGGATGTGGGGATGTGGATAGAAACAAATTGTAAGTATACAGGAACACCTTCCACCTATGCTGATAGAAAAATGTCTGTAAGAATAGATGGTTTGTTGTTGTTGTTATTGTCGTACCCTGGCTAAGAGACCCAGAGATCATCCGAACAGCCGAAGTACTTGAACACTATAGTTCAAATGCATCAGCTAGGGATGAGAACATTACGTGTGTGACAGTTTTTGATTACCCCGCCACGTGGGCAGCCACACTCCGACTTTGGGGGATTTTGGAGACTGACGATCTTATGCTAGGACCTTGTCACGACTGAAGACAATCCCTGCATAAGTATGCAGAGCATGACAACATTTTGATGTAGCCTTGTGTTCTAGCCTTTGTCAGTAGGTCTGACAAAGCCTTAAGCAAGGCGAGAATAGGTGGTTTAATTATAAGTGAGGGGGTGATGGGAGATAGGATGAGATGTGGGGATATGGATGGAAATGAAGTGTAAGTATACGGGAACACCTTCTGCCTATGCTTCCTCCTTCCCGATCTTTCTTCCCTCCTTGCTGTTGCTGTTTTGATTTCAGTTGTAGCCGAGGAGGAGTCTGGATTTATCAGATGACTGCACTGACATAGTGTAGTGTAGCATGGAAGAAAACGGATACTGAATAATGATCAGCTGGTATTCAACTTTAAGTTCTTGGATTTTGAGCGTAGCAAAGGAAAATTGATTAGGTGAAAAAAAGGTTGACTGATTGCTAACTTGGCCCAATCCCTGTGTCTGTGAGCAGGGATGTTCCGAGCCGCTGTTCCGAGTGGTGCCTCAACTGGGATCCACGAGGCATGTGAATTGAGAGATGGGAATAAGGCGGACTACCTCGGGAAGGGTAAGTTTTTATTGTGTGTATATAGTGTCTGCTTCATTTGGGAAAGAGAAATTTGCGTGAGTGAACCAATCCTTGGGGACTTTTAACATAAGGAGGTGGTTTGTGACCTGGACCTTGAACTGTGCGTAACCAATTATTGTGGTGTCAGTACATGGCTGGAGAACTGTCCTCGGATCAGAGGATTTCCGAGAAGACCACCTGTCTTTCTGAGGCAGGAAAAACCAACATCCAAGGGGTGGGGGTGGGGGGTGAGGGGGAATGGAAAATTCCGCTGAAAAAAAAAGTCACAAACCATTTAATCACTGGAGTCTTGTACCGTATTCAGTTTTCCAATCCAGGTTTCCACGATTCTGTGTCCAAGGCAATGCCACCTGCGGCTATCATGGTGTAGGTACTCCAAAGTGATTTTAAAAGTGTTTTTGACTGTTGTTTTTAATAGGTCAAGGTTATAGAACAACTTAAAACTAAGAAAATTAAACTAAGAAAATTATGTAAAATTTATAGCTGTAGCTTAATTAGGAGCGAAGTTATAATATTTTTTATATTTAATTTTCTTACGACAGTCGGAATTCCCCTTAACCGTCTTTAGTATGCACTTACCTGAGCTTAGTTACACCGAAAACCCATCAGCAAGGTAAGTAACTCCGTAATTTGAACAAGGTTACCCAATTTAAAAATTAATTTAAAAGAGAGGAAAGGAAATAGTGAAATGAAAATAATTTTAAAAATTCCTACGAATATATATGTTGCTATATTATAAGTTTGAAGAATATCATATGAGCCATTTACTCGGGAAAAAAAAAAATCTTCTTCAGAACGTTCTTCCGAATCATACCTGGAACATCATCCCAGTCGAAATCTAGGTCACTCTAAGCTTCATTACCCAGCACTTTCACTAAGTCTTATGCCGTAAATCCTACAAATCACAGTATCTTCATCACTAAATCTCGTTATAGAACGGCAGAAATCAAGGTTAGCGATGGCGAAAAACAGCATTTCGACCACAAAACTTTAAAAATTCGTAACTCGAGAACTACGGCACGTATCGACTCGCGTTTTTTTGCAAACGGAAGTAAATGGCCACAGGAAGAAGGAAGTCACGTTCTCGCGAGACTTCCTTTTCTACGAGAAATATGGCGGCGCCCATTGTTGCCACGTGTTTTACCCAGCGCAGGCAGTTGCTCAGCGTTTTGGCTGTGTGATTTCTGGTTGGGCGCTAGCGGTTCTCACCTGTCAAGAGGGTTAAGGGCCATGTTTAGAGGCATGTAACTCGGCCATTTGGCAAGTGACATGTCTGAAACTATGGGTGATTGATGTCAACTACTTGTAATATACACTGAATTTTTTCAGACCTGGGTGATTGATGTCAGCTACTTGTAATATACACTGAATTTTTTTTACACCTGAGGCTCTTACAGAGTCTGACTACCACACTCCTAAAAATGCCAACATCTTCATTTCGACTTTTTTTTTTTTCATATCGGCAACCAAAACAAGTTATTAAATGACACATCTCTACTTTCAATTGACACACAAACATGTAACTTATATTAAAATGATCAGGATTACAAGATCTATCCAATAAGAAGACATTTAAACCATGTCAGCACAATTGTAAACCCCCATCCCACCTCCACCCCACCCCCACCCTTTTACCTAACTTCTTGTGTGCCATATAAACATTATGTATACAAATTAAATATCCTGCTTGGCTTGGTATGAAGACATATGATTGACATTTGTATCAAAATTAATGCTCAGAAGATTAAAAAGCAAGAAACTTTGCCTACCCCCCCTCCCCCCCCCCCCATGCCCTCCTCTCCCACCCCCTTTCCTCCAGTCCACTCTAATTCTCCAGTGCCTATGCTTTCCATATTTAGTGAAACTTATTATGAATGATTGCCAAGAAATACTGAATATAACATAATGTCATTACAAAATAGATACACTCATAAATGCACTCATCCCTTTAGTTTTTACCATGAACCCACACTCCCTTGCCAGCAGGAACTGAACGGACAAACTTAAAGGTTTACTTAATTGTAGTTGAAAGCCTGAAGAATTGCTTGAATATATATTTGCAAAATTAACATGAAAAGTTTCATCCAAAAAAAAAAAAAAATGTTTCAGACTTATTTTTTTACTCGGAACTTTTCAATCAATACTGACACTGAAACAACATGGGAGTGCTCCTCTTTCTAATTGGCATACATTTTTAGAATTGATAAATATCCCGACGAGCACAGTGTAGAAAACCAAAGGAAGGGATAGGAGTGAGATATGCATATGCTGGCCAAGGCTCGCAGCTATTCAGTAAACAGCGCCAACTTTTAACACACGTTGACACACAATCACCATCAAAAGTACAAAAGACAGTGTATGGAAATGAAAGATGAATAACAGAATTTGACTGGTGTATTTTCATTAAAAAATTTTTTTTTCTCCAAACATTTGGAGAAAATAACAGTTGAATGTGGGTTAACAGCCCACTGCCTCTTTCTTAGTCATGGAGAGAAAGTTTGTGTAGAATTGGCCTTTGTTACAGTGTATGTTGTTGACCAGAACAAGGCCCGTTGTAGCAGATGCTAACCGCACAGTTTGGAGTACCTGAAAAAAAAGTAATAAATAAATTGAGTTAGGGTTGTCATTAATTGATAAATCATGATGATAGCTAATCCATTCCATTCAGTCACACACCAAATCACACACACACACAACACACACACACACACACACACACACACACACACACACACACACACACACACACACACACACACACACACACACACACACACACACACACACACACACACACACACACACGTGTGTGTGTGTGTGTGTGTGTGTGACACACACTCACACACACACACACACACACACACATATAACATATATATCACCATAGCTGCCAGTGATAATGGAGTGCATGAGACAAGTGTTCTAGAATCGCTGGTTGATTAATTTAATAAAGGAAATACAGGCAGAAAATTATTATTCTGTACAAAGCTTAAATAAATGTTTGCGAACCGCCCAAAAAATGTGGACAAATGAATCACAAGACAAAACACATGTGTTTTGTCTTGTGATTTATTTGTCCACATTTTTTGGCGGTTCACAAACATTTATTTAAGATTTGTTTAGATTTCCTCCTCCAGTCGTCTCACTATGCAACTAGATCTAATATTCTGTACGTTTTCCTACTGCAACAGGGCTGTTTCAGCTGTTCATTTGACATATGGCCTCAAAAGTGTCGTTGGGCATGGTCACGTGACCTATTAAAATTTGATATTTAAGTTGAACAGGAAAGATCTGGTAAAAAAAAATTGACAGAAAATAAACTTTGAAGTCATACAAACTACATCTGTAACGTACACATGAAATCTAAGCAGGAGTTTTAATTTGGTGTAAAATGCTAAACACATACTCCTCTCATCAACATGACCCCACCATTACCCCGGTCTGATGTTTCGGTCATCAAACAAAAACAAAGTAATCTTAAAAAAATATGACAGTAATATAGTTAAATCGTGAAAAGCTGTCGGAAAAGGTTGCAACTTACCAATCAAAATAGTTGCAACTGCGTGGTTTGAAGATGACTTGTCGATATTTGATAGATTCCGTTGAGTATTTACGGGTCGCATGCCGTCTTGTAGTTCCGCCATTTCAATTTTCGAGTTGACGTCTAAGCTGCACCACGGCTTGTTTTGTAGCTTTGCGCTCCGTGGCATTTGAACAAACTTAAAATTTTTACTCAGCTGTAGTTTTAACCCTGAAGATTTGCGTGAGTGTGTAAGTATAAACGTTGCTCTCGTTTTTGTTCCTGAAATTTTACATGAAAATTTTCAAAACGGTTTTTCACTCTGAATTTTCCAATGAATGCCTACACTTCGCACTGGAAACATAGCGGGGATGACTCTTCCTCCTGTTTAGCATACTATTTTTAGAACTACTAACGGTGTCGCCGAGCGCATAGCAGACGACCAAAGGCAGTGATCGGAGCAAGATGCGCGCATGGCAGCCGACGCTCGCGGCTACTCAATAACAGCGCAAACTTTCAACACACGCTTACACACACTCACCACCAAAAATACAGAAGATAATGTATGGAAATGAAAGATAAATAACGGGTTTTGTCAGGCATACTTTTATTTCTTGATTTATTAATAAATATTTGTAGAAAATCACAGTTGAATTTGGGCCAACAGCACACTGTTAGTCATAGAAAGAAGGTTTGGAGTACCTACATGGTGTATGGTGGCTCTTCTGCATGCATCAATCAAATGTGATTTGTCCACCATTTTTTTGTTGTGTGTCATGCATAGGCGTTGTCTCTTAGGGAGAAATATGATGTCTTGCATGCCACTAATGGTAAATTGGAATGGTTTACTGTACTGGTTGTCTGTAGTTGATACAGCTCTGGTTGTTTGTTGATGATAATAGGTGACGGCGCTAGTTGTCTGTTGATGACAGTGTATACTGCGCTGGTTGTCTGTTGATGGTAGTGTATGTACTACACTGGTTGATCTGACGGTAGTATATGTATGTATACTACACAGGCTGGCTGTTGATGACAGTACTGAATTGACTGTTTGTTGATGGCAGTGTCTACTGCTGTCTGTTCGTGAGACTGCAACATGTACAGAAAATACTACATGGGCTGGCTTGTGGTGGAAATATATGCTACACCGGCTGTCTGTAGATGATGAAGCATATACCACACTGACTGACTGTTGATGATGATACTGAATTGACTGACTGTTGATGCTGCTGATGATACTGAATTGACTAACTGTTGATGGTAACATAGACTTCATTTGGTGTCTGTTGATGACAGTACTGAATTGACTGACTGTTGATGGTAACATAAACTTCATTTGGTGTCCGTTGATGACGGTATATTCTGCACTGATCGTTGATGACAATATAATGTCTGTTGATTATAATATGTACTGCACTGATTGTTGATGATGATTATAGACTGTGATAATATGTTAGTTGACGGCAAAACTGAGTTGACTGTCCTTTGATGGCAATATTAAGATACACTGATTGTTTGTTGATGAAAGTATATACTGCACTGGCTGTTGCTGACAATTGAACTCTGTGTATCTGTTGATATTGTGATTGTATATGAAATCATGTAGTCTTCATCTACATTAAGATACTGTATAAGCTCCATGTTGAGGCCAATTTATGGAAAACATTTGTGATCTGGTGTAGGGAGAAAATTTCTTAGCATTTTTTGCTGTTATAACAATATATAGTTGAAGGAAGAAGTGGAACTATCACAGATTGCGTTTGTTTGAATTCTATCTGATTTTGTTTCACTGATTGCAGTTTGTGATGTAATGTTAACGCTGACATCACAAGTGTCCTAATGAGTTCATAGTCAGCTACATAAAGTCATTTGCCAGCTTTCTTGTTGTAAGCTGCTTGGTGGTTTCGTAACAGACATGATTTAGTGAGTACAGTCACATTACTGGTCAGAGGTGATGAAACTGAGTCAAAGCCAGTCATTCAGTTTACACTGAATTGGTTTGGAGTGGACCAGTCACCTGATTTGTTTTCCCAAAACAGGGAAGAATGTGATGATTTGTCAGGTTACCTCCAGTGTCTCGTTCACTGTACCATGGATTATGACAGAGGAGCTAGATCCATCAAATTGATGTTGCTTAACTAAGAGCATTTCTCATTTGGTTAAGCGACTTTAATACGATGGATTTACCTGCCGCTGTGAAGAAGCAGGAGCGGGAGCAGAAATTTTTCACCTGGTTGTGCCAAAAAGTACCCCACGGCTGTTCAGAGCAAGCCACTTAGTTTTGGGAGGAAGGGGAGTTTACAGCTCGCCCACAGCTGCAAGAGGCCAAGCCATGAATGCAGGTCAGGGAAAGGGGTGTTTTCTGCAGGCTGCTCCCCTCCAGCCAGCTAACCGTGCTGTACTCAGCAAACTGAATGTCATTTGTGTAACGCCGGTCTGGCAACAATGTGTTCGGCATTGCTGAGCGGCCATTACAAGTTGGGCTGTTAGTTTGATAATTAGTGGTTGTCATGAAAAATGCAATATATCTGTGCTTTTGAGATGACTGAATAGGCGAATTCCAGACAATTCTTTTAATACCAAACTTGACTAGGTTTATTTTCCTGTAGATAATGTAGATACGGCATGAAAGCTTGTACACAAGTGGTCAGGCGATATTCAAACGATGACAACACACACACAATTGTGCAAAAATGACGTCATCACTTTCTGGGAACTTAATTTTCCCAAGCTAACTAGTGCACAAGTTTGATACATGCCTCTGCTTAGACTACAACAACAAAAATGTTGGATTAGAAATGTGTAAGCCTTGTTTGTTTGGCCCTTTAACTGTCTCGCATAGGACGGAAAAATAAAGCTGTGACCCGTGCATGCTGACGTCTGTCTTGGGAACTTGCCCACACGTTGCACCTGTGACAAAATTTGACTTTGCTGCGAGTAAACTTTGTATGTACATCATGTAGGTAAATGTAGGCATGCCTGTGCAAATGAAAGTCTGCGTGTTCCGGAGAAATTCAGAATGTTCCCTTTCCAAATTGATCCTAAAAATAGTTCAGAGGGGCGGCATATCTAAACTATTTGAATGAAATTGATTCATGTGATGAAAGCCTGTATTTGTCCTTGTCAAGCAAAATGTAACCGTAAATGTTTTATCCTGACACTTGTCTTTTTTTTTCCAGGTGTTTTGAAAGCCGTTGCAAATGTCAATACCGTTATTGCTCCAGCACTCATATCTGGAAAGTTCGTAAGTAAAACTTGGGTCTTTTTTAAAGGAGTTATTGACTGTGTTGGTTGGAAACTGTGTTTTGATGCTAGTCTTTAGACTGGTGGGCAAATGCGGCAAGTGGTGTGAATGCGGGGGAGATTTGGGGTTCTTCATGTTTTCAGTGTGGAGGTCAGATGCTGAAAACTAGAGTTCAAACAAAAACACATGTTCACTGTTTCAGTTTTTTAAATTTTTTTTTATTATTAAGTCATAGCATACTATTTTAGTGACATCTTCATGTACAGTGCAATGTTTTACTGTTTGTATTCTAGTTATGTTGTACTGGTTGGTGATGTTGTACTGGTTGGTGCTAATTCTGAAATGCTAGTAAAAATGAAATTACTTCAAATGACCCTGCATAGTCTTTTCATGCAAATGTTTTACTCTTGCCTGCTATGCCACCCACACTCCTTTATATTCATTGAAAAGATGATATTAGATAGAAATTGTTGATGAAAATTGGGTATTTGAAAAATGATTATGTATCTTATGCGCAGTGAAGTTCCATTTAGAATATCAGATTTGAAGTGTTAAAATGGTAAAAGAAACATCTTAAATCCACACACACAAATACACATATACACTCGCACTCACACACACATACACACACACACACACACACGCACATGCACACACATGCACGCACGCATGCACGCATCGATGCCACAAGAAATGGAGATGTTCTCTGAAGTAAGAATGAAAAACAGTAACGTAAGATTAAACTTTTCCATCCAGATATGAAAAGGTGAATTGAAACACTTTTAAAGTAATATTAAAGTCTGTGTTGTAGTCTTAACCCGTTCACTGTCTGAAAATGTTACAAACAAAGGCTTTCCCAGTGCCAGGGAAATCTAATGTTTTGGGGGTAATAATTAACAAAACATTCTAGCTCAGAAACTACAAAAGATATAAAAATGAAATATATGTGATTTTTGAAGGAAATTGAATGAAGATTTTGAATCTGGGCTTCTTTTGTTTTAATTTTGATAATAAAAAAATATTTAGGCATTTAGATTTGGATAGATTTTTTTGCACAATCAAAAACATATGTATTTACCACTACAGCTTCACATCCAAAAAAGAACACAAAGCAAAAAGGTTGAAAATAAAGTTTGTATTGTCACACTACACCTGTAAATGAAAGTAAAACAGTTTAGAAGTATCAAGACGCTCACACTCTATGCAGACAGGTCAGTCCACGACCACACCCCCCTCTCCCCACCATGCCCCCTTGCTGGACTTCAACTAGGTAGCGGCAGCCGAAGCAGCGCTCTGTCATCAACTGGTACTGCACACCGATTTTGCTCGTTTTCCATGCACCCTTAAGCTCTTATTCTTGCATGTTGTGTTTTGAACAGTATGTCAAAATAAAGTTCAATATTTCCTCTTTTGAATGAGTATCATTTGAAGTATGAATTTTTTGTGACGAAATAAATACTAAAGAGAGAATGAGGTGTGTGATCCGCTTACTTCCGTCGCGTGTCCGGCGCTCGCGGCCATTTTCGGTCAAGTCAACTTTGACACACTGCACTTTCTTAACAAATATTGAAGAGTACAGACAACGCACATGCCTATATGAGGTACCAAAATAAAGGGAATTTAATGTAGAATTTTACTGTCAGAGGGGAAATTCAAACACTGTAAAAATGAAAATACGGGACGAAGTTTTTGTAACATTTCCGGCAATTTTGACGAATTTCGGATAAAAAAACCGATCACAGACACATGATTCCTGTACTCATAATGAAGTATAGACCGTACCCTTTCGACTGATGTACAAGGTTTATGTATTCATTGCCTGTCCTAGTCAATTCAGCCATTCAAAACGAGTGACCGGCGGACCAAATTGTCGTCTGCACGTGAACCTTCAAAACGAAAGATGGACAACATCTACTCGAACTTCGAAGAACAAGATCTTCAGAATTTTCGCAAGGAAATTGGTAAGAATCGCAACACATTGCACAGAAATGGATGTTTTGGTGTATTGATATCATTCTTCTTTATTTGTTTTCATTAGATTAAAAGATATTTGCAGAACAGTCAGACGGCATGTGAATAACTCGAGTACAAATTCTCATTTGACTGGAAACTGAGTTTCAGTCACTTATTTTTACAAAGTGTACGTATAAATGACATTTTCATCATTAGTAATTTAAGTCATCAGAGGTTATGTTTTATCTTACTATTATATTTTTTTCCAATTTTCACATTCGTGGTTTAGGTGAGAAAAACAACGAAAAAGTGAACAATCGTGTTTTGCCGAGGGAAATTAAAGGGAAGTAACTAATTCAACCTCGTCATCCCACAAACACGATCGCTTCAAGTTTCAACTATCACGATGAAAATTCTCTTAATTGCTATTGATAATGGATCCATATAACGCAATTTTCTTGGTTAAGCCCCGTTTATTCAAATGCAGACAAAAAGTCTCGAATCAATGTGAAGTTTTTTGGGTTTTTTTTTCAGTAGTGCTGAGTAGGCCTGTAACCAATTTTAATTATCTGAGGAATAAGGAATATTCTCCCCTGAAAAGGAATATTGAAAATGATTCTCAATGTTTACCATATACTATCAATGTAATGTTTCAGTATTTATGTCAACATGGGATCCTCTGTTTTATGCAGTCAAATGCATTTTTAGTCTGGTGAAAATTGCACACGTGCACACACACACACACACACACACACACACACACACACACACACAACACACACACACACACACACACAGAGGCTGGCACATAAAGGCAGACACCCACATGCGCAAATAAGGATGCTCATAACATATTTACACATACACCTCTTCCTGTTTTCCTGCCTGAATTCGT
Organism: Conus ventricosus; assembly: GCA_018398815.1. Taxonomy (NCBI): domain Eukaryota; kingdom Metazoa; phylum Mollusca; class Gastropoda; order Neogastropoda; family Conidae; genus Conus; species Conus ventricosus. The sequence goes on along the minus strand of CM031611.1, from coordinate 49,199,509 downwards.
AATATCCTATGTGAAGCGCACGCATGTGCAAGCACACACACACACACACACACACACACACACACACACACACACACACACACACACACACTCTCTCTCTCTCTCTCCCACATTTTTTTTCTTGTCTGTTTTGCTTTTTCATGAGCACACATAATATGTCAACAATTGTGTGTGTGTCTGTGTTGTGGAGTGGGAGTTTGCAACTGACTCGGAGACTACATTGTGTACATACATCGAAGAAAGACGCCATTGTAAAGTTTATGAATGGAAATGTGAACTTACTTGCATAAACACATTAGTGTCAGTTTGAGAATAGAAACATCTAATTAATTGCATAAATATTCATAATATAGGTTGCCAAGGAAATAATGTGTAACTGTATTACTAAAAATATAATTATATGTACATGTGCTTATTCTGAAAAAGAAACAGTACATGATCAGTCATGAAAATGTCCAAAGTGTGGAGCATAAACATACATGCACACTCATTCAGTGTTAGTAGCAATGAATATTTCAGCTTCAAGAAATTAAATGCAAATTTACTTGCATGCACAAAGAACTTATGTACGCTTAGTTTGATGTGTACTTACTCTGTTGAAACACAAATGCTTAAATCAGTTCGTACTAAATACAGCTAGTGTTTCTATATGCTGAAACTGTCATTAGACTTAAAATATGCCTTGTGTTTCTATATGCTGAAACTGTCATTAGACTTAAAATATGCCTTTTTTCCTGCTGCCTTTTTGCAGATGGTCCAGTGTTCACTAGACTACGATCTGTTTTCCTTGCTTCCAGCAGAAAAAAGAAGCAGCACTGGCTCGAAGAACTATTAAGATCAATGAAATAGTGAGGCAGATGCAAGTTCACAGGGGACCATGCTGCACTGCAGCTGATGTCAACCGTTTGCTGCTCATGTATCGCACACGCAAAGGTCGGGCTGCAGCACTAAGAGCTGACATTCAGTACCACAGGTGGTTCTTGGAAAAAAATCTCCACTCCTGTGATTGGGGGTACAGTCCAGGTGGTGAGTGCAAGACTCAAAAGCTTTTTAGCAGAAAATTCTGTGCATATCACCTCCAATCCTACTTCAGCTGCATGTCCTGTTAGTGGCAGACACCCTGAAAATTGACGTCCTGCTGTTCCTCCTGCAGATGATTGTGTACCTCCTGCTGCTGCAGCCAACTTCCAACCTGCTACAGCTGTTGAAGTAAATCAGCCAGCACCAAATTCTCCAAATCCTCCAGATCTTGCTCCTGCTCCTGTCCCCCCTCAAGGAAACGTTGGTCGTCATTGTGGCCATGGTCCTGCTCCACCATCCTCAAAGAAACCCTGGAGCCTTCAGGGTGCTGCTCAACGCCCGTCTTCTGAATCTTTCAACTGTGCAAATACACATTGTGATGGACACCAGTCATCTTTCACCAAGTACCAGTTTGGCAAGTTGGGAGATTTGGTTGCCGTCCATTACAATGACTTCTACATCGGTGAAGTTGTTGAAGTCATCTCTCCAAAAGAGGGTAAAATCAATGTCATGGAGAAGTGCAGCATTAGGAAGACAGCAGTTGCTTGGCCCAAAGTTGCAGACAAATGGAAGGTCCATAGAAACTTTGTTTTGCCTGTGGGAAGGACATCAGCATTGCTCCCATCTCATCTTCAGGCAGAACATAGCACGTTGAAACCATGGATTTGCTCATGAAGAAGCATATGGACTTCAAAGCTTTGTTGGTAGACATTTAGTGCTTTATCACACCATGAAACCTACCTCAGAGGGGCAAAGACATCAGAAAGTGTACTGTATAGACCTCTGTTATTCAAAGTCACCAAATATGTACCTTCAATAGCTGAGGCAGTGACATTTCTTCTGCTTTTATAATTTTTTCTCTCTCAGCATAATGGCAAGAAGCTGTACTGAAATTGACTTCAGTGCACTTCAAAAAGTAAATGCAACCATAGGCACTATGTTTTATGTAAAAATCCCCACGTTACGGTCATTTTTTTCAAAATTAATTCTTTTCTAACTGAAAATATGAAATTGAAAATAACTGCCATTTTGAAACAGGAAAATCTGGTAAATATTACATGATCTGACATGTAAAAACTGGTTTTTATATTCTTATTACTGACTTTATGAAAGGAAACACATCTCCAAATAGACAACACTAAGTTTTAGACAACTTCCTATTGATTCTTGTCTTCAAAACTTGCACATGCTTGACACTTATGGCATTTCAAGTCATCTGACGGCCATTTTGAAACGGTAAAAACTGGTAATATTTGGAGAAAAAAAATGTAATTGCATGTACTTATTGGAATTATCAACATACATCACAGTACCAAATTTTGAGGCAATATCTGGAGTGGTTTAAAAGTTATGACAGTTTATTGTATTGTATATTTGTTGTTAATATGGTCCGTCGCTGCACTTTTTGCACATTTTAGCAGAAGTAAGCCTCCATATTTCATAATTTTGAACTCCTATGTGCCTACAAAAAATTGGACTTACACTACATGTTTAGTACACTGGAACAATGAAAGAAAATATGAGCCTCAAATGTTTTTGTTAAAATTACAGAGCCTCAAAAATGGTAGAATGTGCAAATGTGACATTTTTTCAAACATGAAAATAGTCATTTTTGGCTTGTCGCTGAAGAAAAGCTATGTCTCCTATTGGTATGTGTGTGTGTTTTACTGTAAGTACATGTTGAGGTCTGCAAGTTTATAAAAAATCAGCAGTGTGTTTTGTGTTTGGCTGCTCCAGGTCTTCAAAGTTACTCCAAATCGCCATTTTGACTAACATTTTGGAAGTGTCAAATTTTAAATGACAATATCTCTGGAACTAAATAAGGTAGAACAGTAATTTTTGTTTTGTTTTGTTTCTTTTGAAAATGTCTATTAGAAAAAGACAAAAATAACATTATATACAGCAAGAATATTTTTGGCTGCCACTACCTACTTCAACCCTCTCTTTCACTCCTCCTCTTCCCCTACCTTTCCCTCTGCCCCGTGTCATGCCGCGACCAGGCCACTCTCCCCTCTCGCGCTGACTATCACATCACTGGCCACTGGCACACAGTGCAGAGTACACACTAGACTAGCTCGTTCGACGCTGGCAAGCCGTCAGCTGAACACACACCGAGGTCACACTAACTGACGAATATGGTCGGCAATTCCATCACTATCATCATCTCACCTTCATGCTCGAGTAAGTCGTTGAATAAAAGATTATTGTCTTTGTCAAAAATGATTAGCAGAGCCTGCTCAGCTGTGTAAATATGTTGATTTGGTCGCTACGCTTGTCGAAGGTTGCGCCGCCATCTTGGCAAGCGAGACGAAGCACTGGCTGGTCATCCAGTCAGTGATCAGAATAAATGGGCTTTCCCCTCACGTGTGGTCATTTGCATATCATTTTAATACTACAGACATATAAGGCTTACTACGCACACTCTATTTAACCCTCTTGACAAGCGAGAACCCGCTAGCGCCCAACCGGAAATCACACAGCCAAAACGCTGAGCACCTGCCAGCACCCGGTAAAACATGTGGCAACAATGGGCGCCGCCATATTTCTCGTAGAAAAGGAAGTCTCGCGAGAACGTGACTTCCTTCTTCCTGTGGCCATTTACTTCCGTTTGCAAAAAACTGCGAGTCGATACATTTCGTAGTTCTCGAGTTACGAATTTTTAAAGTTTTATGGTCGAAATGCTGTTTTTCGCCATCGCTAACCTTGATTTCTGCCGTTCTATAACGAGATTTAGTGATGAAGATACTGTGATTTGTAGGATTTACGGCATAAGACTTAGTGAAAGTGCTGGGTAATGAAGCTTAGAGTGACCTAGATTTCGACTGGGATGAGGTTCCAGGTATGATTCGGAAGAAAGTTCTGAAGAAGATTTTTTTTTTTTCCCCGAGTAAATGGCTCATGTGATATTCTTCAAACTTATGATATAGCAACATATATATTCGTAGGACTTTTTAAAATTATTTTCATTTGACTATTTCCTTTCCTCTCTTTTAAATTAATTTTTAAATTGGGTAACCATGTTCAAATTACGGAGTTACTTACGTTGCCGATGGTTTTCGGCGTAACTAAGCTAAGGTAAGTGCATACTAAAGAGGGTTAAGTCCGTTAATAGAAATAGTAACGAATGAAAATTCAAGAAAAATGCATGACGTCAGTGGACGGCCCATAGGCACTGGGAAAGCATTTTTACTTCAGCGTCAGCTGACGGCTTAAAGGCACTCTTCGGGTTAATAAACAAGACAGATTGATTTAATGTCCACAGAGGAATGAATGCTTGCTTTACCTGTATACATGGTGAAATGTTGTTAGTATTCAGGAACAATCAAGCTGTTCATGGCATTGAAATTGTCACATGACATTGAAGCTCTTCTTTCCTGGTTCACAGATGTTACTTCAGTCTTTCTTGATGAAAGCAATTCCTCTTTTGAACAATGTTTCAATGTTTAAAAATTTTGTATCCAGGTTTACAAATGAATTGAGATAAAACACAAGTAGTGTGGATTGTTGCTGAAAAGAGTGGATGAATCTGCAAGCCGTTTTTACTATAACTATAGGTGGACTGACCATGTGGTGCACATTGCCCCTTTTTGATGCGAATGATACTCCACAGCTAAACTAGTTAATATGAACATAAGTATTACGATAACATTTTCCATCCACACAGTTCGATCGATAGCACCTGTCAGTGGAATTAGGCACACATTCAGACTTCACCAATCAACAAAACCATTTTGTTTTTTCTGGAGATCTAGAAATTATCTTGTGCTGAGGCAGATTTGAAATACAGAATTGTTGACATCATGGTAAAGTTGCCATGAACACTTCGTCCGTGCGTTGATCCAGGTTTTCGCCAAACTGGACCACCTTTGGTGCCACGTTTAGTCGGCATGTAGCTACATGTCACAGTTAGGTACGGGCGCCAAATCACAGTATAATCCATGTAAACGTTTTGAGGCACAGCCTAACATTGAGCTACACATTGATATTGAATTGATTATAGACCCCAACAATTATGTCTCTGGTTTTTAAGGATTTCTACCGGTGACATCATTCACTGTCACAGTCTAGGAATACTTGAGCCACCCCTCTACATGGCACCAGCACTGTTAGATTGAGTCCCGCCGGGGTTGCCATGGTCAAAGGGCTTGCGCGGTCCAGTGATCCCTTAGGCTCTGCTGACGGGGGCATCATCACTTGAATGGAAGGCTGGTTTTTGAAAACACTTCTAGGCCTATATAGTCAAGTTGCTGATTGGCCTAAGCACAATGTGGTAGGAGCTGATGCCCCCGGTAGGGTCTCCCATGTCAGACAGGTTAAGGGTTAGGCTGACAAATTGTAACCCGCATTTTTTTTTCATTCTGTCTATCTCTCTTTATGGATCTCTTCTGCCTTTGTCTCCCCTTCCCTCCATGGATTACGACCTTGCCATAGTCATAGGGCTTGTGTGGTCCAGTGATACTCTAGGCTTTGCTGACAGGGGCATCAATACTTGGATGGAAGGCTATTTTTGTTAATGCTTGCAGGCCTATAGTCACCCTCCGGCAAGGTTTCAACCCCACCAGCCGCTGTGGCGAAGGGGTTAGCGTCGCGGACTCCCGGCTGGGAGGTCGTGGGTTCGAATCCCATCAGAGGCATGTGGGTTTTTTCTGCCCCGACTGGCTCCTACCCAGAGTTGAGTTTGCTGCGGACTCAGTTGGGAAGACTGGGACCACACAGTCGAGTTTCATCCACTTAATGGATGCGTTTCTGAGAGTGTTGCTCAAATTTCCTGACCAACACTGCAGGTGCCTGTATCTCTCGGGCCTGGTTGACGCCAGGATATATTATGAAAGGAAGCGTAGAGTACAGCCCTGTCATGTAGTCTCAGACCGAAATGGAAATCCGTAGCATCATCTTAATCATCCTCATTCCCATTGATCAGCATTAAAAAAAAAAAGTCTCAAATTCTGTGGCCCTTCATGCCCTGCTCTCATGGTGACCTCAATTTCGATGTCCTCTCCACGTCTGTGGCCTTGGTTTGCTTCCGTCGGGGTCACCGGTATCGGCGAGTCCATGGGGGCTGTCGTTGGACGGACGTGGTGGCCCCTCCGGAGGGAGAGCTCACTCACGCCGGCTCCGCGACTAAGCAATTATTGTCGTCAGTAGGGGGCTTAGTAGGTGGTGTCCTGCGTATGTTAGATCAGAACAGGCGCCACTGAACACCACCGAAGTGACTCGGCAGCAGTGCAGTGTCTCCTCCGGTGGGTTGCCTCTTGACGACTTCACATTGACTGCTCCCTGTGGATTGCCGGGGCTGCGGCGGGGCCGGCCGGGGCCGGCCGGGCTATGGCTGTGGACGGGGTGTCAGAATGAGCGGCGTGGGTGCACTGCCTCTGAGGTGACGCAGAGGTTGGGACAGCAAAAAAAAAAAAAAAAGGTTGCAACCCCTTGAGGGTGACCAGCTCTTGTCGTCCAGGGTTCCCACAGGTTGGGAATAATTGGGAAGGTTTGGGAAAAACGGATGGTCCTTTTCCCTGTTGTGAAAGTTTGGGAAAAATGGCATTTGGTTTCTGTTGGTTGGGAAGGTTTGGGAAAATTGAACAGGCATCTTCAAAAACTCAAACAAGCATCTTCAAAACTAAAGAGATAGAAAACCAAACAACAAAGGTACAAACAAATGAATTCGTACTGTCTGAAAATCGCCGACATCGCGACCGACAGTTTGCTCTACTTATGGAGTGTAACCATTTGTTGTCAAGAGTTACTCTTCTTGCCAAGAAGATCACCATTGGTCGACATTTGTGCGTATTCTAGCTTTCTGTTCTTCATGTAACATGGTTGGGAAAACTGGTGCTAAGGTTGGGAATTTTGTTTCTCCAAGTCTGTATGAACCCTGTTGTCTGATTGAGATAGATGGTGGTAAATGTAAAGAACGCACTGTGACTGTTTTATGCAAAGTTATTGTTGCGGTTAAAGCTTGAAGAGAAGTGTCTAAATTAATTGGGCTGAACAGAAGAAACTTGTGGATGAGTAGCTAGACTCCTCCCATTACTCCATCTGCAGTTGGATGTGCTGATTTCGAGAGAACATTAAAACCAGACAGATTGAAAGTCTTCTGGTTCTGAATTTTGGTTTCTTGCAGAGTGATCACAACAGGGTTCAGATCATGACAAAGCAGCTGTTGCTCCTCATAATTGGAAAAGAGACCCCAGATGTTCCAGTGGAAAATTTTCAACTCCATCATGGCATGGCAATGAAGACGCTGAATAACTCATTCCATTTCTGCATCATTGTCAGATTGGAGAAGAGAAAATTTGTTTTCAGTTAAGAGGAACACTTGCTGGAGGCCAGGAAGTTCTTTCTCCTGATCCTTTTTCTTTTTGAAGGTCGAGGAGGCAGATGGAGGCCCATCCACCTGTATTACCTCCACACTTTTTCCCTCAGGGACTTTGTATTACCTCCACACTCTTTCCCTCAGGGACTTTGTATTACCTCCACACTTTTTCCCTCAGGGACTTTGTATTACCTCCACACTTTTTCCCTCAGGGACTTTGTATTACCTCCACACTTTTTCCCTCAGGGACTTTGTATTACCTCCACACTTTTTCCCTCAAGGACTTTGTATTACCTCCACATTTTTTCCATCAGGGACTTTTGGATGGGCTCCAGGACCTTTGTTACCTCCACACTTTTTCCCTCAGGGACTTTGTATTACCTCCACACTTTTTCCCTCAGGGACTTTGTATTACCTCCACACTTTTTCCCTCAAGGACTTTGTATTACCTCCACACTTTTTCCCTCAGGGACTTTTGGATGGGCTCCAGGACCTTTGTTACCTCCACACTTTTTCCCTCAGGGACTTTGTATTACCTCCACACTTTTTCTCTCAGGGACTTTGTATTACCTCCACACTTTTTCCCTCAAGGACTTTGTATTACCTCCACACTTTTTCCCTCAGGGACTTTTGGATGGGCTCCAGGACCTTCGTTACCTCCACACTTTATCCCTCAGGGACTTTGTATTACCTCCACACTTTTTCCCTCAGGGACTTATGGATGGGCTCCAGGACCTTTGTTACCTCCACACTTTATCCCTCAGGGACTTTGTATTACCTCCACACTTTATCCCTCAGGGACTTTGTATTACCTCCACACTTTATCCCTCAGGGACTTTTGGATGGGCTCCAGGACCTTTGTTACCTCCACACTTTATCCCTCAGGGTCTTTGTATTACCTCCACACTTTTTCCCTCAGGGTCTTTGTATTACCTCCACACTTTATCCCTCAGGGACTTCGTATTACCTCCACACTTTTTCTCTCAGGGACTTTTGGATGGGCTCCAGGACCTTTTGTTACCTCCACACTTTATCCCTCAGGAACTTTTGGATGGGCTCCAGGACCTTTGTTACCTCCACACTGTATCCCACAGGAACTTTTGGATGGGCTCCAGGACCTTTTGTTACCTCCACAGTTTCTCCCTCAGGGACTTTTGGATGGGCTCCAGGACCTTTGTTACCTCCACACTTTATCCCTCAGGAACTTTTGGATGGGCTACAGGACCTTTGTTACCTCCACACTTTATCCCTCAGGGACTTTGTATTATCTCCACACTTTTTCCCTCAGGGACTTTGTATTACGTCCAGACTTTAACTCTCAGGGACTTTTGGATGGGCTCCAGGACCTTTTGTTACCTCCACACTTTATCCCTCAGGGACTTTTGGATGGGCTCCAGGACCTTTTGTTACCTCCACACTTTATCCCTCAGGAACTTTTGGATGGGCTCCAGGACCTTTGTTACCTCCACATTTTATCCCTCAGGGACTTTTGGATGGGCTCCAGGACCTTTGTTACCTCCACATTTTATCCCTCAGGGACTTTTGGATGGGCTCCAGGACCTTTGTTACCTCCACACTTTATCCCTCAGGGACTTTTGGATGGGCTCCAGGACCTTTGTTACCTCCACATTTTATCCCTCGGGGACTTTTGGATGGGCTCCAGGACCTTTTGGAGGAACAGTCAGTTTCCTGTTCCCATCCTTTGCATGGGAGTGAGGCTGGGAGGGTCTGGGAGGGGTCTGTTTCTTCTTTTCTGTGTGGTTTTCCTAAGATCAGCTGCGTTTGCCGTGTGGTGTGACCTGTGATGGAGGGGAGTGAAATCCTGGTGATTGAGAGGGCAGATGCTCTCAACACATCCTTTGGCTCGGACCTCTTCTAGACAGGAGGTACACTCTGGCCCAGGTATATCAATGAGCTACCCAGGATCAAGACAGGCAGTTCCCTGGCTGGCCCCAGGTAACTCTTATAGTGCTGAGCTCTCTGTATCCGGGAGTTGAGCCTGATCAGGGGTCTAGGGTTGGTGGGCTTCTGTTAGTCATATATCTCTCCTGAAGCCTGGAAGGGATCAAGACAATGACGTTTTGGCCCTGGCCCTGCAGTTAGACTCAATGGTGGGTGAGTAAGGGAGAGATGAAAAAGAAACAATCCAACAAAAATGGCTTCTTCACCAAGAACTCTCCCCCCCCCCAAAAAAAAAGAAAAAAAAAAAAAGAAAAATGAAAAGTACTTTAAAGTTCAAGTAGAGTGTTGCAGGAATCTGAGGTGGACAGTGATTTGGAAACACAAACGAGGAAAATGACGGGCTTTGGGGCTTCATGGTTGATAGGTGAAGGAACAGAACAGGAGAAACCTGTTTCTGCATTGAGTCCATTTGCTATTCAAAAAGGTTTTCAGGGCATTGCAAGTGACTCTCAGTCAGTGAAGAGACTTTGGAATGGTTCCTTTCTCATCCAGTGCAAATCTAAGCGACAGTCGGAACAGCTGCTGACTGCCACAAAGCTAGTGGACAGAGATCAAGGTAACATCTCACAAACTGTTAAACACGTCCAAAGGAGTCATTAGATGCCCAGATCTCAGAGGCGTCTCGGAGACTGAGATAAAAACAGAACTTGCATCTCTCAAGGTGTCATAGATGTGCATTGGGTTACTGTCCAAGAGGAACTGAAAGAGTGCCCACCAACACCCTCTTTCTAATGTTTTGTACCCCTTCATCGCCACAAGTCATCAAAGTAGGATATCTAAATGTCGGCATTCAACTTAACATTCCATCTCTGATGTGGTGTTTGAAGTATCAGAAATCTGGACATGTAAGAGATCACTGTTCTGGGGAAGAGGTGTGTGATGTTGCTACAAAACAACCCATAATGAGGCATGTAAATATCCGGCCCATTGTGCAAACTGCGATGGCGACCACCGCTCCTCTTCATGCAGCTGCCCTGTTTAGATTCAGGAAATGAGCATTCAGAAGGTGAAAACTCAAAACAGAATAGCATTTTTCGAAGCACGAAAACAGGTCCTTGGCAGTCAGACCAATTCAGTTTCTTCGTATGCTTCAGCTCTGAAGAAAGTTTCTGTGCATTCTGTTTCTTGTCAAACTGATGCATTCCACTTCTTAGAAACTGCAAGATGAAGTGTCTGGCCCCTATAGAGGCAAATCCACCACCTCATAACCTAAGGTGGATGTCCCTGGTAGGGGCACTAAATCGGCCTCTTTTCAGACTGCCCAGTAGTCCTAAACCAACTGCTGCTGGGCAGAATGAAAAAAAAAAGCCCCAGCTCGCCTGCCCTGATGTGTCGAGAGCAGTGCCCGTGCGGAAGAAAGCTCATCGTGTCAAGACATGGCATAAAAAGGCGACCTCAACCGTCTCCAAAACCTAAGCCGTCTCCGCCTGTGGGCAAGTCTATCAGTGGGTCTGGAGAGCCAAACATATCTGGTCCATTTTCAAAATAAATTTGCCTCATAGATGCAGATGATGACTCAGAAATGAAATGATTCCTCTCCTGTTTGTTTTTTGCACCATGGATAGTAGATTAGTCTGTTGGAACATCCGTGGTTTACACTCTAACTTTGAGGAGCTGCAGCTTTTGCCATACTCTGAACCTCAGGTAGTAGCTCCTCTCTTCAGGAAACAAAAATTCAAAGCCAGAAGACCTTCACTCTTTCTGACTTCAATATTCTTTGAAACCTGCACAACCTTCCATGTTGGGATTAACGGGTGTTTACCAGCCACTGTAGCAAAAGTGGTTAGCATTGTGGACTCCTGGCTGGGAGGTCATGGGTTCAATTCCCATCGGAGCCAAGTCAAGTCAATTCAATTCAAGAACACTTTATTACCTCCAAAGAGAAATGAGAGTGGCCATAAAAACTTGTCTGTGGATCTATATTTCACAAATCACACCCACGCATCCAACCCCACCCATCCACCCACCCTCCCACTCACACACAGAGAATAAATACCACACACTCATATATAATATACAAACAAGCTTTCTGAATGGGATCTCATCGAAACTTCAATTTTGATGCAGGAGTTTGATGGAATTGGGAACGAAACTGTTTTTAGTTTTGTTGGTTTGGAATTTTGGAATCTTTGTCCAGATCGTAGAACATTGTAGTTTTGTGAAAGAACATGAGAACTGTTGGCAGCAATGTTCACAGCTTTTTGTGTGACACAACATTCATACAATTTATCTAACTGTCTTTGTTTTTTTACCAATAATCTTTCCACATGTATTCACCACTCTGCTTAAAATGTTTTTGTTTTTCACACTAAGATTTCCAAACTAGCATAAAAAGCCATTGATTCTGCAAACAATGATGAAAAAAAACATATTTAAGATGTCCTTTTTAACAGCAAGAGACTGAAGTTTCTGAAGACAGTATGTTCTAGATTGGCATTTTTGTAGATAAATTAGTATTTGCATTAAAATTAAGCTTTAATTACACATACTATACCGTGGCTCACTAATGCAATAAGCGGCAGCAATTTGCTATCCCTGCCTCGTATACAATAAAGTCCGTACGGACAACAAAACCCTTGAAAGGGCCTCGTGCCTTGCGCATGCTCAGAATCATCCTCTTTTCTCGGCAGCCATTTTCCCGTTAAGCCGCGTGTACACGAGCAGCTAAGTATTTTTGACTTTTCTCGCAATCGATCGATTGTCGTTGCTGTTCTTTGGTGTCTTTGCTTATGTTTTCACTTAAGGGAGAAACGTACGTGAAGCGATTGGGTGTAAGGCGAGAGTTAAGAAGGTTTCGTCTTTCGATTCCCGCATCTCGCCGGCAGGCGCTCGTCTCTAGCCCCGCCAAAGCCTCCTCTCACTTCAGCGTCACGTTCTCCCAAGGGTTCACTTCAACTCAGCTGCGGTTCTGTTGTTGTGACGGCGAGCTCTTTCTCGCAACCCTCAATTTGTGACGGTGATCGGCTCAGCTGCGGTTCTGTCGATCTCGTCACAGCAAGCTCTTTCTCGCAACCCTCAATTTGTGGCGGTGATCGGCTCAGCTGCGTTCTGTCGATTCCGCCCTTAGTCCCCTAACGGCGAGCGACTCAGCTGCGGTTCTGTCGTTCCCGTTCCTGCATCGTGTGTTTCAGTTCAGCTGCGTTCTACTGCACACAGTTCGGTCTCCATGGCAGAACCGAAGATGCATGAGCCCTCTACGGAGGGATGGGACAATGAGGTAGACTTGTCTACCCCTCCCTCTTCGCTCGGTAGGCGATACAAGGGAAGCCAACTTCCTCTCAGGGCTCGAATCTCGTTCGGTCCCGTTGTTTCCCTCCCCCACCTCATGTGTCGGGCCCCTTCTTATCGCAAGACACTTGGGTTTCGCCCTCTTTTCCGAGCACCCCTCAGGGGACCGGCGCATTAGGCCCCCCATTTACTGGGTCGGGCCAGCAGCCACACCCTCAGCCCCCCCTATCATGGGGTCAGGGCCCTTTGCCTTGGGCACCATGGGCCCAATGGCAATATCCCCCAACCATGGGCTTTCCACAGCCCCCTGCTCCGGGGTTTCCCTGGTGGCCGGGTTTTATGCCCAGCCCTCCACCAGTGCAGGCCTCTTCCTCACAGGCCCCTTGGCCCACCCGGTGACTGATCCCCACCCCGGAGTGTCTGGGGAATCAGCCATCCCAGGCCACCCTGGGCTTTCGCCGCGCACCGTTTCGCCAAGGGCGGCCACCCCCTCGGTCTGTGGATCCGACCTGGCGGATTCTGAGTCAGAGGAAGACCCTTAGAGGGCCAATCGCCCGTTTCTATTCTTCAGGAATCGGTGGCCTTTCTGGCTTCCCTTGTCCCGGAGGCGTGTCATCCTCTCAGGAGGTCAGAGCCCCCTGCCCTTCGGCAGCGGAACTCGCTCTGGGATCTCACCATGGCAGCTATGCCCTCCTCTCTGCTAAAGATCGGTCATGGTGGCCGACTGCATGAGGAGGGTCCAATTAAGAGTCAGGGGCACGGAGGCACAGGACATCATGCCTGGTTCTGTCCCTGATTTCCCTTGTGCGCTGGCGTGCGGGAAGTTCCTTAAGCCAGAGAGGCTTCCATTTGCCAAAAGGCCTTCTTGGCAAATGATACTATCCCGGGGGAAGCCACTCTCCCCCTCTCCCAGGAGGACCTCCTCCTGGTCCAGGAGAGGTTGAAATCACACGCTAGGCAGGTGTCCCTTTCAGAGTGCTGCCTTGCCGAGTGGGAAGAGTCTGCGAGGAGGGGTTTGGAGCAATCTCGGTCATGGATTCCTTCCTAGGGGGACTAGTGTCTGCCCTTAAGGATCCTGATTCAGATTCCTTCTCCATCCGCCAGTCCGCGGACCCACGGCTGTGGTAGCCTGTATTCAGTCAATGGCTGAAGGGCTTAAGTATTCGCTGGGGCCTTCGCTAGACTCCATCTGAACTCGGTACTAGCGAGGAGAGATGCTGTCCTTTGGCATCTTCTGTGGCCCCGCTCTGCTCTGCCCGCGCCTCCCTCAGAGCCTTGCCAGTCAAGTCAGAGTCGCTGTTCGGGAATCACGTACAGGCTACCATTAAGAGCCAGGCCGAGATTAGGCGTGACCTCGCCTTCAATCAGTCCCCCCGCCCGGTTTCAAAACGCAAGGCGCCAGCGCCTTTCTCATCACCGGGTCCCTCTCAGCCCAAGGGACGACGGTCATTTGGACCCCGGGGATCCGAGGCAAGCAACCCAGCAGGGGTCGGCCTCAGGCACGGCCGGCGGGTCCGAAAGCTCCCACGCCTTCAGACGGCCCACCCCCAATGACTTGCCCCCGACCTGGGTACTTCACCCCGGGCGGGCCTGTGGGCAGTCTGTCCAGGCACCTCAGTGCCTGGGAGCGGCTTCCTGCAAGCCCTTGGGCTCTGCGGTGATCAGGTCGGGGTTTCATCTTCCTTGGGGTGCAGAAAGGCTCCTCTCACTCATTTCCCTCCTCCTTTGCTCCTCCTCGGGATCTGGGGCCTATCAGGCCTTAGACCAGGAGGTCCTTTCGCTCTTAGCCAAGGGAGCCACAGAGGAAGTCCTCTTCCATTCCTCTCCGGGCTTTTATGGCCGCATTTTTGTGGTTCCCAAAGCTTCTGGGGATGGAGACCGGTTCTAGACCTCTCGCCCTTGAACAGGTTTCTTATCGTCCTCCGTTTTCGGATGGAAACCCCCATGTCAATCCGCGATGCCATGCATCCCGGCGACTGGGCGGTAATCCATCGACCTGAAAGATGCGTACTTCCATCTCTTGATCCACCCAAGGGACACGAAGTACCTCCGCTTCGTGTGGAGAAGCCGCGTTTTTCAGTTCAGGGCTCTTCCCTTTGGCTAGCCCCGGCCCCTCGGGTTTTCACGAAGGATGGCCCGGGAACTTTGCGTGCATGTTCGGGAGAAGGATTCATCTGAAGGCCTATCTCGACGATTGGCTTCTTCTTGCCTCATCCAGCACTCTGTGCTCCCAGCAAGCCCTCAGGTTTTAAACCTCTGTCAGCAGCTGGGATTTGTTTGCAACGAGGAGAAGTCCGATCTCATCCCGGCGCAGCAGTTTCAGTTTCTGGCATGTCCTTCCACACCACCAACTGGTTGGTCTCCCAACCCCCCAGCGCCTGGTTCGCCTCCAGTACCTCTTGGCCCATCTCCTTTCCTTGGATCAGGCTCCAGCCAGAAAGCTGGCCTCTCTTCTGGGTCTGATGGAGTCCTTGGCCCCCTTAGTGCCCCTCGGACGACTGCACAAACGCCGGTTTCAGCGCCTCTTTCGCAAGCGTTGGTCTCAGGTGTTGCAGTCGTGGGACCTTCCGATCCTTCTCGGTCAGTGGTTCCATCATCGGTGGCCCAATGGCACTCCCAGTCCCTGGCTGGCTCAGGGAGTCCCATCACACCCCCTCCTCCACAGGAGACCTGTTCACGGATGCGTCCCAGTCTGCGGCCGGGCAATGGACCCCGGAGATGGGATCCTGGCATATCAATCGGCTAGAGCTGGAAGCCGTGTTCCAAGCCCTCAAGGAGTTTCTTCCCTTCCTGAAGGGAAAACACATTCTCCTCAACACCGACAACACGACTGTGGCGTGTTATACAACAAGCAGGGGGGGGGGGGGGGGGGGGGGGGGGCGTTCTCACTCCTTGTCCCTGAGGGCGGAACAGCTTCTCCTTTGGTGCGAGACTCAATCAATCCGGATCTCGGCCAAGCACATTCCCGGGAAAATCAACATTCTCGCGGACTCCTCAGCAGGTCGCACAAGGTTCTTCCTCAGAATGGACTCTCGTCCACTCAATCCTGGAACCTCTCTGGACTGTATGGTTCAAACCACAGGTAGACCTGTTCGCCACTTGGTTCAACCACCGTCTCCAGCGTATGTCTCCCCAGTTCCGGATCCGGCAGCGTGGGCTGTGGACGCCCTGTCCATCCTTGGTCCGGGACTGACGGGCTATGCCTTTCCCCGTTTCCCCATTCTGGGAAAAGTTCTCCGCAAAGCAAGGGAAGACGCAGCCACGCTTATTCTTGTGGCCCACGCTGGCCGGCCCAAGCGTGGTTCCCAGAACTGTTACACCTGTCTCACGTGCCTCCGATACCGCTCGCCTTAAGGCAAAGTCCCTGCTTCGCCACGGTCAGGCATTCACACGGCAATCCAAACGTGCTGCATCTTCACGCCTGGCTACTGTGCGGGATGCGCTGTCTGCACAAGGCGCCTCCCCAGCGGTAATGGCCTTGTGGAACATGCCCACAGGTCAGGCACCCAAAGTGTCTACAGTGCCCACTGGAATGGCTGGTCTCCCTTTGGGGCTCCAGCCACGCAGTATCACCTCATCTCCTTCTCAATGCCAATTGGCGAAACTACCTAGCTTTCTTTCATCAGAGAAAAAACTTTCAGCTCCTCGTTAAGGTTCACAGGGCGGCTATTTCCACCACTATCCGCCAGTTAGGGGCCCCTCTTCGGGGACGACCCTCTCTGCGGGATCTGGTCAGAGAGCAGCCCTACAGGAGGCCCGATGCCCCGCCGTACCCCGCGGTGGATCTTTTCTTAGTCCTCTCCCTCAGGCTCCCCCCTTACGAGCCCCTCCGGAGTGTTCTCTGAAATTCCTTTCCTTCAAAACAGCCTTCTGGTTTCCATGGCTTCAGGGAGGCGCTGCAGTGAAGTCCACGCCCTTAGTGGCCTGCCTGGGGACGTCGCCTCCAAACCGGAGGCTCGATATCTCTTCGCCTCCTCCCAGAATTTTTAGCGGCGAAAAACCAGTTGCCAGGTTCTCCTTCCCCGACTATCTCCATTCGTTCCTCTCACTCTATTCTCGCCCCAGACGACGAAGACCGCACTCTCTGTCCGTGCGCGCTCTGCGGGAGTATAGGAAACGCACGAAATCTTCTGCTCCAGCAGCGCCACCTGTTCTCTCTTACAATGAAGGTTATAGGAGGACATCAGGCGCTCTTCAATCTCTCGATCGCTGAGAGAAGTCATTAAAGCTGCGTTCGCGAGACCTGAAGGGGACTTGGCTGTTTTCTCACCAAGACTCATGAGATTAGGGCATGGGCTCTTCGCTGGCAGTACGTCTAATGCCAGCATCAGAGTGTGTTAGATGCCGCATATTGGCGTTCCCTTGGCACCTTCATCCAATTCTACCTGCGCGACGTTTCTCGTACTGCGCGATGATGGTCTAGGGGCATCGCTTCAGCATGTGGTGGCCAACACTCCATCTCCGCCACACGCTCCGGCTCTTCTCGCTCCTCCAGGCGGTAACCAGGTGAGCCCTCCTTCCAGTAGTGCGACGCTGCATTAGTGAGCCAGGGTATAGTATGTGTAATTAAAAGGAAATTTTTATCTAAATTACGTTTAATCTAACATACTTAACCGTGGCTCCACGCACGAGGCCCTCCCTACCTCCCCGCCTTCCTGGTTCCATCAGGAGTTCTCAGTCAGGGTTTCATATACCTCGAAAAGTGGATGATTCTGAGCATGCGCAAGGCACGAGGCCCTTTCAAGGGTTTTGTTGGTCCGTACGGACTTTATTGTATACGAGGCAGGGATAGCAAATTGCTGCCGCTTATTGCATTAGTGAGCCACGGTAAGTATGTTAGATTAAACGTAATTTTAGAAAAAAAATTTCCTTTATCATCTAAAATAGTACCCAGATACTTACATTCTCTTACACGTTCCACTTTGGTGTGTTTGATATGCAAGTGAGGGACAGGAGGAGCTGGTTTCTTCAAAAATCAATTACCTTCTCCTTCGTCTTACTAACATCAAATCTAGACATTTCTTTTTGCATCATGTACAAAATGTTCCACCTCTTGAAAATAGATGGCATCTGAATTGACAGGTCTAAAGCGGAATCATCTGAGTACTTTATGACAGGAGTGACAGAAGAACCAGTACAATCATTTGTATAAAGAGTACAGGGAGAGAACGGTGCCTTGAGGTGCACCAGTAAATGTGGTTGTTGCTGACGAATATTTTCCCGCAAAGCGTAGGCACTGTAACCTGTTGACTAAAAATTTCACAATCCATAAAATCCATTTGGGTTGACTGTATGTTTGGAGCTTCTTTTCCATAATGTGTGGTTGAATAGTATTCAAAGCTGATGAGAAATCAATGATCGGATGCGAACAAAAGAATGTTTGTTTTCAAGATGTATGTATGCATGGTTTAAAACAGTGATTTTTGCATCATCTGTACTTCTGTTCTGTCTGTATGCAAATTGGTATGGATTCACCAGACTCGTTTTTCAGTCTATTTATAATTCGTTTTTGCTCCTTGCTTTTTCAAGGCTTAAAAAATATTTTGTATTTTTTTCACCTTCTTCAGTCCATTTGATCATTGATCTTACTGTGCTCCTCTAGCGTTATTCATAGCCATCATTCTAATTTGTGCTTTACTTGCAAGTAGTCTGTCTGGAGATTCTCATTTTGAGGATTTTTAGCTAAACAATTGTTCTAGTTCTTGGAGGCTGAGTTGTAGCTTCAGCGATTCGTTCCTGTTCTTACAAGCCAACGTTTTTCCAATTCAACACAAAAATTTCTGATTTCAACTTTGCATAACTCCCATTTTTCGATGTCATTTATTTCTTCATTCTCATACTCTGATATAAAAGCATCCAATATTGCGTTTATATCGTTAATAAATAAGTCATTTTTAAGGTAACTGTTGTTAAATTTCCAGTAGCCTGGCCCTCTTATAAAGGTATCATCATTAATTTCTAAACCACTGCTTTGTGATCAGTATGTGGGCTGACTACATGTTCGCAGGAAACACATAAGGACAGTAAGTTTTCACTAACTAAGCAGTAATCTAATCGGCGTGCTATGAACGGATTTTTCTGTCCTGACCGTCTCTTTCAGAGTTGAGTTTGCAATGGGCTCAATAATTATGAAGTTGGGACCACTAATCATGTGTCTTCCACTTAACGGATGTGTCCTGAGAGTATCAGCCCTGATGTGGCCCTTTGCGGTCGGCTGGGCTATAAGCAACATTATCTTATCTCCTGAGAGTATTGCTCAAATTTCCTGTCCAACACCGGCAGGTGTCTGTATATCTTGGGTCTGGTTGACACCAGGAGATATTATTGAAGTAAGCATAGAGTACAGCCCTTTCATACAGTCTCAGACCATACTGGAAATCTGTAGCCTCATCTTCATCATCCTCTCCCTCATCGATCACATTTGAAATAAAAAAAAGTCTGAGATTCTGTGACCCTTCATGCCCTGCTGTCATGGTTATTTCAGTCTGGATTGCTTCTCCACGTCTGTGGTCTTAGTTTGATTTTGCTGGGTCACCGGTTTCAGCAAATTCATGGGACGTGGTGGCGCTCTCCCAGAAGGAGAGAGAGAGCTTCGCACACCAGCTGCATGACTAAGCAATTATCATCAACAGCAGGGGGCTTAGTAGGTAGTGTCCTGCATATGTTGGATCAGAACAGAACAAACAACAACCAAGATTTACGAGGAATCCTTTGAAGCATCTAGGCAGAAGAATTTGCTCACCTAGAAAAAAAATGACGGCAGGTTGAGTTGTTGAAATTGTGTTGCCGCTTAAATACAAGGCCAGCTGCTAAGTTTAAGGGATGCATTGCTTTTGTCACTGGGTCATTAAACTTTCTGTATTCTGTAATAGCAAGTTGTGGGTTATCTTTTACTCCTCTAACAAATTTTATGTTTAGGTATAAACACTCTGAAAAAACAAACCCTGTCAGGTGGTATGGCACACCTGAAAACAAAAGTGTGGGGAGCACAGAGGAGTCCAGAAAGAAAAGAAAAACAGTGAAAGGAAGCACATCATTTGTTATTAAGTAGGTAGCGGCACGCCCCTGTCAGCAGTGAGGGAAAGGTTGATTTTAGGTGAAAATAGGCCAACTTCAATCAGGCAGTACTGGTGTAATACTGTATCTATAACGATGCTTTTTGATTCTGAATAAACCTTTATTTATCTACTTTTATTCTCATGTATTTTCATTTTTTGTCATGAATGCATGAGAGAGAAAATCTAAATGAAAAATACCCCCTGGAAAGAAAAGTCAGCTTCGCCGTCAGCGAAATTGCCGACGTCCGCCGAACCCGAAGTTGGTACGTGTTGGAAAATCTCGACTCGCTTTACACATGCTGGACAGAGTGATCTAAAAATAGTTTCATAATAAAGATCGAAGATTCCTCTTTAAAACGGTACAAGTTTCAAAATAATTTAAGTCCAGTATTAATTTGAGAAAACGAGTTGAAAAATTGGGTAAATTTCAATCTACTTTATCTCCAAGAAATACTGAATAAAGATATATCATCTTAGGGTGCGCTGGAAAGAGGATTTCAAGTCCTACACAGCGGTATGCAAATGAGCTCTATCCGTGCCATAGCCACCAATCGCAAGCCGGGAAAAGCGAGTGTGCGGAGCGTCGCGAGGCACAACAATACAATCGGAATGGCGACCTATATGGCAAGTGCGTCGGACCGACACATCGTTTCA
Source organism: Conus ventricosus (assembly GCA_018398815.1). Lineage (NCBI taxonomy): Eukaryota > Metazoa > Mollusca > Gastropoda > Neogastropoda > Conidae > Conus > Conus ventricosus. Next base: position 49,179,274 of record CM031611.1, on the reverse strand, counting down.
AATGAATGGACGTCCGTGACAGGATCTCTATGGTAAGTTTTATTTGTGATTATGGCAGATCGATTATTTAAGCACATCTTTCAAAGAAATGATCGGTTGAGAATGACCAGATTATGGTTAGTTTTGAATTAGAAGTGATCAAGTGAAAGTGTTATGAAAAACATGTTCTGTACTCTTGTTGTCTTCCTGTCGAAGTTGATTTAATTTTATCGAAAGGCTCATTTTACCTAAACATTAACTAAATATAATTTCAAGATTGCACATTGTCGAATCGTATGTTTTATTTTTTTATATAATAAAAGTTTGGGGCATATTTTATTAAATTATTTGACAGTATCGATTACCGGAAGTGGAATGACTTTGGTCACAAGTAACAAAACGATCTGGTCGATCTTGCGCGGCCGTGTTCGTGCGTTTTTCTTCGAAGTTAATGCGCATAGTGATCGTTTTTTTTTTGTTTTCATGCAAATCTGTTGATTTCTGTCATTGTATGTGTATTTTGTAATAGTATTGAAGAAGGGGCAGTAGTACTTGTTGGATTTTTCTCGCGTGTATGAGCCCACCACATCATTCCGTTTATTATCTATCTCTCTCCCTCCCCCTTATACAACACAGTCACGAAAAGAACATACATTTTATGAAAAAGACTGCATTAAAAAAATACTAGATCGATTGTGTGTGTGAGTGAATGAGTGTTTTAGTTTGCTTTTCTTGTTGCTATTGTTAAGGTACTTCAGCACTTTGAGCTTTCTAGTATTTATATAAATGTATGGTGAGAAAAGTACTAAAGAAATGTTCCTTGTTAAAATATGCTCACTTAGATTATTTTCCAGTAAATCTCATTCACTTCATTGTAAAAGGTTATATTGCAAATGTCTGTGATGTCTTGAAAACACAAATCACATGAGTAGGTGTGTGTGTGCGCGCGCACACACACACACCACCACACACACCACACCCACACACACACACACACCACACATTGAAGCTCACCAACACCCTTCCCTTCCTCCCTCCTCCCCCCCCCCCCCCCCCCCCCCACTGACACAGGTGCACGCATCTGAGAAGCATGCAAAAAACAATGGAAGTCAAATGCTTAAAATTTTCCTTTCTTTCCTTGAAGATGACCAGTTTCATCGCATGAAGCAGTACCTCACAGCAGAAGGAAGGGGGAGAAAAGTAGGCCTGACCAAGCAGTCAGTTGCCACCAACAAGCTGCTGCTTCAACTGGACTGTTTAAGATGGACCTGTGAGAAGAGCTGGGATGAGATTTCCGCCTTTGTTGACAAAGTGTGTGATGAAAACATTTTTGCACACACTACACTGAAAACAGAGGTCAACCATGCAATCAGAGGTGTTTCAACATTATCCTGTGATGGTGATCTTCAGAGATTTTTAGAGACGGATGTCAGGTTCGAACTGGAAAGTAGAAATATTGGTCACTTCTTGCAGAAAAAAGGAATCAAGCGACACCATCTCCTTTCACCAAATACCTTTGACCAGTCCCAGCTGTGTGAGGTGTCAGTGACAAATGGGTTGCTGATTGATCTGCTGATCTTCCAGAAAGAAGAAGGCCTGTCTCTACAAAAAGAGTGGTTCCACATGATAGGGTTAAACATTGCAGGGCTCTCTGACAAACAGCTCAACACAAAATTGGCCAAAACCAGGAAACCCTATGACAGTCTGCTGAAAAGTGCTTCCAGACCCAGCAGTCAGCAGAAATTGAAAGACTTTCTTTTGCAGCCTCCAGAGCATTTTGTATTAAAAAAGAGTCTGGAACAAAACTTATCCCACTAGAACCCTCTGCCTCTGCAGTACATTTGTCAGATCCTCAGGTCACATATGAAGAAAAGATGGATAATGGGAATGCGGCTATTAAATTAGCAACACATGGGAGACAGTTAGCTGCTCTCCGCCGGCAACTGGAAGAAACACAGGCAGCACTCAAAACATCAAAATCAGAAGTTGACACTCTGAAAAACGTTTTGCATGAAGAAAACCAACGTTTGATGGCACTAGAAAACGGAAATGGCTAAAATGATTGCTGATAAGAAATCATCAGATCAAGAACAAACTTCTGTTAAGAGACAAGTTACAGAGAGCGAACAGAAAAATTTCAACAATACAACAGTCGAATTATTACAAAAGGCTAAAAAGGAAAGAAAATGATATGAAAAAAACAGAGCACATAATTAAACAACATCAAAGTGGAGGTTGTCAAAGAAAGATAAATGGTCTTAGACAAAAACTGAAGAGCAGCCAAACTACTGCATCAAATTTGAAAACAAAGATAATTACTCTGAAGGAAAAAATGGAAGCAACACTATTGGACCAACAACATGCTGGTGAAGTTCTGCAAGATCCTGAAGAACTGCGCCTCAAAGATGAAAACGGGCACTTCAAACCGGAGGCAAAGATAGCAGTTATGGAGCAGGTGTGGTGCTGTCATCAGAACTGCTGCACGGCTGTGTGGTGCCAGGATTCCAGAAGGTGATTTGCCCTCACAAAGGTCAGCTTTACGCTTTGCTGACCAAGGGCATGTGGTCAGCAAGTCTCATGTGGCAGAGGTCCTCAGAAGTCACGAGCACTGGGACTTGCACATTGATGGAACCAGCAGGAGTGGGAAGAGCTACATCAGTCAGCAAGCTACCACCGCCAGTGGCTCCTTCTCCATGGGCTTTCTTCCTGTACCGATGGCCACACTCACTTGATGTGTATCCAATCAACTCCTCAGTGGTGTTTGCCTCCAACCTCACCCTGGCCCCATCTTCTTCATCTGGGAGGTCTTCTGTTGTGGACTGGCCAAATGATCTACGCCAGAGATACGACGCATTCAAACGTTTCCTGTTTGAAAATCGTCTGTGATTAGCTTCTTTCAAGAAATGTCTGTTGTAAGTGACCTAAGGTGTTATTTGAAAGGTAGGACTTGTGAAGAATGTTCTTTTCAGTGAGTTCAGCTATCAGTGAACCTGTTGACATCATTTTCAAAAATAATGATTTTGGGTTTGAGATCTTTACACTAGTATTGTTAGTAGATTATTAAGACAATCTAAATAAGCAAAAAGTTTGTCTGTGAAGACTTTCAGTAGTTTAAGTTATGCATACCACCATTTTAGATATCTGGTTAAAATTTGAGAGGGATATGACAAGTGGTTTGGAAAACATTGCAATTTTCCTGTTGACGTCTGTGGATTTTAGGTCCCCTAAGCATCATTTAAAATGGATTATGCAGGTATTTTTTGCTTGATTTCTGTCATTTAACACTTACAAGACAAAAGATACCATTTAGAATACAACCACCAAGTTTGAAGTGAAAATCTGTATTAGTTCAGGAATTATGTCCATTTTTTTTCTAATTTTGTCGATCTACGGACTATTTGCCACTGTACATTTTGGCCTTTCTAAGCATATTTACACCTCATTAGATGGAACGTTTACAGACCCATTGAGCTGAAAAAAATTAGGCTAAGTCTATGCAAACTGGTAACTCAAAAAATCTAAGAAATCACTATTTGAGGTCATTTTCTAAAATCTGTAGGTCCCCAAACATGGCACCTCGTGCCGATTTGACGTTTCCAGAATTGCATGAAGTGCCATTTTTGACCACAAGCAAAAGAGG
>CM031611.1:49105655-49170655 GCA_018398815.1 Conus ventricosus | reverse complement strand
TCGCACGACACCACACAGGTGTGATCTTTTCCAACACCTCTCCACTCGCCTTTGTTTTTTTCCAGATCAGCCTGCCGTTTAGTGTTGGCATTGTTGTTTGCAAAACTACTAGCTTTGAAAGGACTGTATCAAAATAGAACAGCTGAAAATAATCACTGCCTTCATTGACGTATCCAGTATGTGCACAGGACCGGGGCGCCGTTCGAAGTTTTTCTGAGGTGTGCGTGGTTCAGTGAAACCCCCACCTGTCCAGTCAAATGGTGGCCGATTGTTGCTAAGTGGAAGATTTTCATCATCCACTTCATCGCCAGTATCACTGTCATATTCGTTGATGGCATTGCCAAGTTCTGCCTTCTCTTCTACTGTTAGATCAAACAGATCGAAGTCATCGGCTAAATTGATGTAAATTTCGTTGTCAGAAAACTGATCGCTGTCTGCGTTTTCTTCACCCTCCATCTTCTCAGTAGGCACTAAACAGTGTGCTCTCACGGTCAAGTCAAGATAAAATTTTGGTTCCAGAAACTTTCCCACACTTAGTAAGTAAGCAGGCGTGACTTATCTAAACATCCTGCAAGTCCCGTTACAAGGCGAAGGCCGCTTTGACGTGCCAACCATGTGACAGGTGGGCGTAGATTTCAAGGTGTGAACTGCTACAGCGGGTTGCCGGACGGAAAGGAATATGTTTCTCTGAACCGCTGAGGCGGTCTTCAGGAATGAAAGGAGAAGATTTGTCAAACCGCTCTGGTGTTGGCAGGGATGAAAGAGTTAAGGGCGATTGGGTTTTCCTCAAGCAGAATGATTTGTGTTCAGCAGTGATGATAGGATTTGCTCTCCTTTTTTCCTTTCCTTTTTAAATTAGAAAGGTAAAGAAATATGGAAAAAAAACGAGCCTTTTTTTTTTTGGCTGTCCCATCTTGTGTGCATTGCACCCATGCTGCTCATTCCGACCTCCCCCCCACCCCCAGTCCACAGCCACAGCCCAGCCTGGCCCACAGCATCCCTGGCACTGGCAATCCACATGGAGCAGTCAGTATCAAGTCGTCAAGAGGCAACCCCCCGGAGGAGGCACAGCACTGCCACCGAGTCACTTCAGTAGTTTTCAGTGGTGCCTGCTGTGATCGGACATATGCAGGATACCACCTACTAAGCCCCGTATTGATGACAATAATTGTCAAGTTGCAGGGCCGGTGTGAGTGAGCTTTCCTTCCGGAGGGCATCACTACGTCCATCCAACGACAGCCCCTGTGAATTTGTCGATGTAGGTGACCCCGACAAGATCAAACCCAAGGCCATAGACTTGGAAAGGACATCAAAGCTGAGGTCACCATGAGAGCAGGGCATGAAAGGCCATGGAATTTAAGACATTTTTTTAATGCTGATGGATGAGAACGAGGATGATGAAAGCCTCTGGCAACCCCAGGATCACTGCCTATGTCTTGTGGTTGCCAACAGGTTATTCTGGTTTCAGGAAGTACAGGTGAAAATGGCATCTGTCTTTGATATGATTTTCTAATGTTATTTTTGATTTTGAACACCAGTTAAAAGAAAAAAAAATCTCCAGCTTCAGGCAGCTTTGTCCCTTGAGCCCCATTTGGGGCGTTGCCCTTGAACCCCACTATCCCAGCTTGAAGACTTCTGCTTTTTTTCCCTAGAAGAAATAGAACTTTCTACACATCATCCCTGACATACAGTTTTGATGCAAGCTTCTCCCTTGTACTGACTTGCAAAACAACGCAGACTTTACCAAGTCATCGCATGTTGCTGGCTTTGTCTGGCTAAAAGTGTGTGTGTGTGTGTGTGTGTGGTGTGTGTGTGTGAGTGTGTGTGTGTGTGTGTGTGTGTGTGTGTGTGTGTGTGTGTGTGTGACTTGCAAAACAACGCAGACTTTACCAAGTCATCGCATGTTGCTGGCTTTGTCAGGCTAAAAGTCTGTGTGTGTGTGTGTGTGTGTGTGTGTGTGTGTGTGTGTGAGTGTGTGTGTGTGTGTGTGTGTGTGTGATATATTTCAGGGTGTACCTTTGTACCAGCACATTGCTGACCTTGCGGGCAATAAGAATCTGATCATGCCAGTGCCGGCTTTCAATGTTATCAACGGTGGTAGCCATGCTGGTAACAAGTTGGCCATGCAGGAATTCATGATTTTGCCTACAGGTAAGGAACTCGGTCTGGCAGTACATGATGATGCAGTGGCATGATAAATCTGGTGGAATAATCAGTTTGTTCAAATATGTAGGTTGGGGATTTTTATGTTGGGGCGATGTGAAATGGAAGACGACGGTGATTAAAGCAGAGTGACATGGATGTTACAGGAGCGGCGAACTTCACCGAAGCCATGAAGATGGGCTCAGAGATTTACCATCATCTGAAGGCTGTCATCAAGAGCAAATATGGACAGGATGGTCAGTTACGGCTCTTTCGTTCATGTAGACTTTTTCCTTTTTTCCTCTCCCTTTCTGTCAGTATCGTCTCCTTCTTTTAAAACCATTTTCTTTCTTTCTTTGTTTTTTTGTTTTTTTTTTCACCAGTCGGTATTTTCTGAGCAAAATGCATTGTTATTCCACTATGTATTTCTGTTTTCCCCCCCAGCCCCAACCCCCCCTCTATCTGTCTGTTTTACTCTCTTGTCTTCTGCTCTCGCTTGCTTGAGCATTCTTCATTCTTGTGTTTACCATGACATCAACGTGTGGCTTGGGGGGAAAAAAGAAACCAGGATGTATAAGCCAAGTGGCTTTGGATGTCTTAAAATGCATCATAATGGCTAGCAACTGGGTCTAAGTCTCAACATGGTGTTTTACAAATTAGGATATATACTGAATTCCAGAATGAAGGCTTCTGAAGATTTCGTTTTTTCCCCCAGGTACACGAAAAATTCTAGAATTTCCCAAATTTGTGCATCTAGAAACTGTATGATGACTTGTTGCTGTGGATCCTCAGGTGGAAAGGTACAGGCAGGACATGTCATGATCAGCTCTTCAGATTATGCAAAATAGATGAATCTCCACTTGCTGCCATTGAGCACGCTCATTTTGTACAGTGTCCTCCACATGTGGAACTAATTTTCATGTTTCATTCCTGCAAATTAAGTATTGAAAATGCCCTAGAAGAAAAAGTCAAATTTTGTTAGCTGTGATTTTCAAGATCCTTAGCTTTAGTTTTGATTTATTTTTGGGAGGGGTGTGACATCAGATATGTCTGTAAATATTGTTAGCGAACCGCCCAGAGAACGTGGACAAACGAGTCACAAGACAAAACACATTGAACGCCTTCTTCCTTGCGCTGAACCCTAAGTGATCTGAAGCGATCAAAGCTAAGTGAATTTTCATTGTTTTATTCGTTTATATATCACCTGACGAAGACCTAAGAGGTCGAAACGCGTTGTGTTTTGTCTTGTGACTCGTTTGTCCACGTTCTCTGGGCGGTTCGCTAACATTTATTTAAGATTTGTTTAGATTTCCGCCTGCAGTCGTCTCGCTTTGCATGTAAATATTGATACAGTCATTTATAAATAAGATAGCTTATGTTGATAGATATGTCTCACAGAATTCACCAGCAGTGTTTATTAATCTGACAGCAAAAAGGTGTTGGGGGGGGGGGGGGGGGGGAGGAAGGTGGGGGGGGGGGGGGGGGGAAGGTGGGGGGGGGGGGGGAGACTTGTTGTGAAGGTGAGTCTACTGGAATTTGATTGTTTTCCAGTTCATCTATACAGTTGTCATGTTACGATCAGTTTTGATTATTATTTTTTTTTTTCCGGTTTTGTGAATGCAGTCAGTCTGCCTGTCTATAAATAGCCCTCTAGAGTGAGAACTCTAGCGAACTTCTTCGCGAAAAATTGCGCTTTGCAGTGTCCATTTCTTCAACAACATGCTCTGTAACGTTGAAAAACCGTCAAGAGGGCATGAGCGTGTGAGAAAGTATACTGATGAATCAGGTGTGAAAGTAATTTGTATTAGAAAGAACCTGTTTTACTGTAGTCGGTGGCAAGAAGTGTCTGCAATGTGATGGTAGGTGAAAACAAAATGAAGGACTCTCCCGTCTCCTTTTACAGAAATTTGGAATTTTGTATGCACTCTTCAAAGAAAATAGGCTCATTTTCGTTGACAAGTACACCGAAAGCAGTTTCACTTAAAAACACATTCACATTCACTTAAAAACCCACTGTCATATGTCCCAATCTCAGTTGCTTATCAATACAAGTCAGATATGCATGCACACGTACACACCCACTTCAGCAAACACACACACACGCACGCACACACTCACGCAAGCACACACACATATGCACGCACGCACGCAGGACTTTTTAGTTTGAGAATAGTGAAACGTAAAGAAACCAGAAAAATGTTGATTTCATTTGTTATTTTATTTTTGTTTGTGAAGCTTGCAATGTGGGCGATGAGGGAGGCTTTGCTCCCAACATTCAGGAAAACAAAGAAGGTGAGCTATTCCAACTGTTGGGGGTAAGCCATTGCCACCTGAAGACACACACACACACAACAACACACACACACACACACACACACACACACACGAAAGCATGCCTCCAGTCTGCTCCTTCCCTCACAAAAAAAACCACAAAAAGAATGATACACTAAAACGTGTTCATGCCTTTTATTCCAAAATTGGAAATGAAATGAGGCAGGGAACAGTGAACAATAAACAATAAACAAGTGGGGTAACGTTTGCTCCCATAAGAAAACCTAACACGGAGTAACTTTTATTCAAGACTGGCACAGCCTTTTAAACTTGAATAAAGTCAGACAAATACGTAGACGAACAATCTAATAGTGGGGGAAAAAACAAGCGCAGTTCAGTTGTTGGCCTGCGCTTGTTTTTTTCACCCACTATTAGATTGTTCGTCTACGTATTTGTCTGACTTTATTCAAGTTTAAAAGGCTGTGCCAGTCTTGAATAAAAGTTTACTCTGTGTTAGGTTTTCTTATGGGAGCAAACGTTACCCCACTTGTTAATTGTTTATCTTTTATTCCAAGTTTGACAGCACAGTGTGTGGGATTAATGGCAATGTGAATAATAGCAGGATGTGTGAATTCGTGTCTGTGTGATGACTGAATTGTGAAAGCAGTCCTGTTGATCTACCTTTATTCCCTTTCCACTGTAGAGTTACTCTGTAATCATTTTAGACTGCAAAGGTTTGCTTTCCCTTTCCCTCTGTCCCTGCCAGAATCCCTTGTGTGCGTTTGTAGCATTCAGTTGTGAATTAATGAAAACCTTCGTCTTTCGTCTGCTGCTCTGAAAGCAAAGAGATCTTTCAGCTAAGTTGTGAAATGATTGCTTTTTTCTTCTTTTTTTTTCCATTTGCTGTCATGAATTTGTTGAGATAAGTTGATATTTGTGTGTGTGTGTACTTAAACATGTGTGAATATGTTGACCTGTGCATGTTTAGGTGTACTGGTGGATGTCAAGGGTGTGTGTGGTGGAGATGAGAGTGAGAAAGAGGAATTTTGCGTTCTTTAGAGTATTTGTGTGGTGCTCTTTGAAGAGTGAAAGTAGACGAACGTTTGTTATTTTTCAATAGTTGTGGCAACTGACATAACGCAAGTAGTGGCATCTGGCATGACAATACAAAAGTGGCACTGACATAACAACCCAGTTGTGGCATTGTGGTACTGACAGACATTGTCATATTGACATGACGGCGCAGTCATGGCATGACCAAGTGACACGATTGTGGCACGGTCGTTACGACTCTTTTTCAGCACTGGCAAGACTGGGTTGACATTGCAACACAGTCATGACACGGACGTGCCACAATCACAACACTGTCATGACAACAGTCATGGCATGCTTTCATGACACTGAGGTGACAACACAGTTGTGGCACTGACATGACAGTCATAGCAATTACAACAGAATGGTAGCACTGACAGTACAACAGTTGCTGTACTGAACTGACGACACAGCTGTGGCACTGAGATGGCAGTCATGGCATTTACAACAGTGGTAGCACTGACAGTACAACAGTTGCTGAACTGATGACAGCTGTGGCACTGACATGGCAGTCATGGCATTTGCAACACAGTGGTAGCACTGACAGTATAACATTTGCTGTGCTGAACTGACGACACAGCAGTGGCACTGACATGGCAATCATTGGCATTTACAACACAATGGTAGCACTGACAGTACAGCAGTTGTGCTGAAATGACAACACAGTTGTGGCACTTGTAGCACAGACTTGATAACACACAGTTGGGGTACTTCATGACAGCACAGACTTGATAACACACAGTTGGGGTACTTCATGACAGCACAGACTTGATAACACACAGTTGGGGTACTTCATGACAGCACAGACTTGATAACACACAGTTGGGGTACTTCATGACAGCACAGACTTGATAACACACAGTTGGGGTACTTCATGACAGCACAGATTTTGGTATTGATGACAACACAGTTGTGGCACTGACATGACAACACAGTTGTGGCACTGTCATGACAGCTCTGTTGTGGCACTGACATTACAACACTGAAATGACAGCACTGTTGTGGCACTGACATTACAACACTGAAATGACAGCACTGTTGTGGCACTGACATTACAACACTGAAATGACAGCACTGTTGTGGCACCAGCATGGTAAAACAGTTGTGGCACTGACATGACAAAACAGTTGTGGCGCTGACATGGCAACACTACTGTGGCACTGACACAACACTGATATGACAACTCTGTTGTGGCACTGACATTACAACACTGAAATGACAGCACTGTTGTGGCACCAGCATGGTAAAACAGTTGTGGCACTGACATGACAACACAGTTGTGGCACTGTCATGACAGCTCTGTTGTGGCACTGACATTACAACACTGAAATGACAGCACTGTTGTGGCACTGACATTACAACACTGAAATGACAGCTCTGTTGTGGCACTGACATTACAACACTGAAATGACAGCACTGTTGTGGCACTGACATTACAACACTGAAATGACAGCTCTGTTGTGGCACTGACATTACAACACTGAAATGACAGCTCTGTTGTGGCACTGACATTACAACACTGAAATGACAGCACTGTTGTGGCACCAGCATGGTAAAACAGTTGTGGCACTGACATGACAACACAGTTGTGGCACTGACATGACAACACAGTTGTGGCACTGACATGACAAAACAGTTGTGGCGCTGACATGACAACACAGTTGTGGCACTGACATGACAACACAGTTGTGGCACTGACATGACAACACAGTTGTGGCACTGACATGACAACACAGTTGTGGCACTGACATGACAAAACAGTTGTGGCGCTGACATGGCAACACTACTGTGGCACTGACACAACACTGATATGACAACTCTGTTGTGGCACTGACATGGCAACACAGTTGTGGCACGGTCATGACACCTCTGTTGTGACACTGACATTACAACACTGAAATGACAGCACTGTTGTGGCACCAGCATGGTAAAACAGTTGTGGCACTGACATGACAACACAGTTGTGGCACTGACATGGCAACACTACTGTGGCACTGACATTACAACACTGAAATGACAGCTCTGTTGTGGCACTGACATTACAACACTGAAATGATAGCACTGTTGTGGCACCAGCATGGTAAAACAGTTGTGGCACTGACATGACAACACTGTTATGGCACTGACATGGCAATTGTCATGACACCACTGATGTGAAAACACTGTCATGTTACTGACATGACAACACTGTTGAGGCACTGACATGGCAACTGTCCTGACAGCACTGTTGTGGCACTGACATGACAATTGTCATGACAATACTATTGTGACACTGACAAGACAGCTTTATTGTGTCACTGACATGGCAACTGTCATGATAACACTGTGGTGGCACTGACATAACAGCACTGTTGTGGCACTAACTTGGACAACACTGGTGGCACTGACATGACAGCACTGTGGTGGCACTGATTTGACAACACTGGTGGCACTGACATGACAGCACTGTGGTGGCACTGACAAGACAGCTCTGTTGTGGCACTGACATGGCAACTGTCATGACAACACTGTGGTGGCACTGTCATGACAACACTGTTGTGGCACTGACAAGAGCTCTGTTGTGGCACTGTCATGACAATACTGTGGTGGCACTGACATGACAGCACTGTTGTGGCACTGACATGAGAACACTGGTGGCACTGACATGACAACACATATGGCACTGACATGACAGCACTGTGGTGGCACTGACATGACAGCACTGTGGTGGCACTGACTTGACAACACTGTTGTGGCACCGACATGACAACACAGTTGTGGCACTGACATGACAATGCTATAGTGGCACAGACATGACAACACTGTTATGGCTCTGACATAACAACACTGTCGTGGCACTGACATGACAACACAGTTGTGGTACTGACATAACAACACTGTTGTGGCACTGATACGACAACACTGTGGCACCAACGTGAGAACTGTTGTGGCACTGACATGACAGCACTGGTGTGGCACTGACATGACAACATAGTTGTGGCATTGACATGACAGCACTGTTGTGGCATTGACATGACAGCACTGACATGACAATACAGATGTGGCACTGACATGGCAACACTTGTGGCATTGACATGGCAACACTTGTGGCATTGACATGGCAACACTTGTGGCATTGACATGGCAACAGGTGTGGCACTGATGTAACAGCATTGTTGTGGCACTGACATGGCAACACTGTTATGGCACTGACGTGACACAACTGAAATGATAACACTGTTATGGCACTGTTAAAGACGTACTTGACTGTTCAGCTGTGTATATGTATGTTCTAGGAAGCAGAAATTGTTCAGACTGAAGTGAAAGCATATAATGCGGATATTTTGCCAATTGTTTCAAATTCTTTTTACTCATAGGGGATGGTGATGGGGGTTGTGGGGTGGGGGAAGAAATGATTCAGCATGAATTTAGAAATGTATTTTTAGCCATTTACTGAATTGGCTTTATCTAGAAATGAATGATGTTTGTGGTGGCATGTGCAGGTTTGGAGTTGCTGAAGACTGCCATTGAGAAAGCTGGGTATACTGGAAAGATCCAAATTGGTATGGATGTGGCAGCCTCTGAATTTTGTAAGGATGGGAAATATGACCTGGATTTCAAGAATCCTGCATCTGACCCGAACACCTATGTGAGTGGCTACAGCCAGTAGTTAATTTGTACACTTTATTTGCACAAAGCAGCTCAAGGTGCGAAAACAGTACAAGATGAAGAAAAAAACAAACTTTGTTTGGTGGTTGTGTTGCTTTGAAACTGATTGCAATTGGCACAATACAGATTTGAAATCACTGGCTCACAACGTGGCATCTTGATGCTCAGTTGTTTCCAGATAACCCGAGTGGGAATGAAATACAGGGTTACTGCTGAAGCATGTATTGGTTGATGATAGAAAGATGTGTATAATGTGGATCAGTAGTAAGTGGTCGAGTTGCAGTTCAAAGGAGCTGTAATTTTCGCTCGTGTTGCAGTGGATTTGTTAACAGTAAAAGGGGAAAGAAAAGTGATCAAAAAATCAACAGTTGTATACACAGATACAAAATAGGCACCAGTTGAGAAGGAACACATGACTAGGGACAAAAATCATGATAATGTTTAATCTGGCAGCTGAGAGAAAAAAAATGACCAGGGGAAAAAATGATCATATTTATTTCATCTGGCCTGGTGGCAGTCGAGTTGATAGTTTTGTTGCTGTATTGTTTGTAAATGGCAGAAAATGTTGGAAGAGTACATCGGCAAGAAGAGGTGTCTGAATACTGTTTCTAAAATGACTCGGTTGGGTGTATGTACCTTTAAACATGATGGTTAATGTTTTGTTTTAAAAAAGTATATATATATATTATCCCATACCATGGAAGAAAGTTGCATTTGCCGTTTATTTTGTGTAACAGCAGCAAATCTAGCACTTTTCGTTCAAAATAGGAGGTTGAAAAATGTTTGCCTTGAATAATATAAGATTTAGTACTGTGATTTTCTGGCCATAAACTGCATCCTCATATGAGTCACATCTGCCATTTTAATTGGGTTTTTTTAATTGGAGAAAAAAGACCAAAGAAGCCACAACAGTTCCATTAGCCACAAGAAAATATTGAAATTCAGCAGCGAAAATGGTCAACGCAGTGTTAACAAAGCCTGTGTTTTCTACAGTATAACCATCATGACCTGTCAAGCAAAAAAGAAAGAGTGATATAACGAAAGGGAAAAAAAATCAGCTATTTAGGGTCTTCACAGCGACACTAAAACCACTGAAGATCTGGTATTCATTGTGATACACAGTAACTTGGCCTCTGCACTTGTGCTTGCAGTGACTTCTGTGGCACCTGCTGTTTGAGATGTGCCTGTTTTTTGAAACTGTAAATAACGGTGGGCTGCTGTAATATTTTTGTGTGTGGAAAGTTCACCCTGCTGAATACACACCACCGTTGGACCGTTGACATGAGGTGCCCTTTTAAAGAGCCAGACCTTCAATGTAAAATTGGCATCATAGGCCTGATGTTTTGACTTAGCATGTTTGCTCAATCAGCAGGAACAAAATTCAGCTATCGTGAAGGACATGCATTTTACCTGTTGCTCATGCACGAATCATTCTTTGGAAAGTAGTAAAATTCTATTTCCATAAACATTGGTTCTCAGTTTGTATGTTCAACCACAGATTAGATGATAAACCTGTGGCAAATTGAATATGATTGGAAAAATCGTGAAGAAATCAGTGCCAGTGATGTAGCCTCAGGGGTTAAAGTTTAGCTGAAAAAGTAGTGGCTTACAGTTTGGCGGATACGGTATTGAAAAAACAGAAGGAAATGTTTGCGAAATATGAAATAAATGAATAAGATTACATCGAATCAACAGAGTAAATATTATTCCTAAGTGTGTAGATCAGAGCCTGCATGTACATGTTGCTTTCATTTTCAGCTGGGCGGTGAGGCGCTGGACGCAGTTTACAAGGATTTCATTGACAACTATCCCGTTATCACCATCGAGGATCCCTTTGATCAGGATGACTGGGAGCAATACTCTACATTCACTGCAAAATATCGCGACAGAATTCAGATTGTGGGGTCAGTCATGTGTGGGTGTATGTGCATGCGTGTTCACATGTGTGTGTGTGTATATTGGGGGGAGGGTATGTGAGCGCACGTGCAGAAGTGTGTAACATGCCCTTCAGAAGATGACCTTTTATTACATTGTGCAATTCTGATAAATGCAATTTCTAATGAATGCAATTTCATGTTACCAAGATTTGAATCCATGTGATCTTCAAACAGCCTGCATTTACTATAATAGATTTTGACTATTACCAATAAGCGGATTAAGTATTTTACATTGCCTGAAATTCACAATGAATTATTTCAAGGTGTTGGTTTTCTTCAGTGAAACCAAAGTGCAGTGATTCAAAGATTTTTATTCCATGCCAGCCAGCACGACATGTCATTTTTATCAGCCATTCGTAAAGGAAATGTCCGAAGTGATTTATGAAAAAAGATCTCAAGATGATAGCTATTGCTTTTCCATCAGGAAATGAAACCAGCTCTTTGACCATCAAGAGGGCAAAACAAGATAACATGGCACTTTTCCTAGAGAACATGTTCATAACTGCTGGATTGAGGGGAGAGGGCGGAAACGTATTAGTGAATAACACATTGTTTCCTTGGTGATAAATGATTTCTTTTATTTTTTAATTTTAATTTTACGCTTTTAACCCTTTGCCTACCGCATGACTTTGTGCTATATGACTATGAGAATACCATGCCAAGAGAGGTAACTCCGCAACACATACACACTTGCCATAAAGAAACCTCAATAGAAAATTTGTTTTTAACTTATCTATTCTGTAAAAATAATGAAAAAAATTCAAAGACATCACTCCATCCAAAACAGCCATTTCCCCCCACATATAGTGAACTGGTACACGAGGAAAAAAAAAACAAACGAACAGACTAACTGTACTTTGGTATTCTCAGTGCTAAAACAATTTTCCCTAAATTCACTGTACCCACAGAACATCATGGATTAGGAGCACAGAGTGATTTTCCAAGTCTAAACAAAGTACTGAAACCTTCAGGAACAAAATAAAGTCATTCTGTATGGTATGCACACTAAATAATCAACTTTTATTGTGAAGCAAAAAACAACCCAAACTTCAACAATTTTGTTAAACTGAAGGCATCACATACAAGAAGATTTGTCTTCTAACTACTGAGGGGAAAAATAAGAACAGATTACTGAATACTGGGCTTTAGATTGTGATGGAATTCAACAAAAATGTGCTTTTGCACAAGTGCACTGAGCAACCCCCCCCCCCCCCCCCCCCCCCCAACACACACACTGTGGTGATGATGTACCTCTTGTCCGGCTCCTCTTTGCTTTTTGATAAACAGGCAGTTTTTATTTCAGGCCAGAGTTTATGTTCATCCTTTTCTGCTTGCTTTTGTGCAGCAAATAAATTTGTTTCTCCTTAAAAGTCTACCAAAATTCTTCTGAAATCAAAAAGCTAAAGGTGATGCTCCTACAGGCAAATCGTGGGACACACCCACTGACTGACCCGGTTTCCTGGCTATCAAAACAAGGGAAACTTTTGGGGGGCTTCACTTCTTGTAGCCAACCACTCCAGTCAAGAATTAAAGTATCTCTAGCAAGTTTTGTTTTTCGAATTTTCTTTTTTGGGGGTCTGGGCCCAGCAGCAATGGGCTATTCGACATCGTCATTATCATCGCCTGAATCATTATTGATTCCGGCCTCAAAATCAGTCAGCAGTCGATCTTTATTCATAACTAGGTCAAGATTGACGTCCGAATCGTCTTGCTTCAAATCTTCTTTAAGAGTGTAGCCCGCAAATACGCTCTCTTCATCAATATCACTTCAGAAAATGAATTCTGCAAGTTGCATAGTTACTTGATCCGCCATTTTCCCAGAAAATCTTCGCGAAAAAAAGCCGAACTTTGAAAATTCACAGCAGCGAAACTACTCCACCAAAACTCATGCAACAAAAACAAAAATGGCGTCCAGAAACGGAAGTACCGGAAGACTCTTCTGTCGCAATTGCATTCTGGGATATGCGATGGTGAAAGCGAAAGTCGTTGACCGAGTATTCAGCGGTCGATCTCGGTCGATCCGGTATTCAGAAGGAGGAAATCTCGCGGTCGATCTCGGTCGATCCGGTAGGCATTGGGTTAATGCCAGCTGAAAAGCCTATTGTTATGTATCGATGGAAAGGGTAAAACATGAACTTTCTACTCGCTATGCTTTGAAATACTTTAAAGCTGACACCAGAAAAACAAACATGAAGTTTTGACTGTTTGATGCATAAGTATTTGACATTTCTTGTTGTAAAGTTCTTTGCATAAAACATTCCTAAAGAAACAATATTGTCTTTCACCGACACCTAAAACTAAATATGAAACATGATTGCATCCACTAACTGATAGAAGGAAAATGGTGAGAATTGAAGGAAAATGGTGAGAATTTCTGTGTTAGACTGTCATCACCAACCAACAGCATGGCTGTCAGGAACAACTGCCTTCCTGTCACTTGCACAAAACCACAGTTTGCGGCAGAACAAGCCTGCGACCTAGAGTTTTCGGGGTTTCCCATTGACATGCATATCACATACTTTTGTTTGAAAACGGTTTAAAAGCTGTTTTGCATATGTATCCAGATCTGGCCTTGTGCATCATAAGCAAATTAATGCTGCTGCTGGTAGACGTGGGATGTTTGCATCGGTTGATAGTCAAATAGATGAAAACTAGGCCCACTTCAGACTCGTAACATGACAGAAAGTTTATTCTGGATTGAATTACTCCTTCGACACTGTACTTGCTGGGTGCAGTACTGAAGATGGAAAGAATCAGGCACCATTGACAATCATGTTGATGAGAACTGGGCAGACCGCTGTATTAGATTGGTAACACGATAAACACTTTGTTTCAATGTTGTTTACTCCATTGCCCCTTCAGTTGCAGAGTACACTATGGAAAGCTGAAAGAAACTCGCCAAAATCAGGAATGCCGATCTTACTGATGATTTTCAGGGGCAGTCAAGCAGTCTGCAGTGGGGTGCAATGTGAAGCAATTTGTCATGGATATTGTCTTGTATGACATGCCTGAAAAGCAGCATGCTTCTAGCTCTAAATTGTGTTGGCCACTTCGGTTGACCCCCTTCAAACTGATATTTTGAATGTTTATGTTCATTAGATTACAAAAAAAAAAAAAATGGCTTCGTGAATTATATGGTGCTGATGTAGATTTCATTTGTAGGATGTGTGTAACACACGTTAGGTAGATCCCAAGTTGTCGAGGGCTGCTGGCATGGTATGTAGGGACGACTGACTTGTAGTTGTCAACCAGGCTTAGACAGCATGAAGAATCCTGTACCCTCCATGTGGAGGACCCATCGTGAAGCAGAAAGCCATTATGGTGGATCTTATTCCTTTGCCAGCAGATCCTGTTTTAAGATTCAAACCCAGTAATTTACCATTTCACCTCCTTGAATTTAGCTGGCTGCCTAGACTCGGGCGACGAGTTGACAGCTTATGAGAAATATCCTTGACACTAGACAAAACATCATCAGGTGTCGGAAGAAGAAAATCCATCCCCTTTGTTCTTCATTCAATTCAGGACAGAAAGTCACATTGGCCAGTCCAAGGGGAGTAGCAGAGGAACCGTTATTCATAACCCCAGTAATGCAAAATTCATGCAGTGCTCTCATACATTTTGCTTTTGGGAGGGGGGGGGGGGGGGATCTTTGTATGGCAAACATTGTGACTTTGATAAGGGCTGCTGTAGTTAATACTGGCAGGCTGACCAATAAGGGCAGAATGGTAACTGACTGGTATGGCAGAATAGAGCAGACGAGTGCTTTTTTACAAATGAACTTCAGATGCCATTTTTGTTTAGGAAAGCTTTCCTCACTTTGGTGTCTTGGCTGCAGGGATGATCTGCTGGTCACCAACCCTAAGCGAGTGCAAAAAGGCATTGACGAAAAGGCCTGCAACGCTCTCCTGCTGAAGGTGAACCAGATTGGCAGCGTGACTGAGGCCATAGACGCTTGCAAGATGTCGCAGAATGCTGGCTGGGGGGTCATGGTGTCGCATCGCAGTGGAGAGACGGAAGACACTTTCATTGCTGACCTGGTGGTCGGTCTTTGCACTGGACAGGTGAGTGACTGATACAGGAAAAGGGGTGGTGGTATTGCAACTTACAGGTAGTCCTGGGTGACTAATACAGGAAAAGGGGTGGTGGTATTGCAACTTACAGGTAGTCCTGGACGACCGATTCAGGAAAAGGGGTGGTTCGTGTACAACGCACAGGTAGTCCTGGGCAACTAATACAGGAAAATGGGTGGTTGGTATGCAACGTACAGGTATTCCTGCTGTTTAAAAAGGGTGGGAGTACAGTGTTCAAGTTGTCACTGACGTTAGAAAAGATTGTGGGTATGGTAGGCATTTGAAAGGGTGGGATGTGGTGTACTGGTAGGCATTGAAAGGGTGGGGTGTGGTGTACTGGTAGGCATTTGAAAGGGTGGGGTGTGGTGTACTGGTAGGCATTTGAAAGGGTGGGGTGTGGTGTACAGGTAGGCATCTGAAAGGGTTTATGTGGTGTACAGGTAGGCATTTGAAAGGGTTGATGTGATGTACAGGTAGGCATTTGAAAGGGTGGGTGTGGTGTACAGGTAGGCATTTGAAAGGGTTGATGTGGTGTACAGGTAGGCATTTGAAAGGGTGGGTGTGGTGTACTGGTAGGCATTTGAAAGGGTGGGGTGTGGTGTACTGGTAGGCATTTGAAAGGGGGGTGTGGTGTACAGGTAGGCATCTGAAAGGGTTTATGTGGTGTACAGGTAGGCATTTGAAAGGGTTGATGTGATGTACAGGTAGGCATTTGAAAGGGTGGGTGTGTGTACAGGTAGGCATTTGAAAGGGTTGATGTGGTGTACAGGTAGGCATTTGAAAGGGTTGATGTGGTGTACAGGTAGGCGTTTGAAAAGGTGTGGTGTGGTGTACTGGTAGGCATTTGAAAGGGTGGGTGTGGTGTACTGGTAGGCATTTGAAAGGGTGGGTGTGGTGTACTGGTAGGCATTTGAAAGGGTGGGGTGTGGTGTACTGGTAGGCATTTGAAAGGGTGGGGTGTGGTGTACTGGTAGGCATTTGAAAGGGTGGGATGTGGTGTACTGGTAGGCATTTGAAAGGGTGGGGTGTGGTGTACTGGTAGGCATTTGAAAGGTGGGGTGTGGTGTACAGGTAGGCATTTGAAAGGGTTGATGTGGTGTACAGGTAGGCATTTGAAAGGGTTGATGTGGTGTACAGGTAGGCATTTGAAAGGGTGGGGTTTGGTGTACAGGTAGGCATTTGAAAGGGTTAATGTGGTGTACAGGTAGGCATTTGAAAGGGTTGATGTGGTGTACAGGTAGGCATTTGAAAGGGTTGATGTGGTGTACAGGTAGGCATTTGAAAGGGTGGGGTGTGGTGTACTGGTAGGCATTTGAAAGGGTGGGGTGTGGTGTACTGGTAGGCATTTGAAAGGGTTGATGTGGTGTACTGGTAGGCATTTGAAAGGGTGGGATGTGGTGTACAGGTAGGCATTTGAAAGGGTGGGGTGGGGGTGACTGGTAGGCATTTGAAAGGGTGGGGTGTGGTGTACTGGTAGGCATTTGAAAGGGTGGGGTGGGTGTACTGGTAGGCATTTGAAAGGGTGGGATGTGTACTGGTAGGCATTTGAAAGGGTGGGTGTGGTGTACTGGTAGGCATTTGAAAGGGTGGGGTCGGGTGTACTGGTAGACATTTGAAAGGGTGGGTGTGGTGTACAGGTAGGCATTTGAAAGGGTTGATGTGGTGTACAGGTAGGCATTTGAAAGGGTGGGGTGTGGTGTACAGGTAGGCATTTGAAAGGGTTGATGTGGTGTACAGGTAGGCATTTGAAAGGGTTGATGTGGTGTACTGGTAGGCATTTGAAAGGGTGGGGTGTGGTGTACAGGTAGGCATTTGAAAGGTTGATGTGGTGTACAGGTAGGCATTTGAAAGGGTTGATGTGGTGTACAGCTAGGCATTTGAAAGGGTGGGGTGTGGTGTACTGGTAGACATTTTAAAGGGTTGATGTGATGTACAGGTAGGCATTAACATTTGAAAAAGGTGTGATTGTGGTGTACAGGAAGGCATCAACATTTGAAAAGGGTGGGGTTGCAATATACAAGTAGGCATCAACATTTGAAAAGGGTGGGGTTCTAATATACAAGTAGGCATTAACATTTGAAAAGGGTAGGGTTCTAATATACAAGTAGGCATCAACATTTGAAAGGGGTGGGGTTGTGTACAGGTGGGCATGAATATTTAAAGTGGGTTGTATTGTACAGATAGTTTAAAAACATTTGAAGAGGGTGGGGTTGTAGAAAACAGGTAGCCTTTAACATTTGAAAAGGGGTTGTAAAATACCAGAATTGTTTACCCGTGTACAATTGTTCCATATTCAGCACAGACAAATGTCTCCTATGAGGGGTGGAGGTTAGCAGGTCTAACGTGCATGTTGGATTAGGTCGAACCAACAATTGAAGCAGCAGCATTGTAGTATCTCATCTAGTGGGTTGTTACCTGTGTACCTGCTGGTGCTGTGACAGGACTAGCCTAGATGTGGCTGTGTATGAGGCATTGGAATTGGGGGCATGGGATAAATGCCACTGTGGGGGGACAGAGGATGAGACCAAAAAGAAGATGTATATTGCAAAGTTACAGATTGTTACATACAAATGGTGCTTCTGTCAACACGGTAAACTTTCTATTATATATTGCAAGATTTATACATACAAATGGTGCTTCTGCTCTGTCAATATGATAAACCTTCATGGTCAACATCATCTTCCTGTGCAAAAAAAAAATTCAGCCAGCCAGTATGCTCAGTATTGCCAGTTTCCTTGCCATGATCAACACTCCCCTTGACTTTCTTTTGAATTTTTGTCGTGGAAATCTATTTGTATTTTCTGAAACATGCTTGCAGACCTGATTTGTACCTGGTGATTGGGCTTGGCTACACAAATGTGACTTGCTCAACGCAGCTTTCATTGTTGTCCTTCTCACTACCCAACATTTCACTGGTGTTCCTTTTTGTGATGTGTTTCAAAGATGACTTCATTTTTTTTCACAACTCAACTCATGAAGTTTCTCAGGAGCCCAGTTATGGAAGCCTTTGTTCCTTGGTGTACAGGCAGACGTGAAAGGATTCCATTTGCTATCTTTCGTTGTTGAAGGAGCATGTTTTTAAATCAGTGATTAACCAATACTGAATGCTGATGATTTGAATTTTACTTATTACATTGTTAAGTCTGAATTGTTTACACATCTTGTTAAGTCTATCAGCGTTGTTCAGTTGGGTATACGTTTTCTTCTGCCCTACTCCAACATTTTTGTTTGATTAGTTTACATACTGCTTAACTGTTTGTTTCCTTGGCTCCTGAGTGTTAAAGTCTGTATGGTTTCGGTTAGTTTACATATGGCTTAACTGTGTGTTGCCCTGGCTCCTGAGTGTTAAGTCTGTATGGTTTCGGTTAGTTTACACATGGCTTAACTGTTTGTTTCCTTGGCTCCTGAGTGTTAAAGTCTGTATGGTTTCGGTTAGTTTACATATGCTTAACTGTGTGTCGCCCTGGCTTCTGAGTGTTAAAGTCTGTATGGTTTCGGTTAGTTTACACATGGCTTAATTGTGTGTTGCCCTGGCTCCTGCGTGTTAAAGTCTGTATGGTTTCGATCTTACCTGTGCAAAGAAATATCATTCTGCTCAGAAATTTCAGGGAGATTTCTTTTTGCAGATCAAGACTGGAGCTCCTTGCCGATCAGAGCGACTGGCAAAATACAATCAGCTTCTGCGAATTGAAGAGGAGTTGGGTGGCAAAGCCAAGTACGCTGGACAACACTTCAGAAATCCTTTGAAGATGTGAAGTGGTCAAGTGATGCAGCCTTTTTTTTTGTTGTGCTCCCCACCTTTCCTATCCTCCATTTCAGACTGTTTTTTTTAGTTGCTTTTGTGTCAGGAATGATTGTCAAGATCATTCTGGTGAAAAACTTGCTTCGTTTTATTTTCTTTGCTAGATTCTGGACAACAAGCAAAACGGCAGTTCCTCTGTCGTGTGCTGGGTCCAGTGCTGCCTTGCAGCTGGCATAGTCGAGAGAGATTTTGGCAAAAGACTTGACACGCCACTATACTCTTCTGAATGTAGCCTTTTTAATGAGGAACCTCCACCCTTACCCTCCCATTCCAGCTTTTGTTTTCTAACTGTTTGGAAAACTCTTCATCTCTTTGGCATGCATTTCTACATGTGTGATGTCTGTCATGTGACGGTAGGTTTTATCAGGTGGATTCCAATTGGGACTGAACAGTTAGCTGTTTAATTAACCCAAACAGACACCGATTTGAGTTTAGATTTCGCATTCATGATGTTTGTGGGGGTAACACACTCGTTACTTGTTGATTAGATCGTCATCTTTTCCCCATGATCTGTAAATTGTTAGTGTATTTCCCATTCTCCAAGTCTCTATCTCCCTCTGTAACTGATTAGATAGTATTTTTGAAAGACGCTTTTTTTAATTTTATTAGTATGTAGCAGAAAATTTAGTTGTACTGTAAATAATCGACCACATTCTTTTGCTTTGTCACATATAATCCCAGTATCAAGCACCAGAGCAGTCCCTGAACTTTTTTTATATTGGTACATTAAAATCCTCTGAAATGCAGTATACAAGGTTCCAGAGTTGTTTGTGTCATTTGTTTGTTTTTTTTTAAATTCAGAAAAGAATGTTCTGGTTATATATGAACAACCTGATTCCATGTATAACTGAAATATTTCTGAAGTAATATGAACCGGTTATCTTGGTCAGTGCGGAATTGATGCATATGCTTATCATTTTCATGCGACAGCTTTCATGATTCTCGGATTTCATGCGCATCTGCATAAGCTGTAAGGGAAACATTTATTTGTGCTTGTGGACTAATAAAGTAGTGTTAAAGAACTGACGCATGTGGAGGTGGTAGTGTGATGTTTCACGTGATCAAGTGCCGATTCTCAGACAGGGTTCCCAGGGTCCTTACAGGTCCTTACATTTTGAAACGCCTCAAGTAAGGCCTTACAAGTGCTTATATTAGCATCAAGGTCCTTACAAGTCCTTATGACAGCCAAAGAAATCGTCAATGGCGAAATGCTGGTTGGAAAATCTCGGAAGCAAGCGGTACTTACTCTGAAATCTGCTCGCCAATGGGTTCTGACAAACGGCCCTAGCCTAGCAGACAACTTTCAGCTTGAAAGTTTTGGTTTTTCTCAAGGTCTCGTCCTAGTTTTGCATTGTCTCGTTTCGCTTGAAGACTCGATACTTACATCCATCATTTTCCAGTCTTTGCTCAAGGCAATCGAAATGCCAGGAAAGTGCATTTCAGGATCGTTGGGTAAAAAAAAAAGCAGTACAAGGACTGGTTGCTGAAGGATCCCCAAAACAAACATTATGCTCGATGTTCTGTGTGCGAAAGATCACTGCATTTGGCATCGATGGCACGTAGGGTTGTGCTAGACCATATTCATATGGGAGGTGTGGAGGGAGTTGTCATTGACAAAAAAACTCCTTGTCTCAGCATCAGGAGCCTAGGAAGATATGACAGATACCTTGCTGAACAGAGGCAAGAGGAGCCTCCGAGGAGGCAGCTGTGGAAAAAGAGAAGAGAAAGAGGTTAGGAGAAGAACTGGTCAACCTGAGGAAGAAACGTAAATGCATCAGTGATGAGGCACGTCATCTACTTGAAGAGGTTGACCGTCTAAGCTTCCAGTCTCAGGAGCAGAGAAGTTTCAGTCTGATTGAACGATCCAACACTCTGCGTTTGTTAGCTAAGGACAGAAAAAAATGAAGCAGAGAGAGTTCAACAGGACATCACAAGGGTCGAAAAAGAATGGAAAAAATGCTGATTAAGGCCAGTATGTGTGTGTGTGTGTGCTCTTTTTTTTCTCTCCGACATATATTCAGGATCTGAAAGTGCCTATGACCACTAATAACAGTTTTGTTTTTCATTCTGTCATTTTTTTAAAAACTTATCTCTTCTGTTGTGAAAGATTGACATTCAAGTTTAAGTGTCGGCTATGACTGTCAGGTTAAAGTATCAGCTGGTTTTAGTTTTAGGTGTGAAAAGAGTGGATTGAAGTGGAAGACAAGAGACTCAAGACATTGTTCTTACTGAAGACTGAACAAGGGAACAAACAGTTTTCAGTGTGATTTGATTCTGCAGTACAGCAGCCAAGTTATATTGGGTGTACGCTGTGTTTGGTGCATTTCCAGGAAGAGATATACAAGTACGTTTTGTAATATATATGCTGCTAATGTTAATGTAGAGGTCCTTACTAATTTAGAAAATGGTCCTTATAGGTCCTTACAAGGTCCTTACTTGGCATAAGCTGAAGTCCCTGGGAACCCTGTCAGAACTGCAAGCAAATATGCTCTTTCAGTCTATTATATTTTATAATGCTCTTTTGTGAAAAGGTACGTACAAGAATAATGGTTCTCTTTTGTGTGCTTAATCATATTTACCCCTGAGGAATAAAACTGAGAAACATTTTCTTTTGTGAGGGCCTGCCTCCATGTGTGCTCTTTATATCGGTGTCCTGTGGCAAACTGGCAATGTTGAGGGAACTAGCTTACAAATGGCAGAGGTGATCTGGGCAAAATCGTTCCTGACCTTGGGTAATGTACAAAAGAGTTCCCCTCCCTAATACACCCCCCCCCCCCCCCCCCCCCCAAAGTCAAATCTTGTAGTATCTTCATCTGTCCTGATTCATGTGTTTGTCTTGCTGAAGTGTTGCTATAGCGACCATTGCCATACAGCGAGCACAACATCCCATTTAATTTTCTCTACAGTGATAAAAACGCAGTCTTTGCAGGTTGAGAAATTTTATTGACGTTATTTTGAAACAATTGCCTCCTTCCCCCCCTCCCCCTCCCATACCTCAGCCTGTGCCCCCTCATCCCCCTTCTTTCCCTCTCCCTTGCCACCCCCCTCCTTACCCACATCTTGTGCACATAAACACTCATGCACCTCCGAAGACAAGAGACTGAAACTGGATTGAAACCACTGCACATTACTGAAAACAAAATACAAATACGCACAGAACCATTCAAAGTAAGACATATTTAACGGACAATATGAAGGATGTCTTCTTCAGACATCAAACAGCACAAAACAATACAGAGAGCTGTCAGCAGGAGAAACCCTTCTGGGGGAGTGATGCTCTTTAATTTTTAAAATTTTTTTTTTAAATGTTTGTCAAGTATTAGTTTTGACATGTTTGCAGAGATGCCTATCATCATGGGTGGTCCGTATTTGTCTAAAAAAAAACCCAGGAAATCGGCTGCCGTGTTCCACAAATATGATTTTGTGTGGACTGTTCCAAGGTAAGGTAACATTGCTTATAGCCAAGTTAACCGCAAAAGGCCATATCGGGGCTGGACTGTTCCGAGAAATCGAAAATCACGGAGTAGTGAAGGAAAAGAATCCACCCAAATTCACTAGAGAGATGGGCCCTCTAGCAAAAACATCCAATCGGAGATGGAATCAACAATAAGCTGCCGATTGGCTGGTGCTTCCTAGCGCGTGCTCAAAGTAGGTTCGGTGTCATCCGTGTTTCACCAAAATGGCGTTGAAAAAGACTCGTGGAACAAGTGCGAAATCTCTAGGCTCAAAATTAAGTTTTCCAAGATAGCGTTTGTAGCCAACAGAATGTTGAAATCTCCAGGTTCAAAATCAAATTTTGCTTGGTCAATGACATCCCGGATCCGTCAACTGAAGGCTGAAATCACTTGGTTCAAAACTAAATTTTGCGAGCTCAATGTCTGTAGTTGTTTGAACTTTGGAATCTCTAGTTTCAAAATTCAATGCTGTATTGGAGGGGGAGGAGGGATGATACTATATGTTACTTAAAAAGCATCCAAGAAAAAAATGTGTGGAAAAAAAAGCTAATTGCATTTTTGGCCTAATGCACAGATGCTCTTCTCCTTTGTCCATTATTTTCATTTCCTGGTCTTACCACAGAAAAAAAGGTAATGATGCAGCATGCTGGTTCACTATAAGTTCCAATGTGCAACAAATATGACTTTTTCTCTCCAACTCGCACCCGTTTCACAGTTGCAAAACCAGTAAGCAGCCCTGTCAAATCTAGGGGGAATGAAATGGATCACCCTTGTGGAACATAAAAAAACACAAGGTTTTGTGTCTGCTTTCAAAAACGAAACAAAAACCTACCTTCCGTCAAGCAGTCTCCGACCGGAATGGATATCCATAGCATCATCTTCATCATCCTCATCAAAATGAAAAGTCTCAAATTCTGTGGCTCTTCATGCCCTGCTCTCACGATGACCTCAGTTTTGACGTCTTCTCCACGTCTGTGGCCTTGGTTTGATTCTGTCAGGGTCACCGATATTCGTGAATTCATGGAAGCTGTCGTTAAATGGCCATGGTGGTGCCCTCTGGTGGGGGAGCTCACTCACGCCAGATCCGTGACTAAGCCATAATTGTCATTAGGGGCCCTAGTAGGTGGTGTTCTGCATGTGTTGGATCAGAACAGGCACCACTGAACACCACCAAAGTGACGTGGTGGCAGTGCAGCGTCTCCTCCAGTGCGCTGCCTCTTGACGACTTGACACTGACTGCTCTGTGTGGATTGCTTGCTACAGCTGTGGCAGGCTGGGCCAGGCTGTGGATGGGGGTTCGGAATGAGCGGCGTGAGTGCACTGCCACTTACGTGGTGTAGAAGATGGGACAGCAAAAAACAAAACAACAAAAAAAACCTACAACAAAAAAAACAAACCTACTTCCCTAGACATGAATATAAAAACAGTAGGTATACAAACCAACCACTATCAAATGAACACTTCTTGAATAATAGAAGCAACTTTTGTTGCACGATTACTGTGATCATATGCCACTGTATAATCAAACACAGCTATTTAATGATATACGATGCTGAGTTGAGCACCAGTAAATTACAATGCAGCAATATTTCACAGTGTCAGAATTAATGTAATCATTGCTTTCTTCATTTCATACATACAGATAAATACACAAGTGTTCTATTCATAACAGGTATACACAGTCCTTGGCAGTAACGGGTCTTGTCCTGTGCTATGTTTGTCTGTGTCCTTGGCGGTAACTAACCCCTTCTCTTTCGAAATTTTGAGATATACACAATCGAGGTGTCCACATTCACAATATGAATGATGCAAGATTTCTTCCATTATGTATGATACTTTCTTTCGGCTGGTTTCAATTCATTTTCTTGCTCTATTTAACTATAATTATGTTAACAAAAATGAAGAGCTGCATGTTGCTGGACATGAAAAAAAGAAAAATTGTACACATGATATTGCTGATATTTACAGAAATACATTTTCCGCCAACATGAATGACCACCTGAACAACGGCAAACATCAGCAGATTCATAACTCCACATCTTTTGTTTGATTGGGGAATGCATATTGCCCATGCATATTTTCAATCTTTCGGGAAGCAGTGCTCACCTACATTCTCCAAAATTCAATTTAACTGAAAATGCTCAAAAGTTGACAAGGTCTCACGTCACCATGTTACGCCTGACTGAGAATGAAATGAACCAGGCCTTACGCCTGACTGAGAATGAAATGAACCAGGCAAGTGGGAGACTGTCTTCAAGTTGCCAATTCTCCTTCCTCGGTGACTGAGCGTCGACTCTCTATGAGCAGTTTTGAACCGATCCTTCAGCTGACTAGACCCAGTGAATCTGTCCTGTGAACCCGACGTTATTCCAGGCCTACCACAACGATGCAGATGTTGAATGTTCCCAGCTGTGAGGTTCGTCCGCTGAATTGACGAGGACCACTTCAGTCATCAAGTAGATGGGCGGGGGGGGGGGGGGGGGCGGCGATTTGTTGATATGCAGGTGGCTGATCAAGCCGATGTATGCACGGAATGTGTGGTGACAGTTTGGACAGGCAATGTGGGAGACCTGCTCTTGATTGCTGGTGCGGGCTTTCCTTGCTGTCTCTTTTGTTGCGCTGCAGCTGTCCTCCTTTCTTCACATAAACTGGCACCTTTGTGGATAGAGTAGCGCCATCTAGCTCGATCCATAACAGTTTGTTCCAATGTGTCAGGGTTGATGTTAATCGCTTTCAAGGATGTTTTGAGAGTGTCTTTGAAGTGTTTCTTCTGACATCCATGGGAACGCTTTCCTTGTTGCAGCTCACCATAGAAGAGTCTCTTGGGTAGCCGGTGGTCTGGCATGCAAGCTACAGTCATGACCTGCCCATCGAAGCTGAGACGGCATCAGGATGGCATGGCTGCTCAGCAGGCCTGCTTGGTTGAGCACCTCTGGGTAGCATGTCAACAGAGCACTCGGGTGTTCCATAACACACTGAAGTAGTTTTCAGTTTCACACAGCAGCGGATCAGCCTGCAGTCAACAAATTGCTCGCTTCATCTCATTTTTATTGGGTGTAGTGGGTTGGGGAGGTGGGAGGGGGAGGAGAAGGGGATGGGTGGAAAAAACCCTTCATGGGCCATCTTTGTTCCTTCTCCAAAACTGTGGAGTGTGAACTTGGATGCAGGCGAATGCAGTGCCCCATGGGGTAAAAATGCACACAGTACATGCACACCCCATGCTTCTGCCCTTGGTCCTTGGTCAATCTTGTGGAATACACACCTTACAGTATACATCAACAATATTACATGTGTTTATTGTGCTGGGCAATAGTTCCTTCTGCACCTATAAAACCATCCATATGAAAAATATAACTGAATGAGTTGGTTTCAAAAACGAAGATCAAAAGACAAATGATGAAAAAGATCCCCCCCCCCCCCCCCCCAAGATCACCAAAGCACCATTGCTCTGGACCCATGAGTACTCATCCTATAGGTAGACTTTTATATTCGTAAATCATCAAAGCAACCATGCTTCACTTTCCAACAAGATTTTCTAAATTTTCTTTCTAGTTGTCTTGAACCATTTGTGACAACCTTTCCACACCTATGGCATGGCTACCGCAGAAGTCTTAAGTGTCCAGGTATTTTCAGACAACTTACATGCTTGAGTGACCCAAAGGGAATGGAGGTAGAACATTTTCTGCACTGTATGATTTGAAAAGTATATGGCAGCAACAGTCTGTGTGCATGAATTAAGATCATCAAAGTGGACAGATCACAGAATGTTCCTTCACTTCCTTAGTGTTGCTATCACTGCTGTGCCTCTAATGGATTGAAACATTTCAATTTGACCATCTGTGTTGCTAAACCCGAGCAAGTTTAACTGGATGGGGTCAAATCAACCATGCTCGATGCCTGTCCCAAATTGAGCAGAAACATGCACACCCCCCCCCCCCCCCCCCCCCCCCCCAAAATAAAAAACACACAAAAAAACAACCTGCAGTAAGGGAGCGGGACCTCTTAAAAGGAGGCTACAATTTAGCCGTTTGGAACGGTGCACTGGACAAAGTATCCATACATCATGATAATACAATGAGCAAGTTCCATGTACTGTGCAAAGTTTGTCTCGGTGATTTTTCCAATAAAACGATGCATCTCGCCCGCTGATATAAATTCATGGATTGGATACAGTGAAGGCTCTCTCCACAATGGATATGTTAATAAAGACCGTTCCTACACCCAAGATTTTGACCATTTTGCTTTCACATTCACACATTAAGTGATCTTTCAAGCACAACCGCCTTTTAAGAGATTTCAGGTGGAACACATTTCACTGTCAGCAACTGATCATATAGGAAAACCCTCAGTGCGTGTATGTGTGCGTGTGATTTTCAATACCACGGAAACTGTTGAAATCAGTAGAATCACCTGCTATTGATATAGCCAAAGGAGGTGATTACCATCCTAGGTCCTGTGTTAGTCTTGAACCACTGTCACAAAACATAATGAGAGCAACAACAAAAAACCCAAACCCCCCAGTGATTTGAGGTCCTGTGGAGAGCTTGTAATCCCTCGTTGCACAACAAACAATGAATTGGAGACCTGTGGAGGTCTTGTAATCCCTCATCACACTGTATCAGGACAGCAGCACACATTACGATGGGCAGTGAAGATGATCTGAATCCAGTCTAAGGAGACCTGAGAAAGCAGTATCGTCAGCATTACAGTCGGAAGTAAGAGTGTGAAGAGAAGACGTGGGCCGCTTTATTGTCAGCATTACAGTCAGGATTAACTGAAAGAAGAAATCGCTTGGATGGCTGTACTGTCAGTTTCACATCTGGGAGTATGGGGAATGAAGACAAGATAATGGACGGCTGTGTGGGTAGCATCACAGTTGTGAGAAGGAGAACGAAGAGAAGGCATGGATGTCTGTGTGGCTAGGAGTTGGGAGAAGGAGAAATATTACAGCCGAGAGTACGAGCATAAAGAGAAGACATGGACGGCAGTACTGTCGTAATACAGTGGAGTACGAGCATAAAGAGAAGACATGGACGGCAGTACTGTCGTAATACAGTGGAGTATGGAGTATGAGAACCAAGAGGAGGATGCGGACAGCAAAGAAACTTGGGGCATGGCTGTGTTGTCAGCATTACCGTCAGAAGTATCACAGATTCGCTTGAGTGAAACACAATCCTCTTAAGCTTAATACAAGCAGAAAATAATCCTCATACGAATGGCAGTTAGAAAGTGAAAAAAAAAAATCAATATGAGTACTTGTTTGCATTATTAAAGTCAATATACAAGCATCTGTTCATGGTATGTTATTTATGAAATAAAGGAAACACAAAATTGTAATTATTTGTCAGTTCTTACAAAACAACAACAAAAAACCTTCAATTTGTCAGTGAAGTGTCCTTATTGTGCTAAAAACATTGGGAAAAAACCCCCCAAAGATGAAATGTAATTAACACACACAGAGACCAGAACCATAATTCTCAGCTTTACCATCGAGGATTAGAGTGACATGAATCTGGTTCGACACCTCTAGTCCCCATGCCTTTCCAAACCTCCGTGACCGTGCTCCTTATTTCACCTTATGCACATATGTACGGGTTTTGTTTCTCGACTTTCTGCTACCATTTACACATATTTCAGCAGATGTAGTGCAGCATATACATACCTGTCCGCAAGCAGTGATGCCAGTTTAATGGATACTGACGTTACTGCAATAACTCATCGGGCGTCAAAATAGCCATTTTGCTGCATTGGTCTACATAGTAATTTTGTGCCCGGATCACCGCTAAAAACGTACACAAAGAGCTGGAGGACACAACAGAACATTTTCCCCCATCTCCCCTTGCCTTACTACAGGTAAGCAATGACTTGAAACAGCATCTTCAACAAACTGTTCTAATCAATCTGTAATGCATATTGTCCACATAACTCACCCCATCCATAATACTTCTCTCTCTCTCATTTTTTTTTTTTCCCAAACTGTCTTTGTGACTATATTCAGTGATCCAGTGAGTTTGCAAGGCGATGTTTGAGGTCCATCCATCAGAGCGTGGAGCCACACGCACAGTCCCACGGCAAAGTCTCTACCTGTCCTCCAGACTGTACTGTAGAAGGGCCCCGTCACTGCCACCCGACACCAACACATCTCGGTCTCCATGCAGGAACTCTGCTGCCGTCACATTGGAGGAGAAGGGCTTTACTTGCCGAAAGCCGGCTGTTGAAAAAAAAAAAAAAAAAAAAAATTAAAGTAGTCCTGTTCAAACCATCTTTTCTAGCATCATACATTATTCCTGCATTAGAGCAGTAAGGCAAAAAGAACCTTGGTGACAGCATACAAAGAGTGAATCCAGAAGTCCGCCCGGGATGCTTTATGTATATGTTGCCTTTTTGTTTTTTTTGAAAGTACAGTGCTATAAATGCAGGAATTGCAATATGTCACTGTGTAAACATGCACATATACCCACATAAGCACATACAAACAAACCATGTTATCAAAATAGTTACGAAAGATTATAATAAAAGAACATAGATGACTCGAATGACAATCACAAATGACAAGGATGTACATTCATTTTTACACTCTCATGTTTGTTAGTTGTTTTGTATGCGTGTAAACTAAACTAACAAAATGTGAAGACAGGCAGGCTACAAAAGAACTTAAAAACAGGAGAGTATGGCACCACTCGACAGATGCCCTCAAGTTGTAGAAATCCTGACGTCACTTCAGCCGACCTTTTTTCATCCGGTGAACCAGAGTAACAGTGATGCAAGTCCCAAATGCATGGAAAAGGATCGAGGAGCAACCCCACTGATTCAATACACTTGGCACATAAAGCAACAGTCCAGCAATTCAACTTGAGTGTGCCTGACAGAACAGGCCTTGGGCCCTTGACACGGCAGCCAAGCATTGATTTAAAGGCGTTCATGACATCTCAGCATCTTTCACTTGTCCCCCCAAGCAGAAAACGGTAGACATAACATTTTAATGCATGGTCATGGCACCTACTCTTGCTGCTTTACAAACCAACGTGATGACTTGAAACCATTGATCGGTTCATACTTCACATGTACAGAGGTACATACAAAATGAAACAAACAGTCCCAATCCTACATGTACATATTCTGCTTTTAATCATGAAAGCATCATATATGCTACTTTTTTTTTAACAGAATATGGGTGTTTAATCATTAAAGCATCATGTATGCCACTTAAGAAAGTCGGGTGTTCTATATTCTGCTTATAATCATGAAAGCATTACATATGCTACTCATTACGGAATAAGGGTGTTTAATCATTAAAGCATTACGTATGCTACTTATTAAGAAACAGAAGTGTTCTTAACCCCTTTGAGTGGGATAACCAATGATCATGGCTTTCCAGTAGTTTGATTTGCCACGACTGTGTCTCTCTATTTGGTAAAATTATTATCCAACCATCACCAGCCTTTGGAATTCTGCCTCGCTTTCATTTTGTTATTACTGTCTTCTTTTAGATTCACTTTTCTTTGTTGGTTTACCATTTTTCATGTCCATTTGTCTGGAAAAATAAATGAATGCGTGGTTAACTTTGAAAAGTTGTATGCAAGTTGCATGAGTAAAGGTCAGTTGGTAAAAATCGATGGTGAAAAAGCAATGACGGCACATGCAGAGAGTTTGAAGTATTTTGATTCAGGTAGCACACGTGGGCTTTGCAGGTTGCTCAGTCTGTGTTTATGTTCACTGCCACAACACAGAAGATGGGATGAGGATGGAATTATTGGTGATTCTGTAGCATAGGTGGGCGTGTCTCAAACAAATAGACCAGTGCTTATCATAAATGAGGCAAAAAGAAGACACAAAGGAGCTGAATTCTTTAACATGAGTTCTTACAAAGATGTCTGTCTACAGTTCTGTGCTGTTCTTTTTTCCTTTGAATAATATGAGCACTGTGATGGGTGAAATGCTTTAAATGCGATACCATGCCACGACTGAAAGTGCAACATATATGTGTGTGTTTGTGTGTGTGTGTGCGTGCGTGTGTGCACGCATGCATGCGTGTGTGCGTGCATGCGCGTTTGCGGGCGTACGTGTGTGCATGCATGTGTGAGAGAAGAGAGAGAGAGAGAGAGGGAGAGAGAGCACAGAGCAAATGCATATGCTTATTTGTGTCCGTGCGTGCATGCGCGCATGTGTGTGTCTGTGTGTGATTGTAATCAGACATGTGTCAGTGCATGTGTTTAAGGAGAGGGGACTGTCAGGATAAACCTCCATGGTGTACTGAGATTAGAGGAGGGGACGGGGGACACACTGGTGCTTGTGCACAGGAGTGTGCAAGGATATATGACTGCATAAGGGAATGAAAATTACAAACCAGAAGAAAAAAAAAAGATACAGGCAAAGTGCAACACGAAATGAACGAGGAAAGAGAGTGAACCCAATTCACAAAAATTAGCCCTCTGAGCTAAAAAAAGGAGATGCTAACAATGTTGGAAACAAGTCATTCTGTGGCGTGCACAATATTTGATGAACAACAATCATTCGCAACTTCCAAGTCATTAGACACTGTTTACCTTAAACATCTGACTCTGGAGTGACATAATCGTTCCTCAACCAAGGCTTCCCATGCACGGCCGCGCCAGCCCACTCAGAACCACTGCATTTAGTTCACTAAACGCTTTGCCTTTTGACCCCAGTAGGCCCGTAACGAGTCAGCCACCGCACTAACCAGACGTGCATTCTTTCCTCAGCGAACACGCTTTGTGTGTTTGGACGCTTCGAGACGGGTGCAACATCATTAATTATTTTTACTGTACAGAGGTTTTAGACTATAATTTCTGTAGAAGCAATAGCGCAGTGATACTTGAGTGGACAAAAGCTCATTTCGCTCTTCTCTGTGAGTACCATAATTAAGTGTGTTTTAAAATTTTTCTGACAGAATTTTGCGACCGGCAAAACCTATAGCCTGGCGCGCGCGTGCGTCGTTGGCCTGTTTGTGCTGGCCTGATGATGCTGTGAGCCGAAGTTGGCCAGGCGTTGGCAAAAATCTTTGTGAATGAAAAGTAGTTAGCATTTGTAAAGGGGCCGATTTACACCGTTTAATATACATATTTCTTCATTTTTGCTACATTTATTGTACTATGGTTGCATGTAGACAACGTGGGCCTAATTAAAGGAAACGTAGGGGATAACATAATTACACAAGCAAAATAATACTACTGATAACATAATGGTAGTAGGCATAACAATAAAAATGAATAATTTTTAAATAATTAAAAAATACTTCTTTTCCCAATCACTACTACTATTTCTACGAAAATTTCAAATAAAGTGTGTTGGTTGGTATACCATTGGGGTTTTTGGTGTGTGTGTGGTTGTGTGTGGGGGTGGGGTGCTGCGTGCGTGGAGCGTGCGTGCGTGCATGCTGCGTGCGTGTGGTGTGTGTGAGAGAGAGAGAGAGAGAGAGAGAGGGGGGGGGGATGGCCGAAAGGATTATGGAAAAAAAACGGTCATTCTCTCACTGAACATTTTGAACTTTTAAAAAGGTCTTGTGTGACTGTGGGGAAAAGGTCAAGAGATCAAAGAAAGATAAAAACAAATCAGTAGTAACGTGTTTGAGTTTTGCTTCTGAAAAAAACTAACTTCAATGTGAATGTTCTGGAAATAGGAGGAAGTACATTCAAAAATAGTTTGTGTGTTTTGTGCAAAAACTTTGAAAAATCTGACAAACCGCAAACATTCAACTACACAAAGAGCCGTGCATTGGCAGAATTTGAAAAAGCCTCAAAATTTTTGGCACCTTTTTGACCCCAGTTTATCTGTCAGTCAGTGCCTATGCACTCATTTTCAACAGCAGAGTAAAGGGGGGAGACCAGAAAAAAGAAAAGAAATCTGGCCGTTCTCAAACAGTATTCCCAACCAGCAAACGAAAGTCCAATCAATCTGATCTTGATATTTGATATTTCATTTTCTGTCTCATCTGAAGCCACATCAACACCGGCAAAAGTCCCTAGAACTGTATCATGCAGACTGCCCCAGCTGCCATCAATGAAGCATTATCTCCAGTCAAAAAACAATTTTCCCTTTTGTGTCACATCTGATGCCACATCAACTCTACCCAAAGATTCAAGAGGCCATCATGCAGACCGTTCCAACTGGCATTGACAAAGCATTGTCTCCGTTCAGAAAAAGAATCCTCGGGCCTTGAGTCAGCTGAAGGCACCACTGACAAACACAGAAGAAGCTAATTTCACAAAACTTCCCGCATTAAGCTCTCACAGTCCATGATAAAATGACTGTCACATGCCAAACTGGGGGACAGCCGATTGTGCTGAAAAAAATTACAAAACCTCGGAAAGCATCAAGTGAACTCGAACACCACTCGGGAAGAAGCGAGCAAAAGAAATGAACAAAATTCGTTTGAATGTATCAGAGACACTAAAACAAAAATGCGGCCAAACAGCAGGGCACAGAACTGAAGACGGCAAGCAAAGTACGCAAACAGCTGGTTCTTAATGAAGCGAAAGCGGTCAAGTATCTGTAACTGCAAAACAAGGTCCTCCCCTTCGTGCGGCACTTGGCCTCATTTGACAAAGTACAGACTGCAAAAACCCAGTTCATAGGAGGCTGGGGGTACAC
Organism: Conus ventricosus; assembly: GCA_018398815.1. Lineage (NCBI taxonomy): Eukaryota > Metazoa > Mollusca > Gastropoda > Neogastropoda > Conidae > Conus > Conus ventricosus. The sequence goes on along the minus strand of CM031611.1, from coordinate 49,137,627 downwards.
TTTGCCAGTGAACAGAAGAAAGGAAAGAACAAGTCAAACACAGTGTGCAGAAGTAGAATGTCAGATGAGAAGTGTGAGGTCTGGAATGAGATCGAGGGGATTATGGAACTGGTTCTAACACCTTCTGCGGGCATTAAGGATGTCCCAGCATTTGCACCAAACTGCTGGATGCTTAGACAATCAAGGCCGATTAACATGGCATGATGAAGTATTCCAAGAACGAAATCTGGATCAAGATTGGCGGTGACCATGGAGGGGGATCATTTAAAATGATGCTTCAAATAGCAAACCTGTGAACGCTAATTCAAAGCATAACACATGCATTGACCATTGCGGAATGTAAGGACACCCCTGAAAACCTAAGAAACTGTTGGACCCTTACAAAGAGCAAATTGAAGACCCTGAAAGCATGGAAGGGAAAGGGGCAAACAAACTCGCCTTTTCTCTTTGAGACTATGACTTTTTAACTAAAATGTAGGGGACTGTCGTGCACAGGGACCACCCATGTCTGTACTGCACAAAAACGAAGACACAGATGCAGCGCCCCCCGGAACAATGAAGGAACACACAAGAAAGGTCATCAGATCAAGAGGGACTATCAGAAAATAAGCGTGCGGGAAAAAATGAAATCAAAAGCCAAACAAATTCACAATGTCATCAGAAAACCATTTTAGACATAGAACTGAAGCAGGTGACACCTCCCTACCTTCACATCTTGCTGGGTGTTGTCAAAAAAACAACCCATGACCTGCTTGAAGATGAGTGCCATGCTCTTGATGAACGGCTGGCAAGACATTTTGCTTCACTTGATGAATCAACTCTTGACATTGTGAGTATTTCTCAGTACAGTTTCAGAAAGCATGTAAAGAGCATAGAGCCATTGGAAAAGAAAAAAAACTGCTGAGACAACTCCATCCAAAGGGCCCAGAAAAAAAACTACAAAGGAACTTGAAGCAAGCATAAAAAGAACCAGGAAAAGTGAAGAAAATGAAATCTACAGCGACTTCATTGCTTTTCGTTCTGGGCCAATCACAGCAAATCTAGAAGATTTTTCTGGGGGCAAACAAGATCTTCCCACGGGCTTATCATTCCAGGGCCTTTGTTGGGAACCATTGCAACAAGTATCTGAAAGAACCTGTGTACAAAAACATCTGTCAGAGTGTTGCAGAAAAGACAGGAGAATTCCAACCGCTGGTCCCATACTAAATACATCCAGAAACATTCGTGACAAGTTCACTGTGCTGAATGCCCTCTTCTGATGTTCATCGGCGCATATCCCATCAAAGAGCCATCTGTAAAGATGAGATGAAAGATATGAAACACCCATTAAGCGGTACATGGCCTTTTACAGAGAAAATTTCCCAAAGACTGCCATCATTCCAAAACAACATCTGTTAACATCACTGTGTTCCCTGATCAGACACTGGGGACAGGAGGGCACTGCTGGGGGAGCAAGGAGGCGAGGGGACACACGCCACAATCAATGCACTGTTGAAAGAGTCTGGGGCTTGAAAAACAAACAGCAACAGCTCAAAGTCCTGCTCACAGAGCATCTGACACTGGTGGCACCACAGTTTTTATGACTGATACTGCCACCACGTGAGAAAAAAACACAGCACTGATTACGGGGAAAAAGTTTTTAATTTTCATTTGTACATTCTTTCCCTAAGCATCTTTATATTTTGTCACTGAACAAAATTCTAATATAGTTTCCCGCAGACTTTTTCAGAACATCCAATTTTAGAGCGAAGAGAGACATATGAAAATTCATATACGTTTAAATTTTTGAAATGAAAAAGCATACATAAGTACTATCCCAAATTGACACAAAATAATTTTGTTTCATAATCATCCTATAGAACGTAAGAGCATTATAATGTTACTTTCAAGTTGAAAATATGTTCACTGATACAAGTTTAATTTCATGTTTTGTAATGGGTGTAATAATAGCTAGAAATATTGACCTTTATTTCCAAGATTTTGCATAAATTGATAAATATAGGTTTTAAAATTATTACATGAAGTGAGAGTAACACGAACATCAACTTTAGTTTTTGTTTTAGATTTTTTTTTTCAAACGGCAAAGTGTAAATTCATTTAAAGTGTGGGGTGGGGACGGGGGTGGGGTGGGGGCGGTTTGAGAGAGGAGAGAGGGACAACAGCAAAGCCCCGTCAGTGTCACACCTTCTGTAACACAAACCGCTGATCTGAGAGTGTAGGGCACACCACGAGACATGTGCAGACAAGACATTTGTGTTGTGTAAAAAGTGATAGTGAACAGTTATGTGATGAAAGTGGATATTGACACAGAAACCATGGCTTTACATCAAGGATCGTGAGTACACATGTGTGTGTTGTGTGGTCGGCTGCGTGCTGGTGGTGGTGCGTTTGTGGTGTGTGTTGTGTGTGTGTGTTTTGTTTGTGGTTGTGTGTGTGTGTTGGGTGTGTGTGTGTGTGGTGTGTGTGTGTGTGTTGGTTTTGAGTCAGTGTGTGTGTGTGTGTGTGTGTGTGTGTGTGTGGTGTGTTGTGTGTGCGTTTTTTGTGTGTGTGTGTTGATCTGTTTTGTTCTGTTAAGTCATGCATGCACGTCAGTTTCAATTCAGCTTCTCTCTCTCTCTCTCTTTTCTTCCTCCCCCCCTCTCTCTCTCTCTGTCTCTCTCTCTTTTCCCTCCCTCCCCTCCCCGACCCACCTCAGTCTCGTATGCCGTGTGCCTTTTAATGTTTGTGTGTGTTGTGTTTTGTGTGTGTGATATCTGTTTTGTCTGTGAAGTCATGCATGCACGTCAGTTTCAGTTCAAGTTTCTCTCTCTCCTCTCTCTCCTCCCCGCCTCGTATGCCGTGTGCCGTGTATATGTAATTTTTTGTGTGTGTGTTGTGTGTGTGTTGTGGGTGTGTGTAGAAGAAGAGAGAAAGAGAAGAAAAAGAGAAGAGAGAGAGTGATGTTTGTGGTGGGGTGTGTTGGGGTGTGGGTGTGTTGTGAGAGAGAGAGAGAAGAGAGAGAGAGGAGAGAGAGAGAGAAGAGAGAGAGATTGTTCAGTTATGAGTGCAAGCCATTGTCATGTGAAACATTTTCTCTCTGATCATGCTTTTATTGATTTGTAAGTACAAAGCTATCTGTGCATGTCAAGTTCTTCATTAGTATTTTTTAATCAGTCCTCCAGGGCTCCCACCTCCACTCTCCTCCCTCTCTCTCTCTCGCTGCTTTTATTTATTTTGTGTTACAAAGGTATCCGTGCATGTCTGTTTCTTTATGTATGTATTCTCAATCAGTCATCCTCCCCACCCCCAATCTCTCCCTCCCCCTCTCTCTATGCCCGACCTCCTCTCCTCTCTCTCTGTTTTTGCATGCGCGCCGGTGTACACTGTGCATGTTTCTTTTCTTCCCTATTGATTTATAAGTGGTAAATTTTTCGTGCATGTCCCTTGTTAGTCATGTTTTACCAACCATTCCTCTCTCACTCTCTTTCTCGTTTCTCTCCCCTCTCTCACAGACACACACGCACACACACACACACAACACACACACACACTCGACTTTGGTTTTCAGCAGTTTTTCAAGCGCTGGCTTGTTTTGGTTGTTTTTTTCCATTATCAGCTGTTAAAAGTTCATACCTAAACCCACATCTGTATGTTAATAACATAATGAGGGTATTGACGGTAAGTTCTGCTTTTTTGTACATATTGTGAGTGCGCGCACATGCGTGCATGCGTGTGCGCATGTGTGTGTGTGTGTGTGTGTGTGTGTGTGTGTGTTTGTGTGGTGTGTGTGTGTGTGTGCGCGCGCGCGCCGCACACGCGTACGTGCGTGCGTTCGTGTATGTGTAAGAATTCAAGCGCTTTTGGAACAAAACTTGTTCAGGCAAGCGAAGGATGTGAATCTGTCTGGCAGTTGACGCCACTTGGCAGAAAATAGCTCACAGGGTGTTGTGGACAGAGACAATTCCGCTTTTCTCGCGTTTAAGCTGCTCGCGCCTGTGTGAAATCGTTGTGTAAACCAGGCGCGATACAGACAGCAAAGCAAGTGTTGTTCGCTATTCTCCACGCTTACTCGAAGCCCCTTCAAGCAACCTTTTCGGGCCTTAACTCAACACTCTAGGGTGTCAGATACAAGACTGCTCACATTTGTTTCTCTGCTTTCCGTCTCACGCTTTGTAAGACTGACTCCACGACTAAATGTAGCAGTAAGAACTGCCGTGCATGCTTTCAGACTTAAAGGGATCCATGGCTTTTTGCCCGTTATGCTCAATTATCAAGTGTCCACTTGGTGAAAGTGACAGAATCATCAAGCCATCATCTACTTACATCGCAGTCAATCTTTGGAAAGCAAAATTAGTAGTCCAGGGAGGTGTGGGGATGGAGATGGGAGACAGATGTTAGTGGGACGCTCGAGGGAAGATTGCCCCCCTTCTGAGATCATGGCTTAGGCCAAAAGTCATGGACTGACGCAGCTGTGTGTCATTAAAGGGAAACGGCCCTGTACTATACATAAAGTAGACTGTTATCACATTAAGCCTGCAACAAACCAAAGCATTTCCTTTTGTTTGTTTTTTGTTTAATTTCTTTTCTTCTTCTCAGTAATCCCCTTCATTTTTTTCAGAATCATAATTTTCATACTGGCATCTAAAAACTGAACAATTATGAACAAATAGTAATGGTTGGTAGTTACGTACTAAGCTCAGGAAAGAAACATGAATTAGTTTACAATTAAAATTTGCTCAAGTACATTCATTTTCACATGCACATTCATGGATTCTGGACGAACATTCGGAAACATCCTTTTGCTGCCACATCAGTGTTACTGGGGATGTTCATTACTGTGTTCAGCTCGTGTTGACTGACTTTCCACTAACATCTGGTTGGCAAAGCAAGTTGTTAGTCACCTGAACAGCGATGCAAGGGTACTTGAAGAGACGAACACGCCCCAGGTTATCCCCGCTGACAACCAGGTCATGGTCTCTGGAGCGGTTGGCAACTCTGATTACTTCCCCTCGCTTCATCTTCCGCCAAAGGCCTGTCAGTCAAGGATACAAAGAGGTCGGTGAATCAATGCCTGTTTCAGGTCTTGGGAGCAGATGTACAAGAACTTGTAACCAAATGGGCAAACATTCAGCATACACAGCTGAAATAGCTCAGACTTGTAATCCTGGAGATCCTGAGGTTGCGGGTTTGAATCTCCACTGGCTGTTTCAGTAGAGGGGATTCTCACTCAGAGTTAACACTGGCTTATTGAATGTAAATTTACTTAAGTTTAACATGCTGCTTATTGATAGAAAACAATATGTGAAAATTACAAACATATTTAACAAAAAATTTCCTTCTGTAACAAAGAAGGGGATTCGCCTGCATATTTAGGGCATTTCATAATAAAACAGTATTCATCTCCTGTATTCATTTTGTCACAATCTTTACAAAAGTGTTCATCACCAGCAAGCTGACGTCTTTATCTGACCAGTGGTCATATGTATAAATCAGGGAAACTGATAAATATACTTTTCTTATTTTAAATCATTCTATAAAACAGACATTTATCTCTTGAATTTAAATTGTGTCATGAACCTGCGCAGCTATCTTGAAGTTGGGCACACATACTATGCGCGCACACAGGTATACATGCACGCATACACACACACACACACACACACACACACACACACACACACACAGAGGATGGACGGAACAACGCAAACGAAAAGAATCGATCCAGGATGCACGAACCAACGAGAGGGTATCCCACGGTGCAGGTGAAGGTGTGCCAGTGGGGGTCCCTGCCAGTGGTCAGAATCTTCACCTTGCCTATGTTGCACACGTCCCCTGCACACACGTGGCTGGACCCCTTCACAAACATGCTGCGCATGCTGAGGATTCACATTTGGACCACAGACACACACACATGGAAACTGGTGGTCCACATCTCTCGATTACACGCACAAAACATGTAAACATAATGTATTTTCACACTGACAGAACATGTGTTCTTAAACTCACACACACAAAAGACAAGATGTATACCAACCACTCCCACTCTCTCCTCCCCCTCTCCCCAATATACATACACACACACATAAATCACCAACTGGTCTTCTACAGTGTCTTCTACACCAATCACACATACTCTAAAGACTGATGTCACTGTACTTTTGATCAGAAGAATTTCTCTGCATCAATCTCTAAGACAATCTTTTTTTTCCATTTCGATCCAAGGTGTCAAAAAAAAGTGTTTCCTCACAGCACTGAGAATAGGTAAAACATAATGTGATGCCCCCCCCCCCCCCCCCCCCCCCCCCCAATCATATCTTATCTTTCAGTTTTGATATCGTTCAGGGGCAAATTGGGGGTGCGGGTTCCTGGGATCTGAAATCCCCCCTCACCAAAAAAAAAAAAAAAAAAAAAAAAAAAAATTACAAATATGTTGTATATACTTATCTGCCAGAACAAGTCTCCAGTGCTTGTTATTGCCTAGGGTGCAAGTCCGTTCCTCACCTCTCTGTTTATACAAAGTTTACATCTCCCACTCCTCCCCTTAGCTTTTATGAAATCTGTTGGCCAGGCAGCACTCAGTCTCAAGTTAGTTTACATCTCCCACCCCTCCCCTCAGCTTTTATGGAATCTGTTGGCCAGGCAGCACTCAGTATCAAGCTGTCATGAGGCGACCCACTTGAGGAGACACTGCACTACCACAAATGTTCAGTTGGGCATGTTCCGAACCAACATACACAGCACGTCATATACAAAGTCCTCCACTGAGGGAGACGACTGGTTAGTCACGGTGCCAGTGTGATTGTATGCCCCTCCAACAGTGTCACCACCTCCATCCCTAGGACCTTGCCGACACAGAAAAATCCAAGACTGAAGAACTGAGTACCTTCAGTTGTTTTCCTCTAATGTCTTATTGTTCAGTCAAAGAAAAAAAAAAACAACTACTGATCACCGCAACCACCTCACCAAGAAAGACAACCATCCCACATCCAGACAGGCACACACCTGCATATGTCATCACATTCTACACACATGCCTCGTCTAATATCACTTAATTTTGTGAAAAGACATAAAATGACAGTGCTACTACTACTGTACACATATTATGTGCTAAACGTGTTCAGTAAAAACCACAAGCGAAGAAGTCCACCCACCCACCCCCTCAGGGAGAAAGGCAACTCACACACGACGGTATGATAGTCCCCTAGCTCTGCCTGTAAGTAGTGACCATCGCTGGACCAGTCCAAGTGCTTCACCAGCGAGCTGTTGTGCTGCTGTTCGACAAAGATTTCACACTGTTAATATTTCGCATCACAATCGTCATCATGAAGGCATCACGTCGCTGTCTTCATTATCAATACCTCCTATCATCGTGATGGGATGTTGATGTAGTTGGATATCGCTTAACTGTATGTCGCTTTACTGGGTGTCTCTTTGATACCCCACATGGCCATCATCATGAGGAACACCTCACATCACGATTAACATTATCATTACTGCCTTACATCACTATCACCATGATTAATACCTCGCATCCTCCTCCTCCCCTCATGTCACTACCGTCATCATCAGCAATTTCGCACTATCATTATCAATATCTTGTATTACTCTCATAGTCAACATTAATTCCTCACATGACTATCAATCATGACTGATAGCTCAAATCACCTACAATTATGACCGATGCCTCACTGCACTGACATCATCATTGTTTCTGTAGTCAAAGTGTGTGTGAGTGTGTGTGTGTGTGTGCTTGTGTTGTGTGTGTGTGTGTGTGTGTGTGTGTGTGTGTGTGTGTGTGTGTGTGTGCTCTTGTGTGTGTGTGTGTGTGTGGTGTGTGTGTGGTGTGTGTGTGTGTGTGCTTGTGCTTGTGTGCGTGCATGTGTGCATGCGTGCATGCGTGCGTGTGTGCGTGCATGCGTGTGTGTGTGCTTGTGTATGTGTGTAAGTGTGTGTGTGTTTGTGTATGTGTGTGGTGTGTGTGTGTGTGTGGTGGTGTGTGTGTGTGTGTAAGTGTCATTGGTGGGGAGGGGGGGGGGGGGGGGGGGGGAGAAGAGTAGAAAAAAGTCATCTTTCATCTTTCTTGCCTATAATGAAATGGATTACAAAACACATTAGTGCTGAATTACATTCCCAAACACCCATAAACCAACCAAAGATATGGTGGGAGAGAGAGACAGACAGACAGACAGAGAGAGAGAGAGAGAGAGACAGACAGACAGACAGACAGAGAGAGAGAGACAGACAGACAGACAGACAGAGACAAATAGTGAGAGAGAGAGAGAGAGAGAGAGAGAGAGAGAGAGAGAGAGAGACAGCGACAGAGAGAGAGACAGCGACAGAGAGAGAGAGACAGCGACAGAGAGAGAGACAGACAGAGAGAGAGAGAGAGAGAGAGACAGACAGACAGAGAGAGACAGAGACAGAGAGTGAGAGAGAGACAGAGAGAGTCAGGCAGTTGTTTTCACTGCACTCACGAGCTGACCTGTTGATAGTTCTACACTTACCCGTAGTGGCGGTGACCTGATCCTGAAGTGCAGTCCATTGTCCTGGACCATGCACAGGTGAACAAAGCCATCGTGACAACCCACCGCCAGCTGTTTGCCATCTGTACACACACACAGACACACATAGCCAGAACACACACACACCACAGCGAATAACACACACTCACACACATGCACGCACACACACACACATAGATTCGGACAACACACACACGCACGCACGCACACATGTGCATGCACGCACTCACACACACGCACACACACACACACACATGCACGCTCACACACACACACTCACACAACCAGACAACACACACACGAGTGCGCACACACACACACAACCAGACAACACACACACACAAAGCATGCACAGACACACACAGGCATGCCAAAATTTATCATCAAAATAACTTTTTGGCTGTACTGACACACACATATAGATTATACACATTCACACACACACACTCACAGAGACACATATGCACACTCATCACATGCAGTAATGTGCACACCACAGTCATTACAGCCTCCCATACACAACCCCCCCCCCCCCCCCCCCCAAATGCTATATCACTCTAAATGGAAAGACAGAAAACTCAGAAAAAAACAACACACACACACTATCCTCCCCCCCCCCCCCCCCCCCCCCCCCCCCCCCCCCCCCCCCCCCCCCCCCCCCCCCCCCCCCCCCCGACACACACACACACAAGCAAGCACACGCCCACATCCATTCAGTTCTCTCACCATGGCATCATTCTCTTTGGACATGTACATCATGCAGGACACACCTTACAATAAGGGCTCTTTGAAGACAGATTCCCGCTTCAGTTAAAGAACAGCATGTCATTTTTCTCTCACTTTTCTCTCACCTTTTCTCTCACCTTTTCTCTCACTTTTTCTCTCACCTTTTCTCTCACTTTTTCTCTCATCTTTTCTCTCACCTTTTCTCTCACTTTTTCTCTCACCTTTTCTCTCACCTTTTCTCTCACTTTTTCTCTCACCTTTTCTCTCACCTTTTCTCTCACCTTTTCTCTCACTTTTTCTCTCACTTTTTCTCTCACCTTTTCTCTCATCTTTTCTCTCACCTTTTCTCTCACCTTTTCTCTCACTTTTCTCTCATCTTTTCTCTCACCTTTTCTCTCACTTTTCTCTCTCACCTTTTCTCTCACCTTTTCTCTCACCTTTTCTCTCACTTTTTCTCTCACCTTTTCTCTCACCTTTTCTCTGTGTCTGTACTGATCTGACCTCCCAACAAAGGCGCATACCATGTCACAATCCAAAATTTTAATGATTGGAAGGTGGTGGTGGTGGTGGTGTGCGTGTGTGTGTGTGTGGGGTGGGTGGGTATCTCTGTGTGAGGTGCCACTGTACACTCTTGCTCCTCTCTCTTCCTCACACTCTCTCCCCGCCTCCCATGCCCACCCTTCCCTCTTGTCCCCCGAAAATATGATGTGGTAGGATGGAAAAATCAGAATCACAGATGTCTGACCGAAGCCTCGGCCTAACGCACAATGTATATCTCACACACACTGATCCAGGTTTCACACCCAGTGTCACTGAAGGGGAGAGGGCCGATGATGATGATGACTGTTCTAGAAGAGTGGGGGACTGGGGGCATGTCTGACACTACACTGACACCACTAGAAAGTGGGCAGTGAAAAAGATATATGTTGGGCGTCACAGGGATTCAAACCTGCAACCTTCGATGGTTGAAACTGGGTGCTCTAGCACTGAGCCAGCCTGGCGTCCAAGGTCAGTCAAGCCCTACGTGCCCAGCCCTTGATGCACTCTTTGCTGCCGCCTATAATTTGTTGGTGTATCAGTTAAAAATAACAAAAACAAAAAAAGGCTGCATATCTCTGATAAAACTACACACAAGCGTTAATGCACCCTCAGATCAATACATACTGCCCACAATCGTCTCATATACAACACACAACCATGCATGCACCCACCTACCCACACATACTGTCCATAATCTACCCACTCCTACTGCCCCCTCCCTCCGCTCCCCTCCATGTACATGTACATGAAAACCACCACATACATACATCACTCCCAAACACAGTAGTAGGAAGAAACTCTAGAGAGAGCTTGACAGCAGGTCTTCAGAGAAAAATCCCCCCCCCCCCCCCCCCCGACAAGTGTTTCGCCCCTGAATTCCTTAATCTCTAAAGGGACCGGGCCGCATAAGTTGGCACTAGAAGCTCTCAACAGAACCACCATCACCCCCCAAAACACAGAATCTTCCCTAAAACAACAACAACAAATAAAAAAAAAAATAAAAAAAGAAAGAAAGAAAAACAGCAACAACAAAACCCCGAAACTGACCAGGTGAGAAGCCAAGGGCGTTGACCTGCGCCTTGCCCACCTCCAGCGAGTTGATCTCCCTGCCGTCCCCGCAGGCGTACAGCGTCACCACCCCCGACACGGACCCCACAGCCACTAGCACGCCGCTAGGGTCCACCGCCATACTGGTGCAAATCGTCTGCAACACCAGGTCACAGAGAGTTACCTCGCTTACAGCACTGCCCCTTGTACAGCAATGATGAAGGTTTTTTTTTTGGTTGGTTAATTGGTTGGGTTTTTTTCTTTTCTTTTAACAAATTTGAAAAATGATTTAAAAGGCTCTGCCCAAAAGACGTTGACAAACGAATCACAAGACAAAACACGATGCGTTTCAGCCTCTTAGGTCTTCTTCAGGCGAGATACACAACACTCAGGGCAACGAAAATAAACGAGCCATCACTTATCTTCATCCAATTCGGCACAAGATGGGCGTTGAATGAAAACAGGGCTTGCCTGATCAAAAGTAGCTCAAAGCGACCACAAGTGCACACCTAAAGTAGATGACGTAAACAGAAATACAAAACAAGGGTAGCAATCAGTGTGAATCAAAGTTAGATCTAGGTGCAAAATGAGGTGACTGCAGGCAGAAATCTAAACAAATTTCAAAAAAGCTCCGCCGAAAAGCGTAGACAAACGAATCACAAGACAAAAGACCTAGTGAAATCAACCTCTTTGGTCCAATGCAGGCAAGACACACAACACTCAGGACAACGAACATGAACGAGCAATCACTTATCTTCATCCTGTTGGCGCAAAATGGGCGTTGAATGAAAACGAAGCTTTCCTTTTTGTTTTCTTTCTTCTTCTTTTTTTTTTTCTTTTCTTTATTTTTCATTTTCAAGTTTGAGGTTCATCATCGGCATAGCTTCCGCAATTTTGATTATTTGATACTGTAATGTAATTCAGTATACTCGTGTATGCAGAGGTAGGCATGTTTGTATGTGTGCGTATATTTTTCATGTTATCTGTGTGTGTGTGTGTGTGTGTGTGTGTGTGTGTGTGTGTGTGTGTGTGAGCGCATGTTTTACACACACACACACAAACACACACACCGCGTGTAATATCACTAGCTACAGTGAAAACACGTTAGACAGACGGTTCATTCATTCATTCCGCAATTTTGTGTGTAATTTTCAATCTCCGCCACTTCGGATGTCACATTCCATCTTTGGAGATGGTGCCTGAACACGACATAGAGTATCATGTGTGTGACTGTGTGATCCAGTCCACTGGCACATGATAACCTGATCATTTATGATGGACGAACTGCAATTAAAGGTGCTTGCAGGCTGTCGCTTTGCTTTTTTTTTCTCTCTCTCTGTTTCTTTTTTCTTTCTTTCCTTTTTTTAATTTTTAAAATACATGTAGCTAGGCACTACAGTGTGCATACATCCCTCAGTCATCTTTTAGCAGATGAAATATATTATCCTAGTTCTTGAGTTAACTTATAGCCATCTTATTTATGCATTTATTATGATTAATTTTTTTATTTTTTTTATTTTTAATTTTTAATTTATTATTATTTTTATTATTATTATTTTTAATGTTTCTTTTATTTATTTATTTGATTATTATAAAAATGTATTTTCTAAATATATTTCTGTATCATGCTTTCGTTACCTTAACCTTCACTATCGTTGTTACAATGTTAGCAATATCATTCAGTAATACTATTGCTAGTATTGATACTACCCTTAGCATTGACATCACCATCCCTCTGGGACTGTTGCCACGGCAACCCTGCTGCTTAAGAATCCTCTAACCCTTTCTCCCATACACATACTTATTGACACCAAGATTGATCTTGTCCTTCCCCCCCCCCCCCCCCCCCCCCAATATTTTGACCATTAATAGTATTCCTATCAGTAATATTATTATCATCATTACGACTTTGACTCGCTCACTATTTCCCTTCCAACAGCCTCGTTCTCATTCAACGCCTTCTTCCTTGCGCTGAACCCTGAGCGATCTGAAGCGACCAAAGCTAAGTGAATTTTCGTTGTTTTATTCGTTTATTTATCACCAGACGAAGACCTAAGAGGTCGAAACGCGTCGTGTTTTGTCTTGTAACTCGTTTGTCCACGTTCTCTGGGCGGTTCGCTAACATTTATTTAAGATTTGTTTGAAGTCATACAGTTTGATATCTTTTTTTTTTTTTTGCATGAAATTTTTTAAACACCCACGGACACACTCATCATTGCTGTTAAGTTACAAAATGACATTTTGGAGACTTACTGATTCGAAAATATGCTTGTCATCCAATGATTAACACCATGAGAAAACTGGGGAATGGGGAATACATACACTGTACATTTCCCGCGTGTTGCTGTACTTCTAAAATCTTCCTAAAATAGTTTTGAAGTTATCAAATATTCTAAAATCTTCCTAAAATAGTTTTGAAGTTATGAAATATTATGAACAATACAAATCATAAATGTTTAATATTTGTGTATGTGCCTGCATGAAAAAAAACCCTCTCTATTTCCTCTATATGCGACACGCACTAGTTTTGAGGACTTTCATCTCAGCCACTGTTAACAGTTATTGTAACACCACTGACTCTATTCTCTGTAAGCATTGGTCCTGTGGGACTTTTTTTTCAGGCTGAACCAATCACTACAAACAACTATCATTTTTCACAGCGTTTCAGACAATGTTTAAAGACAAAATCAGGTTTCCAGAAAGCTGCTACTGATTTGATCCTCTGCAGGCTAACTATTGTCTGCCCAACTGATGCACAGAATAAACTGTCAACGAAGTCCAACTGTTGATTTTCCCCCTCCAGTTTCTGCCTGTTGTCCCATGGATCAAAACGCTTTGGAATAAATCAGAAATGAACAAGCAGACTGACACGACCGTCAAACGAGCAGCGGCAACGCTAGTTTTCAGGCTGGGCATCAGTAGAATTCAAACCTACAACGTCTGCTTCTTGCACTGGGTGCTGTACCTGCCAGTCAGCCGTGCACAGCGAAACTGAGACACATTCAAAAGAAAAATCACTGCACCCCCGAATGAAAGTGACAAAGTACAAGACGAAACATGATACGTTTCAACCTCTCTGGTCTTCTTCAGGCAAGACAAACAACATTGAAGACAATGAAAACGAAGAACGAACAGTCACTTATCTCCTCACATTGGGCGCAAAATGTGTGCGTCTTTAATCCTGTTTGTCTTGCCTGAAGCAGAGGACCAAAGAGGTCGAGATGGGTCATGTTTTCTCTTGTAATTTGTTTGTCTCATCGGCAGCACAGTATTCTTTTAAGTTTGCTTCAATTTCCGCCTGCAGTCACCTCACTTTTAAACGAAACAGAGACATGTTTCTTCCCATGAAGAAAGGCTAGTTTGTCTGATAACCCCTTACACATCAAAGACTGGGTGGAAGGTGACTTTACTGGCCTGCGACCACATTCTGGGTATCTGGATCTGAAAGCCGAGTTCAGTGAAGTCTGTACTGTTGCAAAAAGATGTGTGATAACGCTGGCGTTAAACGGCTGGCAGATGATCACAAATCGCCACATGCACCGCTGTTTTATCGTAAACACTGGGCCAAGTTGGCCCTGTGGACAAAGCGCTGCCCGGGGCAATGCCAGACAGAGTGGACGAAAACGTGGCGGGCCTCTTTCTCTTGACTGAATCAGAGTGGTCACCCCTGTGATGGCTCCAAAAGGAAATAATGACAACCAAACTTAAAAAGAAAATAACGACAATCAAAGCAGAAATTATTTAAAAGCAAACAAACAAAAATACTACCAACCACTTATGATTAATTTTCACATGCAAACATCAATTATTAGGACATGCAAATAATACACTTCAAGGGACATCAATCACTGAGTTTGATGGTGTTCAGGTATTGCACCATGAGTCGAAAGAAAGAAAATCTTGCTACTCTGGTAAGCCATGACCAGTGAAAATAATTAATCATGGCTACCACATCTGGCCTTTATGGCCTTTGCAGGGCTAGCAGAACAGGGTTTTTTTTTGAAGACCTGCAGTCCTTGATATGATACAGTACACACACACACACACACACACACACACACACACACACACACACACACACTGACTGACTGAAACCATTTACTGTCAGATTAACATAGTGTTGTACTGACTAACACACACACACACACACACACACACACACACACACACAGAGGAATTAGAGTTACCTGTTTTCATGCATCTAAACGATAAATTTTCAAGAGATCTAGTCGCCGTTTTCACAAATTTCCATGTTAGCCCACCATACGGAGTTGAGAGGCAAGAAACCAAGAAATTGTGAAAGCGAAAAAAAAATCTGGATGATGCGACTGAACTCCTGGGCAACAGCAGTCATCCATGTTTTCTCGAAGAAAATGACGATTTTTGCAGAGCAAATGGTTGTTACTGGGTTCCAAAGCTAGTTATCTCTTATCCAGAAGAACAACGCCACTCTGCAACCAGTCTACTGCATTTTGACGGAGACTGCGCCCCAGGCTCAACTGCCTAGGTCAAATTTAGAATGCGCACCTCTTTCTCTCTCCCATCTCTCTATTCTTCTGTCTGTCTGTCTGTCTGTGCTTTCCTCTCCCCCTCCCCTCCTCCTTCCGTCCCCTCCTTCCTCCCTCTCTGCCCCCCTACCTTGGTTCTGGTGGTCCACTTGACGCGGTGGTTGTCCGATAACCACCTGACCAGGGTTTTGTCGTAGCCTGCCGTGAAGAAAGACCGATCCCTGGGATGAGCTTTCACTGCCCACAGCTCCTCACTGTGACCCTGAGGGGTACAAAACACATACGGTACTACCTCAATAACAACCCTGAGGATGATGACGATAATGATAACGGTAATCATGTTGTGACCAGGCGTTGGACACCGATTGCTCCGACTGGTGAGAGGAAATTGATGGTCTCACTACTCCTCAATGTGACCTGGTAAGATATATGCAAATATTTTAATGACAACGATGCCTTGACCTTGGTGTTTGCGGTTGTTTGCACGTGCGGGTTGGCTGCACGTGGTTTTTGGGGGCTTTCAGGTTTTTGTTTTGGGTGTATTCACTAACAACGATTTCCATTTATGCCTGCAGTTGTTTACTATTTCTGTTTTGGTGTTTAAAGTTGCTAAGTGTGGTTTGCATAGTATTAACCATTTTTCAGTTAAACATAGGTTGCACCTTTTTGAAACATTGCTGTATGGTGATGCTCTTTTTATGATTTTCCAGGATGTATTGTGGCTTGTTTTTGCGTCTTTAAGTTTCCAGATATATTTGCTCAGTTCTGTTTGGTTTTTATATTTTTCTTTATTAAATGACTATTTGTGGTTTGCATATCTGGTTTTGAAGTGGTTTTCAGTTATCCCTATGTATGTTTTTTTAAAATTTTCTGATGTCACAGTAGCCTGGTATACAATGTTGTTGTGAAGACATTTATTGTTTAGTGGGCACTGCTCCTTTCTGGTGCAATTGCAAGATTTCCTTTCTTCACCCTTCTTTGCTGTGTTGATTTTCATTTTGTTGGATGCGTCAATTAGGTTTTTGAGGTTGGGCATACATGAGTACGATAGTTTGACAGTGTATATATATATAACACTTTGTTGATGATGATGATAATGATGATGGTGATGATGAAGAAAGAAGATGACAAAGGTAAGGTAATGTTGCTTATAGCCCAGCGATGATGATGATGATGATGATGATGATAATAAAAATAATAATGATAACAAGAACAACAATAATAATAATAATAATAATGATAACAACAATAACAATATTGATAATGCTGTGACCACCTGTGAAGAAGTACCGTTCCAGCTGACGAGATGCGACTGCCAAGAATTCCTGGCATATTGTCTCCCTTTGATAGAAATATATCGTAACCATGCTAAAAACCAATTCAAAGCTATCTGTCAAAATGTAAGCAGCATGGCTCATCAGCCATGGTGGGGTGGGGGTGGGAGTGAACTCACCTGTATCACAAACAATGTGTCACAACAGTGAGCTCCCCTGCGTAACCGTTTGTCGTAACAATGAACTCGCCTGCGTAACAGTGTCATAAGAATGAACTCACCTGCCTATCTGTGTATCGTAGCAATGAACTCCCGTGTGTCACGACTGTGAACTCACCTATGTAACAGTGTGTCATGACAATGAACTCGCCTGCATAACTGTGTATTGTAACAATGAACTCCCGTGTGTCACGACTGTGAACTCACCTATGTAACAGCGTGTCATAACAATGAACTCACCTGCTTAACAGTGTGTCATACCAATGAACTTGACTGTGTACCGATGTGTTATGACAATGAACTCACCTGCATACCATAACAATGAACTCACCCGCATAACTATGTATCATGACGATGAACTCAGCCCTGTAACTGTGTCATAACAATGAACTCATTTGCGCAACAGTGTGTCATAACAAAGACTTCAGCTATGTAACTGTGTCATAACAATGAACTCATTTGTGCAACAATGTGTCACAACAAAGAATTCAGCTATGTAACTGTCATAACAATGAACTCATTTGCATAACAGTGTGTCACAACAAAGAATTCAGCTATGTAACGGTGTCATAACAATGAACTCACCTTAGCACAGCGTCATAACAATGACATCACCGGCATAACAGTGTATTATAACTATGAACTCACCTGCCCTAACAGTGCATGATTACGGTGAACTCACTTGTGTAACAGTGTGTGCGTGTACCAATGACCTCACCTGGACAACCACAGAGAACTTGCTTTGCATGGTGCCTCTCAGGATGAAGTTGTGGGTGGTGCCCACGTATATCGGGTCGTACATCCCCACCGCCACGATCTTCCGGACGAAGCCGTGCATGTGGGCCAGCTGAAACACCCCCACACAATGCTGATCAACTGATACACCCACACCATGCTGATCAACTGATACACCCACACCATGCTGATCAACTGATACACCCACACCATGCTGATCAACTGATACACCTACACCATGCTGATCAACTGATACACCCACACCATTCACATCAACTGACACACCCACACCATTCACATCAACTGACACACCCACACCATGTTGATCAACTGACACACCCACACCATGTTGATCAACTGACACACCCACACCATGTTGATCAACTGACACACCTACACCATGTTGATCAACTGACACACCCACACCATGTTGATCAACTGACGCACCCACACCATTCACATCAACTGACACACCACACCATGTTGATCAACTGACACCCACACCGTGTTGATCAACTGACACACCCACACCATTCACATCAACTGACACACCCACACCATGCTGATCAACTGACACACCCACACCATTCACATCAACTGACACACCCACACCATGCTGATCAACTGATACACCCACACCATTCACATCAACTGACACACCCACACCATGCTGATCAACTGACACACCCCACCATTCACATCAACTGAACACCCACACCATGCTGATCAACTGATACACCCACACCATTCACATCAACTGACACACCCACACCATTCACATCAACTGACACACCACACCATTCACATCAACTGACACACCCACACCATGCTGATCAACTGACACCCACACCATATTGACTCAACTGACACACCCACACCATTCACATCAACTGAACACCCACCCATTCACATCAACGGACACACCCAACCATTCACATCAACTGACACACCCACACCATGCTGATCAACTGACACACCCACACCATTCACATCAACTGACACACCCACACCATGTTGATCAACTGACACACCCACACCATTCACATCAACTGACACACCACACCATTCACATCAACTGACACACCCACACCATTCACATCAACCGACATACCCACACCATGTTGATCAACTGACACACCCACACCATTTACATCAACTGACACACCCACACCATTCACATCAACTGACACACCCACACCATTCACATCAACCGACATACCCACACCATGTTGATCAACTGACACACCCACACCATGCTGATCAACTGACACACCCACACCATTCACATCAACTGACACACCCACACCATTCACATCAACTGACACACCCACACCATTCACATCAACCGACATACCCACACCATGCTGATCAACTGACACACCCACACCATTCACATCAACTGACATACCCACACCATTCACATCATCTGACACACCCACATCATTCACATCAACTGACATACCCACACCATTCACATCAACTGACACACCCACACCATTCACATCAACTGACACACCCACACCATTCACATCAACTGACGCACCCACACCATGCTGTATCAACTGACACACCCACACCATTCACATCAACTGACACACCCACACCATTCACATCAACTGACACACATACACCATTCACATCAACTGACATACCCACACCATGTTGATCAACTGACACACCCACACCATTCACATCAACTGACACACCCACACCATTCACATCAACTGACATACCCACACCATTCACATCAACTGACACACCCACACCATTCACATCAACTGACACACATACACCATGTTGATCAACTGACACACCCACACCATTCACATCAACTGACACACCCACACCGTCCAGATAAGCTGAAACATTCATACCATTTGATCAACTGAAACACCTGCTCCATTTGATCAACTAAGACACCTACACCGTGGGATCAAGTCGCACATCCACACGTTTGATAAGTTGAAACTCCTATACCACTTGATCAACTAAAGCTCCCGCACTGTTTGATAAAATAGCTGAAACTCCTATACCACTTGATCAACTGAAGCTCCCGCACTGTTTGATAAAATAGCTGAACCCTTTCGACTGATTCAAACACTCGCACTGTTTAATACCTGAAGCACCTGAACCGCAATTTATAAACTGACTTGAAACACATGGCGTTGTATTGACCAGATGACTGCACCCACACCATTTGATCTGCTGATCATTTTGAACTGGTATAGCGGTATTCAAACCATGCGCATACACACACACAACGCACGCACGCACGCACGCACGCACGCACGCACATACACACGCACACACACTCTCTCTCTCTCTCTCTCTCTCTCTCTCTCTCTCTCTCACACACACACACACACACCACACACACACACTGCACTACACTACACTACACTACACTACACTACACTACACTACACTACACACACACACACACACACACACACACACACACACACACACACACACACTATCACACACACACACACACACACACACGCACGCACGCACGCACGCACGCGCTCAGCACGCACGCACGCACGCACGCACGCACCACACACGCACGCACGCACGCACGCACGCACGCACGCACGCACGCACGCACGCACGCACGCACGCACACACACACAACACACACACACACACACACACTACACACACACACACACACACACAACACACACACACACACACACACCACACACTCACACACACACACTCACACACACACACACACACACACACACACACACACACACACACACACACACTAACACACACACACTAACACACACACACACTAACACACGCCCTCAAGAAGACTCACCACCCGTTCCATGATGAGGTTATACTCCCTCTGGCCGTCCCAGGCTTTGATTTCATTCCCTCCGCCAGACAGAAGAATATCGCCGGGCAGCATGACCAGAGAGGTCACGCTTTTCTGTCCAACAGATAAACTCATCATTGAATTGCCATGCATAGCGCTGCAACTTGAAATCGCCATTTCAGCCAAGCCATTTTTTTTAATGATCAAATTAAAAACATCAACGCTATCTAGCCGCCGTGTGACACTGGTCAGCACTGCAGATTGTTGGGAGGTCGCGGGTTCGATTCTCGTCAGATCCATTTATATTTGTGGGATTCTCTTTTTTTGTGTGTGTGTTCTTATCCATGATCGGTTCCTACCTAAAGGTGAGTTGGTTACGGGCTCTGTTGGGAAGACTGGTACCACGCAGCCAAGTTTCATCCCCATGACGACTGCATCTCGGACACTATTGCTCAAATTGCCTTCACAACACTGCAGGTAGCCTGTATCTCCCGGGCCAGGTTGACACTCAGATGTATCAGGAAAGGAAGCACAGAGTACAGCCATGTCGTTTAGTCTCCGACTAGACATGGAATTTCACTGCACCGTCTGCATCACTAATATCCTCATGGATCAGTTTAAAAAAAAAAGGCATTACATTCTCTAAGTTTTATTTTGCTCTCGCTCTCCACAGCTACGGTCGTGGTGATTCTGTACTGGACAGTATTGTATGCTTTTGCACTGTATCGTATGGCTTTGAATATCACTGTACTGTATGGCGTTGCATATCACTGTACTGTATGGTTCTGCATTGTACTATAGTATACAGTTCTGCATTGCACTGTATTGTATGGTTCTGCATTGCACTGTATTGTATGGTTCTGCATTGCACTGTACTGTATGGTTCTGCATTGCACTATACTGTACAGTTCTGCATTGCATTGTACTGTATGGTTCTGCATTGCACTATGCTGTAGGTTCTGCATTGCACTGTATTGTGTGGTTCTGCATTGCACGTATTGTATGGTTCTGCATTGCACAACATTGTATAGTTCTGCATTGCACAACATTGTATGGTTCTGCATTGCACGGTATTGTATGGTTCTGCACTGCACTGTATTGCATGGTTCTGCATTGCACAGTATTGTATGGTTCTGTATTACACTGTATTGTATGGTTCTGCATTGCACAGCATTGTATGGTTCTGCATTGCACAGTATGGTATGGTTCTGCACTGCACTGTATTTCATTGTTCCCCACTGCACTGAATTTCATGGTTCTGCACTGCACTGTATTGTATGGCTTTACATTGCACTGCATTATATGGTTCTGTATTGCAGAATGTTGCATGGTTCTGCACTGCACTCTATTATATGGTTCTGCACTGCACATTATTGTATAGTTCTGCACTGCACAGTATTATATGGTTCTGCACTGCACAGTATTGTATGGCTCTGCACTGCACAGTGTTGTATGGCTTTGCATTGCACTGCATTGTAAAGTTCTGCATTACACTGTATTGTATGGCTCTGCACCGCACAGTATTGTATGGCTCTGCATTGCGCTGTATCTATGGCATTGCATTGCACAGTATTGTATGGCTCTGCATTGCACTGTACTGTGTGATTCTGCATTGCACTGTGCTGTATGGTTCTGCATTGCACAGTATTGTGTGATTCTGCACCGCACAGTATTATATGGCTGTGCAAGCACTGTATTGTACGGCTCTGCACTGCACAGTATTGTATGGTTCTGTATTGCACTGTACTGTACGGTTCTGCACTGCACTGTGCTTTATGGCTCTGCATTGCATTGTGCTGTATGGTTCTGCATTGCACTGTGCTGTATGGTTCTGCATTGCACTGTGCTGTATGGCTCTGCATTGCATTGTGCTGTAGGGTTCTGCATTGCACTGTGCTGCGTGGTTCCGCATAGCACTGTACTGTGTGGTTCTGCATTGCACTGTGCTGTATGGTTCTGCATTGCATTGTGCTGTATGGTTCTGCATTGCACTGTGCTGTATGGCTTTGCATTGCATTGTGCTGTATGGTTCTGCATTGCACTGTGCTGTATGGTTCTGCATTGCACAGTGCTGTATGGCTCTGTGTCGCACTGTGCTGTATGGTTCTGCATTGCACTGTGATGTGTGGTTCTGCATTGCACTGTGCTGTATGGTTCTGTGTCGCACTGTGCTGTATGGCTCTGTGTCGCACTGTGCTGTATGGTTCTGCATTGCACTGTGCTGTATGGTTCTGCATTGCACTGTGCAATATATATATATATATATGAAAAATGCCCGGAAAGGTGGGAAATCAAATCACCTTAGACATCATATTTGCTAAGAGAATTAGGAGGGAATAAAATGACAACAACAAACAAACAAACAAACAACAAAAATATTTGAAAAAAAAAGAGAAGAAAAACCAGAAAGGTGGAGAGATCCAATCACCTTGTGGGCGTAGCGCAGAGACTCGGAGACGTAGGGGTTGATGCGGAAGATGTCCTCATCGTCCGACGTCCACACCGTGATGGACCCTCGAAAGTCCCCCGTGATGACGTCACCCACGGAGGAGAAGCAGATGGAGACGACGAACTTGGACGTCTCGTCCTGTGTGTGCGACACAACGTGAACAGAAGACATGGGGCAGCTGAGAGAGAGGGAGGGACAGCTGTGGGATGGTAGGAGTGGGGGTGATCTTATGCGTCTGATTTATGCAACTGATAATTACTACGATGAAAAACAACGGCAACCCGCATTGTGTCAGGCTGTGTCAGGCCAACTGACACAGGCTAGAACGCCAAGGCTATATCAAAATGTTGTTATGCTCTGCATAGTTATGCGGGGACTGTCATAATTAAGCCGTGACAATCTCCTAGCATAACATTATCAGTCTCCAAATCCCTCTAAGTCGGAGTGCGGCTGCCCCAAAACCGGTGACACACGTAATGTTCTCATCCCCAGCTGATGCATTTGTACCATAGTGTTCAAGTACTTCGGCTGTTCGGATGATCCCTGGAGTCTTTTAGCCAGGGTACGACGACGAACAACAACAACAACAACAACAACAACAACAACAACAACAACAACAACCAAACAACCAACAACAACCGATGACAAAAAGGATGCATCAAGCCCTGATGACAAAGAAGACAAATTATGCAAACAGATCTGCTAGTCAATTAATCTATCAAATCAACAACAACCGTTGACAAAGATGTGGTAAGCCCTGATGACAAAAAAGACATATCATGCAAACAGATGTGTTAATCGACCAATTTATAAAATCAATCAGTTATAACACTCTTGACTGAACAAATCAATTAGTCAATGATTTTTAACAGTGTTTTTAAAAAAAAAGCAAACTTGGAACTGAGGAACTGCTAAATTTGGATTCTCTTTTAACCAAAGATTAAAGTGACTTCAATTTGTAAGCACCCTAAACGTTCTATATATGTCGAAAAAAAAATGCAATTTTGCATACTTCAACCACTTAGGTCCTTCGTATCTGACTGAAATCATTTTGATTACAACATAGAAGTTACCAGTAAAGTTTTGAACGGTGGGGTCCCCAAACACTCCAGGAGATCCCTGTTCTTCTTTATATGTTGGCTTCACCAGATGTTGAAACCACTGAAGGCATACATTTGCAATCACGTGATAGCAACAATGTTGTGAGCTGACATAGCGGCTATGTGATAGCAACAATGTTGTGAGCTGTCATAAGGGCTATGTGATAGCAACAATGTTGTGAGCTGTCATAATGGCTATGTGATAGCAACAATGTTGTGAGCTGTCATAACGGCTATGTGATAGCAACAATGTTGTGAGCTGTCATAAGGGCTATGTGACAGCAACAATGTTGTGAGCTGTCATAACGGCTATGTGATAGCAACAATGTTGTGAGCTGTCATAACGGCTATGTGACAGCAATTATGTTGTGAGCTGTCATAACGGCTATGTGACAGCAACAATGTTGTGAGCTGTCATAAGGGCTATGTGACAGCAACAATGTTGTGAGCTGTCATAACGGCTATGTGATAGCAACAATGTTGTGAGCTGTCATAACGGCTATGTGACAGCAACAATGTTGTGAGCTGTCATAACGGCTATGTGATAGCAACAATGTTGTGAGCTGTCATAACGGCTATGTGACAGCAATTATGTTGTGAGCTGTCATAACGGCTATGTGACAGCAACAATGTTGTGAGCTGTCATAAGGGCTATGTGACAGCAACAATGTTGTGAGCTGTCATAACGGCTATGTGATAGCAACAATGTTGTGAGCTGTCATAACGGCTATGTGACAGCAACAATGTTGTGAGCTGTCATAACGGCTATGTGATAGCAACAATGTTGTGAGCTGTCATAACGGCTATGTGACAGCAATTATGTTGTAAGCTGTCATAACGGCTATGTGATAGCAACAATGTTGTGAGCTGTCATAAGGGCTATGTGATAGCAACAATGTTGTGAGCTGTCATAACGGCTATGTGATAGCAACAATGTTGTGAGCTGTCATAAGGGCTATGTGACAGCAACAATGTTGTGAGCTGTCATAACGGCTATGTGATAGCAACAATGTTGTGAGCTGTCATAGCGGCTATGTGACAGCAATTATGTTGTGAGCTGTCATAACGGCTATGTGATAGCAACAATGTTGTGAGCTGTCATATCGGCTATGTGATAGCAATTATGTTGTAAGCTGTCATAACGGCTATGTGACAGCAATTATGTTGCAAGCTGTCATAACGGCTATGTGATAGCAATTATGTTGTGAGCTGTCATAACGGCTATGTGATAGCAATTATGTTGTGAGCTGTCATAACGGCTATGTGATAGCAATTATGTTGTGAGCTGTCATAACGGCTATGTGATAGCAATTATGTTGCAAGCTGTCATAACGGCTATGTGATAGCAATTATGTTGCAAGCTGTCATAACGGCTATGTGATAGCAATTATGTTGCAAGCTGTCATAACGGCTATGTGATAGCAATTATGTTGTGAGCTGTCATAACGGCTATGTGAAAGCAACAATGTTTGAGCTGTCATAACGTGTGATAGCAATTATGTTGTAAGCTGTCATAACGTGTGATAGCAATTATGTTGTGAGTTGTCATAACGTCTATGTGATAGCAACAATGTTGTGAGCTGTCATAACGGCTATGCAATCGCTATCATGTTGTGAGCTGACGTAATGGCCATGTAATAGCAATGATGGCGTGAGTTGACGTAATGTGATAGCAATTATGGTGTGATCGGGCGTCATGGCTATGTGACAGCAATAATGTTGTGAGCTGATGTAATGGCTATGCGATAGTAATTATGGTGTGAGCTGACGTAATGGCTATGCGATATCATTTATGTTGTGACGTAATGGCTATTGGTGATGACGAATTAAAACCACTGTGACAAGAGAGTAAAAATGAAACGTGTCAAGTAGAAATATTTCCTTTTCACCGATCTGTGAACCGATGTGAGAAGAGAGAGATACAGATGGGGCGGGGGTGGGGGTGGTGGGGGAGGGGGTGGAACATACACGCCTGAATCACTGCAATTCATTATGAACATAAAATTGCTCAGCTCTTCACAGTTTGGAAATTCATTCCCTCCTCCCCAGTCTCTTCTATGATGTGACAGCTAATTTCTGAAATTAACTGTGCTTGGAAACAAAAGCATGCAGCTGCTTGTAATAAAACCTATTGTTATCTACACATTCCAAATGAGTGAAATAATTCTATAAACGTCTCATGCCTCTATGTGTGTGTGTGTGTGTGTGTGTGTGTGTGTGTGTGTGTGTGTGTGTGTGTGTGTGTGTGTGTGTGTGTGTGTGTGTGAGTGTATGAGTGTGTGTGTGTGTGTGTTTGTGTGTGTGTGTGTGTGTGTGTGTGTGTGTGTGTGAGAGAGAGAGAGAGAGAGAGAGAGAGAGAGAGCTAAATGCTCATGACGCCACTGCTTATAACTGTGACTGCCCCCTCACTCCTCCACCCATACAACACCCCCCCCCCCCCCCATTCCCTCCCCTTGCAACATGCGCACAAAAGAGTGTTTGGATCGAAGACATGGTGAACACACAGTCGAAGACATGCAGGGTCCCTGTGCCGTTACCTTTGACCTCGGCATTCCCAACTGTCTATGCAGCTTAAAAACAACAGCAATAAAACAACCAAACTACCATCAACAATATCAAATCCATATACGACATATTTCAAATCCAGCCATCACCCAACTGATGGACCGACCAAAAATTAAACAAACAATACACTCTTTCCATCCAAGCATTGTTCGCCTAATTGCAAGTAGTGTAATTACACACACACACACACACACACACACACACACACACACACACACACACACACACACACACACAAACGCGCGCGCGCACGCACGCGCACACACACACACACACACACACACACACACACACACACACACACCACACACACACACACCCGAGCGCGCGCACGCGCGCGCACTCATCAAACCATCAACCACGAAAACAACTTTAGACTATAATTATTTGTGTCAAATTATTTTTCACCAGCTCTCAGAGAGACTATCATAATTACATGTTAAAAAAAAAAAGATCCACCCCCATCCTCCTCAACCCAGATAAAACATCTATGTCAAAGCATCAAGCAGTCATCTTCTCTCTCTCTCTCTTCTCTCTCTCTCTCTCTCTCTCTCTCTCTCTCTCTCTCTCTCTCTCTTTCTCTCTCTCTCTCTCTCTCTCTCTCTCTCTCTCTCATATTATTATAAGAGACAAGTAAGCAAACAAGTATATTCTTCATATTGACACACGTCTGAAAATTGTGCGCATGTCTTATCGCATGAACACTTTTCTCTATCGAACCTCCCCACCTTCAACCATTCTTCTTTTGATCACACCGAAACCGTCCTTCCAGTCACAAAGTTTTAAGACCTTTTCCCTGAAATAACCACAGAAGCACATCAAACAGATGTTTCAATGATTTCAAACCTATCTGTTTACACATTGACGGAATCGTTGTCGGAATCGTTGTCGGCTGAACGCATGTAGTTGGCAAATAGTCTTACGTATTGCTGCTAAACTTTCCGCTTTGGTACAGGCCAAGGTCAAGAGCATTTTAACATGAAAGGCTTCATCTTTGTCCTCATCTCACCCCATACATTTCCCAATTCACAAAAAAATTCCTACGAAACAGACGCTGCACCAGTTGGGGAAGAGGGCAGTGTACTAAATTCGAGGAAGAATCCTCTAAGATTGAAAGAGCACAAACCTACAACATACTACAAGACTATCCTAAAACTGACACTAAATCAACCATGGAAGAGGACCTAACTACCTCATGGAGGACTGCCCTAAAAATGACAACTGCATCAGCCATGGAAGAGGACCTATATACCTCATGGAGGACTGCCCTAAAATGACAACTGCATCAGCCATGGAAGAGGACCTATATACCTCATGGAGGACTGCCCTAAAATGACAACTGCATCAGCCATGGAAGAGGACCTATATACCTCATGGAGGACTGCCCTAAAATGACAACTGCATCAGCCATGGAAGAGGACCTATATACCTCATGGAAGACTGCCTTAAAACTGACACTGCATCAACCGTGGAAGAGGACCTATCTACCACCTCAGACTGCCCTGAAACTGAACGTACATTATTCTGAGGAGCCGAACGACCGACACTTAGAAAAAAAAAACTTCACCTGGAGTTCAGGATGTGCTGACTGATGAAGATGCCTTTCCTAGCTCTAGCAAGACGTGTCCTAAATCCGAGTCTGCATCATTCTGGGGAGCATGCCAATCCTCCTCAAAGAATCCCCCCCCCCAACCCTCCCTAAAACTGACACTGCATCGACCAAGGAAGAGGGTGTATCTACTTCATGGAAAACGTCCCTAAAACTGACACTGCACGGCTATCTTCTTGTTCATGTCTTAAGAAGGTTTCTCTAAACCTGATGCCACACCAATAAGCAAAACAAAAACAAAACAAAAAAATAACCAGCCAGCCAACCAACAAATCTCCTCTCCCCTCCCCTCCCCCCCCCCCAAAAAAAAAGAAACAAATAGTATGGAAGACTGTACTACAACCGAAACAGCATCCACGGAGGATAACTTATGGAAGACTGTCCTAAAAAAAAAAAAAAAAAACAAAAAACAAACAACCCACACACACACACACCTGCTGCATCAACCAAGGGAAGGCACGGCCTACGACCTGCCTCAAGGAAAAGGTTTGTACCGAAAACCTACTACTGCATGCATGACCAACCCCTTCCCCCCCCCCCCCCCCCCCCCCCCCCCACCACCACCACCAAAAGAAAATGGCTTATACCCACCTCGAAGAGGCCGCTTTTCGTGTCGCGTCGAATGGGTCCCTCGCCCCTCTCCTTGAAATACTTCCAGAAGTACATGTGCTGCTTGCCACACGTCACCAAGATGGTCTCGTCCAGCGGGAAGAAACATCCACATACCACGGGCTCCTGGTTTGTCTGGAACACAACTCGCTGATGACTCGCTTTTTCTGATTTTTATTTTTATTTTTACTGAACATTTACATCTGGTATCAATAATCAAAATGACGACGTTTCATTGAATACTGTTTCTGACATTAATAAGCAAAATGACGACATTTCATTCAACACTACTTCTGATACTAATAATCAAAATGACGACATTTCATTGGATACTACTTTTGATATCAATGATCAAAACGACAACATTTTGTTGAATACTACTTCCGATGATAATAGTCAACAAAATGACATTTCATTGAACACTGCTTCTGATATTAATGATCAAAATGACGACATTTCATTGAATACTACTTCTGATATTAATGATCAAAATGACGATACTTCATTGAACACTACTTCTGATATTAATGATCAAAATGACGACACTTCACTGAACACTACTTCTGATATCAATAATCAAAATGACGCCATTTCATTGAAGACTACTTCTGATGCTAATGATCAAAATGACGACATTTCATCGAATACTACTTCTGATATTAATGATCAAAATGACGACACTTCATTGAACACTACTTCTGAAGTTAATAATCAAAATGACGACATTATAAGAGGGTAAGAGGAGGGAGAGACGAATGATGGAGAGAAGTAAGGAGAAAGAAAAGGTCAGGAAGATCAGGAGGAAGAGGTAGGGGTGAGGGGGTGGATGGGAGTGGGGCTCTCAAAATGTTTTATATGAAGCTAGATCTAGATCTTGCACACACACAAAGTAATAACAAGATGCGAAGCATATAAACGTACTCTCAGTTTTCCAAACCGCTTATAAATCGGCCAAGTGCTTTGTGAGAAAAAAAAAATAAAGGCAAAATAACGGTTTTAACGGTTATTTAATCGATGTACACCTTTGAAACTGGTATTTTAGTCCTCACTGGGCTAAAGCCTGTGTACATACCAAATTTCATCCAAATCGGACAATATGTCAAGAATAACGGTTTTTAACGGTCAGATTTTGAAACACTGCATGGAAGTGCCATTTGTGTGTGATGACCTTTCTATATACAAAATTGCATTAAAATCCACCAATATATAAAAAATAACGGCAAAATAACGGTTTATCGGTTATATAACCGATATACACTTTTGAAACCAGTATTTTAGTCCTCATTGGGCTAAAGCCTGTGTACATACCAAATTTCATCCAAATCGGACAATATGTCAAGAATAACGGTTTTTAACGGTCAGATTTTGAAACACTGCATGGAAGTGCCATTTGTGTGTGATAACCTTTCTATATACAAAAATTTAATTAAAATCCCCCAATATATAAAAAATAACGGCAAAATAACGGTTTAACGGTTATATAACCGATATGCACTTTTGAAACCGGCATTTTAGTCCTCACTGGGCTAAAGCCAGTGTACATATCAAATTTCATCCAAATTGGACAATATGTCAAGAATAACAGTTTTTAAAGGTCAAACTTTGGAACACTATAAAGAAGTGCCATTTGTGTGTGATAACCTTTCTATATACAAAATTTCATTAAAATCCACCTATATATAAGAAATAACGGCAGAATAACGGTTTTTAACGGTTGTTAAATCCATTTTCAGCATTACATCACTTACATATGGACAGAGGATCCGATTTGTCACAAGATCATCCAAACCGCTTATAAACTGGCCAAGTACTTTCTGAGATATTCCATAAAGAAGAAAAACCGTTACAGGCCGTCACAGCCGCTAGTAACGGTTATAACAGTAAACTAAAACATCGGGCATTATTCGTGCCCCATAATGAACATACCTACAAATTTTCAGAAAGATCGGCCAAGTACTTTCTGAGATATTCCATAAAGAAGAAAAACCGTTAAGGCCGTCACAGCCGTTAGTAACGGCCTCAACGGTAAACTAAAACGTCGGGCATCAAAGATCGACCCAGTAGTTTTGTCTGGAGCGAGTGGAACACATTTTGACCACGGACACACACACACACACACACACACACACACACACACACACACACACACACACACACACACTGGGAGTACAAAAACGGTGGCAGACATAATCCTTTTACCTGTGTACCATCAATTCACCGTTAAGAATCAAACAAACAAACAAACAAACAAACAACCCCCCTCATGATTCAAGACACCGCTTATGCAGATTACACATTGACTGGTGGAATAAAGGTGAGTATGTTATCAGCCCTTATCAACCTCATCGTGTGATTGATCATGATCACTGCTTTTACATCACTTACGTTATATCATCATGCTGTTATTGCCTTAATCTTCATGACGTCACGGCATCGTCATTCTGAAATACAGTTCCCTATATACAATTTAAAAAAAAGTAAATTTTGACCTCACAGAGTAAACCAATCAAAGGTATACAATGTTGCCTTTGTAGCCATGATTCTCGAAGACTAACCCACCGACATGCGTGTAGTTTTAGTCATGACTCTTGAAGGCTTCAACCCACCGACAAGCGTGTAGTTTTAGCCATGATTCTTGAAGACTTTAACCCACTGACAAACGTGTAGTTTTAGCCATGATTCTTGAAGGCTTTAACTCACCGACAAGCGTGTAGTTTTTGGCCATGATTAGTGAAGGCTTTAAACCACCAACAAGCGAGTAAGTTTAGCTGTAATTCTTGAAGGCTTTAACCCACTGACAAACGTGTAGTTTTAGCCATGATTCTTGAAGGCTTTAACCCACTGACAAGCGTGCAGTTTTCGGCGTGATTCTTGAAGACTTTAACCCACTGACAAACGTGTAGTTTTAGCCATGATTCTTGAAGGCTTTAACCCACTGACAAACGTGTAGTTTTAGCCATGATTGTTGAAGACTTTAACCCACTGACAAACGTGTAGTTTTAGCCATGATTCTTGAAGGCTTTAACCCGCCGACAAACGTGTAGATTTAGCCATGATTCTTGAAGGATTTAACCCACCGACAAGCGTGTAGTTTTAGCCATGATTCTGAAGGATTTACCACGACAAGCGTGTAGTTTCGCATGATTCTTGAAGGCTTTAAACACCACACGAGAAGTTTCGAGTTTAAGTTTAGCTGATTTTAATTCTGAAGGCTTACCACTGACAAGCGTGTAGTTTGCCATGATTCGTGAAGCTTTA
>CM031611.1:49091166-49098666 GCA_018398815.1 Conus ventricosus | reverse complement strand
AAAAGAAAGCAAGAAAGAAACAAACAACAAACAAATTGAACCATGCGAACAGAAGTTGAATAGTTTGGGGACACGTTAAAATGAACACTGTACTTTGAGCCTTATGCATTTGTGGCCTACGGGATCTAGCCACTGTTGTTTTCATCATTTGAAATCCCGTCTTGTTTCGTTCAAACTTGGACAGCAGTCGAAAGAGCACGTACCTCACTCATCAGCGGTCGAAAATACGCACCAACATTTTGGGGTGAAGACAGTTCACTTACTCATGGGAGAGAAACACACACACACACACACACACACACTCTCTCTCTCACACACGCTCACGCGCGCGCACGAGACAGGCAGGCAGGCACGCACACAGGATTGGTAGGTACTATGCACTTCTGTTTCAATTTCTTTTTTTCATTTTCTTTTCTTTACTTTACTTTAACTTCAACGATCAAGTCAATTCGTGTGTGAAAACTAAATCGTTTTTCCGTCCGGGGAAGTACTACTTTAGTACGTGCTGAAAGCGTTATATCCCGTGCACTTTTTTTTTCTTTTTCTAATGGATCTTTCCTCCAGAGTAAAGGGGGAGGGGGGGGGGGGGGGGGGGGGGGGGGGGGGGGGGGGGGGGGGGGGGGGAGGGGAGAGAGAAACATTAACCGTTTAGTTCATAGGACTAGAAAAAAGTGTTGATAGCCCATCAAAACATATTCTTTCCTAGACAGACACAGACATCGGTTCGCAAACAGTAGCTTGACGCTGTTTATGCTCCGTAGAAAATTGGTAATGATCTTGATAAGCGGATCCTGGATCTGCTGTTTTGATTCAGATCGGCAGCACAAATCCGCACCACAATTCGGCAAATTCTACATTTACCCCTGTGTAGTACGAAAGAAAAAGAGAGACCTTTCTCGAACTTGCATCAAAAAAAAAAAAAAAAAAAAAAAAAAAAAAAGCCCAATTTTGGTTCCGCGCGAATGCCATGATCAAGGGAGGTCACTTTTATTGGCTTAGTAACGACAGGCAGGTTTTAAACGGGTTTTGTTTGTTTGTTTGTTTTATAAAAAGGCTTTCTTAAGTGTTTAGGGTCAGGGTGAGATCTTCATTGGGTTGGGTTGGCCTGGCTTTCCGCAGAAGTGCAGACGGCAGAATTTCCCTACAACCTTCAATGAATGGTGAACCCGAAACTCTGCGGATTTTCATACATGGAAAATGCTGTCTTTTTTTTATTTTTAAATAGAAAGTTGCCTTTCAGTGCTTCACGTAGCAGAGTACCTGGCGGAAAATATGGACACTGCCCCACATTGAAATCAGTTCGTACTGGGGTCACACTGATCTCTCCACCAACTGTTGTTCAGATCGGTTCTACAGTTTTTGCGTCATTTGTTTTCTTTTAAAGAAACGGACAAACAAGCAAACGGGCATGGATGGTGGAGGGAGGGAATGCTTTGTGCAAAGGCGTATTGTATTTCATATAGCCTAACTAACAGTACTTTCAGTATGTACGTATCTATGTTTCATCGTTGACATTCTTATACATCTGTATAACTGAACGCATGAGAGTGTGTACGTATGTATGTATTTATGTATGCAAATATATGGCAGAGACTGAGTATGCAATAATTAGTATTGCATTGTAAAGCTTATCAATATAATGTACGTAAAATTGTTTGCTTTTTTTCTTCTTCTCGTTTTTCTGTCCTTTTCTTCTGTTTTTTTTTCTTTTTTTTTTTTAGCTGCCAATACTAGTTTTCATTGTAATATGGTACTGTGCTTGTACGTCTTGTGTAAAAAACAACAACAAAAAACAAAAACAAATCCAAACTGAAACTGGAGACAAAAACAAAAGTACAGAAAATGCACTCACGCATACACCAACGCCGTGACAACAAAACCGTGACAACGAACAGTATCTGCCAGGCGCCGGTCACGCGTTAAACTCGTCACACTTTCGTACAACATTTCTTTTTTAGTTCATTGCTCACGTAGACAGCTTACTGATTGTTCACTACACTGTGTGTATAAACAGATGCACACCATAAACAGCCAGCCTAAACCTCATTACATCCACACACTTATAACTATGTGGATATAAAAAGACAAGATAATACCAGAGAGTGTATTGCCTATCATGGGAGAGAGAGAGAGAGAGAGAGAGAGAGAGAGAGAGAGAGAGAGAGAGAGAGAGAGAGAGAGAGATTCCTTGGGTCATTTGGCCCATACATACACACACACACGAACGCGCGTGAGCATGCAGATACATACACAAACATACACTCATTCACACACACACACACACACACACACACACACACACACACACACACACACACACAAACACACACGCGCGCACGCGCGCGTAAACACACAGACACACACCCATCCATCCACCCCCCACCCTCCACACACGCGTATACGCTCACACCCACACACGCATACACACACGCGTGCGCGCGCGCGCGCACACACACACATACACACACACACACACACACACACACACACACACACACACACACACACCGGACTCACCACCCCTTCGGAAGTCTTGCCGGCCATCTGACCCGAGGCGATGATGGGCTCCGCAGGGTGAAGGGTCAGGCTGAAACATCAAAGGTGAGGGGTCAGGCTGAAACATCAAAGGTGAGGGGTCAGGCTGAAACATCAAAGGTGAGGGGTCAGGCTGAAACATCAAAGGTGAAGGGTCAGGCTGAAACATCAAAGGTGAAGGGTCAGGCTGAAACATCAAGGTCGTCAGTGCCACTGGGGAATGTCAGCCCCACCACCACCACCCACCACAATACGATCACCACAACAACACATCACCACCACACAACACAATCACCATAACACACCACAACACAATCACCACCACAACACAATCACCACACCACAACACAATCACCACACCCACAACACAATCACCACCACAACACAATCACCACACCACAACACAATCACCACACCACAACACAATCACCACCACAACACAATCACCACCACAACACAACACAACACAACACAACACAACACAACACAACACAACACAACACAACACAACACAACACAATCACCACCACAACACAACACAACACAACACAACACAACACAACACAACACAACACAATCACCACAAACACAATCACCACCACAACACAACACAACACAACACAACACAATCACCACCACAACACAATCACCACAATCACCACCACACAACACAATCACCACCACAACACAACACAATCATCACCACACAACACAATCACCATAACACAACACAACACAATCACCACCACACAACACAATCACCACCGCAACACAACACAATCACCACCACAACACAATCACCACCACACCACACCACACCACACCACACCACACCACACCCACACCACAACACAACACAACACAACACAACACAATCACCACAAACACAATCACCACCACAACACAATCACCACCGCAACACACACAATCACCACCACACCACACCACACCACACCACACCACACCACACCACACCACACCACACCACAACACAACACAACACAACACAACACAATCACCACAAACACAATCACCACCACAACACAATCACACAATCACCACAACACAACACAACACAACACAACACAACACAATCACCACAAACACAATCACCACCACAACACAGTCACCACAATCACCACAACACAACACAACACAACACAACACAACACAACACAACACAACACAACACAACACAACACAACACAACACAACACAACACAATCACCACAAACACAATCACCACCACAACACAATCACCACAATCACCACAACACAACACAACACAACACAACACAACACAACACAACACAACCACCACCCTTCTTCTTCTCCTCCATCTCACTCCTCCTTTTTTCTCATTCAAGCAGTCCATGGACCATATTTTCTTGTTTTTTTTTTCCCTTTTCTTTTTGCTTTGTTTCTCCGTTTTTCTTTTTTGTGAGAATACTTTGGTATTGTAGACTGCGGTATGTCTCTATCAGATGCCAAGGGAGCACAGACACAATCAGCCGTGCCTCCCTGACGAGGGCGATCCAGCGGACGAAAGGCCTAGGAGCAGGCAGTATGACTAGTTCGGTCTTCAAGATGGGCTACCAAGGTCTCCATAGCCTGCTTGCGAAGCATCTTATATATATATAACATAATTTCCCTGACTTTTTCGTTCTTATTTTTCTTTATCCTCCCCCCACCTCTTCCACCCCCCCCCCCTCGAATCTTTGCTAGGTCTTTAATATAACGACGGAAGAATTGTCAGCAGACATGTTTATCCCAAATTTGTGTACCTGTAATATCTCAGGCAAAAACCTGTAATTTGAAAAAAAAAAACCCAAACCAAACCAAAACAAAACAAAACAAACAAAAAAACAAAAAAAACAAAAAAAAAAAGAAAAAACACGTAATCTTCACAATCGCAATATTTTCGGAACTTTTGAAGATTTGGAAGAGTCGGCCGTTGGCGTGTAAGACTGCTTCATTGCCATCTTTGACAAGGTAAAAGACGCAAGGCACGCTGGAAAATGTCTATTTACTGCTTTTGACCGAAACGGTAGCAGATGAAACTTCACGTTTAACAATTTTCTTTCTTTGTTTTTTTCCCGTATTTTTTTTTTTTGGGGGGGGGGGGGGGGGGGGGGGGGGGTCTTCCCGTGATTTCTTTTTTTTTTCCGTAAAAATTACGGCAAAATCGTAAGGGTAAACAGGTCTGTGTTAGCTTGTACTTGCTTTTCTTCCACTATTAAATTGTTCAACATATGGCTTGATCATTCAGTTGGAGATTGCATCTCTTTCGAGATCCAAGTAAAGGCTGTCCCGCATACAATTCTTTGCTGCTGAAAATGCTGGGGTTATTGAACAGCTTGGGTTGAGCCCTCTTGACTGTTGAGCACTTTCTGAGCTCATTACAGACGTCACGGCTTACCACGTCACTTCCTCCGTGTGGCCCAGGTAGTGACGTTGCTTGTGCTTGTGCTCCTGCCAGTTGATGTCGTACAGCACCACGATGGAGGCCACGAAGTACACCAGTTCCTCCGTCTGAGGCAGCACCTCCAGGTTCTGCCGGTGCTCGTGACCGCCGAACCCGTACCTTGGTGACCGTCAAGGGCAATGGTAATGGTAATAGTACTGGTAATAGTAATGGTAATGTTGCTTTTTACCCAGCCGACCGCAAAGGGCCATATCAGGGCTGTCGCCGCGTTGAAGTCAACTCACAAGTCATTAGAAAACAAACAAAAACTAACAAACAGACAAACAAACAAAAAACCCTCATTCACAGAGCTCTTGAAAACACGCCTTCCAAAAACACACCGGAAATTTTTTGTGTGTTAAAAATCTTTCCTCGGTAAAAAAAAGAAGAAAAAAAGTCTTAGATCAGATGAAAAATGCTTGTTAATCTCCCTCAGAAATTCAAAGATCACATCAGGTGGGGCCATCTCTGGGATTGTCAAGGGAAACCACTGACTGCCGTATCCCATGACCTAATATTGTTGTTGCATCATAATACCTGCCATATTTGGAATAAGGGACATCCGGGGATTTATTAGTAAAGAAAAGGTGGTTTTGTGATGACAAGACTGTATCAGTTTCATCAAGGAGGCGTCACCGCGTGCGGACCAGTCCATATACGCTACACCACATCCGCTCAGTTTGGAGACCACACTGTGCATGAGAATACTGTCCAAAATAACTAATCCCTACCTTTGGACTGTCAACCCAGAAGAACCAGGTCCTTTTTCTTTGTGATCACAACACTTTGTTAAAAAAAAAGATGAATCCGTACCTTTGGACTGTCAACCCAGAAGAACCAGGTCCTTTTTCTTTGTGATCACAACACTTTGTTAAAAAAAAAGATGAATCCGTACCTTTGGACTGTCAACCCAGAAGAACCAGGTCCTTTTTCTTTGTGATCACAACACTTTGTTAAAAAAAAAGATGAATCCGTACCTTTGGACTGTCAACCCAGAAGAACCAGGTCCTTTTTCTTTGTGATCACAACACTTTGTTAAAAAAAAGAAGATGAATCCGTACCTTTGTCACTGTCAAACCAGAAGAACCAGGTCCTTTTTCTTTGTGATCACAACACTTTGTTAAAAAAAAGAAGATGAATCCGTACCTTTGTCACTGTCAAACCAGAAGAACCAGGTCCTTTTTCTTTGTGATCACAACACTTTGTTAAAAAAAAATCCGTACCTTTGTCACTGTCAAACCAGAAGAACCAGGTCCTTCTTCTTCCTCAGCCAGAAGGACCAGGTCATTTTCCTTCGTGATGACCAGACTGTTAAAAAACGAACAATCCGTACTTTGTGACTGTCCAGAAAAACCACTGACAGCCAGGAGGGACCAGGTTATTTTTCTTTGTGATGATAAGACTGTTAAAAAAAAAAAAGAATAATCAATAATCCGTACCTTGTGACTGTCAAGAAAAACCACTGACAGCCAGGAGGGACCAGGTTATTTTTGTTTGTGATGATAAGACTGTAAAAAAAAAGAAAAGAAAAATCAATAATCCGTACCTTGTGACTGTCAAGAAAACTGCTGACAGCGCAGTGGCCTAGGTCATTTTTCTTTGTGATGAAATAATCAGTACCTTGGTGACTGTCAAGGACACCACTGACAGCGAGGACGGACAAGGTCATTTTTCTTTGTGATGACAAGACTTTGGAGGAGTGGAGGTCAGGGAGGGTGGGGGGTGGGGGGTGGGGGTGGGTGGGTGTTGTTTGTTTGTTGTTGTTGTTGTTTTTTTTTAAACCAGAATACAACCCGCCGATGCAGCAGAATCACTTATCGGCGTACAAAGGAATTCAGAGGTCGACTGTGAGTCACTGTCAACTTATTCAAACTTCACGGTAAGAAAAGGGAAACTCGTAATTGTGTAAGTGCGTGTGCGTGCGTAGACACCTGTGCGCGCGCACGTGTGTGTGTGTGTGTGTGTGTGTGTGTGTGTGTGTGTGTGTGTGTGCGCGCGCGCGCACGTGTGTGTGTGTGTGTGTGTGTGTGTGTGTGTGTGTGTGGTGTGTGTGTGTGTGTGTGTGCGCGTGCGCGCGCACTTGTCCGTGTATGTCAGCATGCATGTTTGTGTGCGAGTTCTCATGGTAGAGAGAGAGAGAGAGAGAGAGAGAGAGAGAGAGAGAGAGAGAGAGAGAGGAGAGAGAGAGAGAGAGAGAGAGATTGGGTGTGAAAATTAATGGAGAGACATTTTGCAACAAAGAGAGAGAGAGAGAGAGAGAGAGAGAGAGAGAGAGAGAGAGAGAGAGAGAGAGAGAAAACACGGGAGAGAGAAAAAGGGTTGGGGGGGGGGGGGGGGGTACAGCAGATGAAAGGTATAGGGTGGGCGGTGAGGGTGGGGGTTGGCGTGGCAACGACAAAAAGATACACCCAGTTCAGCTTGAAATTCTTGTGTGGCTTGCTTCCGTCACAGTCCAGTGACATGATGGACGCTGGTGCGTAGAAGTCTGGGAACAGAACGGA
>CM031611.1:49009141-49084141 GCA_018398815.1 Conus ventricosus | reverse complement strand
GCGGTCTTTGGTCCTCGGGGGCCCATTTAACTTGATTTAGGGGGTTGAAGGGATTGAGAACAACGTCCCCCTCCCCCCCCCCCACCCCCCCCCCTTTCCTTTTTTTTTGGGTGTCTTTTCGTGATCCCGACAAAGAAAAACCTAGGGGAGATGTGGACGAACGTATTGTAAAAAGGGCAATGAGACAATGCTTTTGGGGATGTGTTGTGTTATGAGTGATACCTAGGAAATGTTGGGGGTTATTTGTGATGGATTATGCGCAGATAATTTTGAGTGGTTTGCCGCCAGCTGTGTTTTAGAATATACGACCCGCAAATAATGCTGGGCGTAAGGTAGATAGCATAAAGCAGCAGCCGTCGACGGGGGAAAAGGGATAGTGTGACAGGAGAGGGATAGATGTTTTGATAATGGGGAAAGGGTTATGTGGACAAATGAGTGTAATTTTGATGTTGATGGGGACGATAATTCATTGATTGTTTGGGATGTGGTGGGGACAGGTGATCGATAATGCGAATATTTGTGTGGACAGATATGATTTTATGGGTTTTTATGGGTCAGAAGTGGAAATGTGGAAGGTTGTGTGGGTAGATGATTGATAATGTGAATATTGTTTGGGGAAATGTTTGTAATTTGGGGGTAAGGGATGGGACGGGTGATAAACAATGTGAATTTTGTGGGGGCGATGTTGATAATGTGGGAATTTTTGGTGGACAGAAGAGGGAAAAATGTGGAAAGTTGATGTGGGTTGATGTTTGTAATTTGGATATTAATAGGGAAAAGACGGTTAATAATGTGGATATTGAGGGGACAGATGATTGCAGTGGCGAAGATGGAAAATGGGGAAAAATTTGATGTGGGTAGATGATTGTAATGTGGTAGTTGATGTGGAAGACGGTTAAAAAATGTGGATAGTTGATGTGGACAGAGATTGAAAATGGGGAAAATTGATGGGCGATGATGTATTGGGGAGATTTAGGTGGATAGAGATTGATAATGTGGATAGTGTTTTTTTGTGTTGTTAATGGGATAGCTGATGTGGATAGAGGTATAATTGGATGGGGTGTAGACAGTGTTTTGACAATGTGGAGATTTGATGTTGACAGTGATTGATTGTAACATTTTGGTGGATAGAGGTTTGATAAGTGGATTTGATGTGGTATATGGGTTAAGGGGGATGTTGATGTGAACTTGATTGATAATTTGGGTGTTGATGGGGATAGATGATTGAAAATGGGGAAAATTGGGGGGGACGATGATTGTGATGGGGAAAATCGTTGTAAATGGATGATTGATTGGGGAAAGATATATGAAATGGGTTATTTGATGTGGATAGATGATTGAAAATGTGGATGTTGATGTGGATAATGAGGTTTATTGTGGGTTGAGTGGGCAGATGATTAATATTGGGGATGTTTGGGGTGGAAGGTTTGACAGTGGTAGGTATTTGGACAATGATTGCTAATGTGGATGTTGTGTGGCAGATATTGATAATTGGCGGGTAAAGTGGACGGGGAATTGATAATGTGGATTTTTTATAGAACTAAATTTTGGACGGGCAAAGGAAAAAGGAGATATTTTAATGTTGATGATGGTTGGAGGTGGGGGATAATGGAGGTTTTTTTGTTGGGTATTACCAGTACGTTTCCCCAAGGACAAATAGTTGGCGAAATATTGTAATCTCTCTTTTCCTTCCCCCCCGCCCTCCGATAAAGGCGCGACACCCCAGGTTTTTTTCTCCTCTTCCCCCTCTTTCCCACGCACCGCGGGCGCGCGGGGCACCCGGGGCCACGTTGTTTGCACCAATGGGACACACTTTGAGCTGCGGGAGCCGTGCGGGCCGCGTGCGCATCCCGGGGCGCACGTGGGGTGCATCGCCGCACACACCACACCAGACACCCTATTGCCCCGCACGACACAACGCATTCGGGGACACGCAGTACGCATGCATCGCGCACCGTTTTTTGGGGCATTTTAGGAAACATAAAGGAAACCGAGAGGATGACCATTCCCCCATTCCCCCTTTATCCCTTCTTTTCCCCCCGTTCTCCCCCCCCCAAAACCCCGGTCCTTTTCTTCTTTTTTAGTGGGCCCATGGTTCTTTTTTGTCCCCCGGTGTGGGGCCCATTCGTTTTTTTGCCCCAAAACCCAAGGACCCCGCTGTTTTCAAATGTTGCTAAATACAATGCCGATAAAAAGGATATAAACGGGTTTTAAAATTTATGGAGATTAATAAAGAATTGAAAGAGGAATGACACCAAGTTGCTGGGGAAAATTAGGTAATTACTGGAATTAATAAGTATGTCTGGTCGACGGTTAGAAAAAGTTAATGGAAATTGTTGTTGAGTGTATTTGTAAAATTTTAGTCCCTTGCAAAATCTGTGGGTTAGTATACAGCTTTTTTCCCATGTGTCAGGGGTGCTTTGCTGGGATATAGAAAGGAAAAGGAGGTATAAGATAAAATTTGATGAGAGCGTGCGGTGAGTGGGGCCGGTGCCATTGGGTGGGGACGGTGTAAGTGTAATGACATGGCGAACAATGTGTAGGTTAAAAAGGGGACGGTGTTGGAAGTCGTTTGATAAATGTATTGATAGAGAGATTGAATGTGTATTGTTGATATTTTGAGGGGTTTTGGGGGGGGGGGGGGGAGAGTGGGTCGCAGCGGCGAGCGCCGCGCCCATTCGCTCGCCCCGTTCGTAGCTTTGGTGCGCGGTGGGCGGGCGGCGGCGCACACACATACTTTTCTCCTCCCTCCCTCCCCCCTTTCTGCCCTTTTCTTTTTTAGTTAAGTTAACACCTGGGGGCGTCATGTTTTTGTTTTTTTTTTTTTTTTTGAAACGATGATATGCATTGCCATTGTAGAACTGTTTTTTCTAATGTCAGAGGGTCTTTTGGGTTTTTTAAATGACTTGCTTCTGTCCCTACATATCCGTTTTGAAGGGCGAAGTATTTTTTAATTGTTTCTTTAACCTTTTGGGTCATGGTGATTTTTTTTTTCTGCTGTCTTTTTTGTTGTATTGGGGAAATGTGGTGCGAGTAGTCTATACACAAGTAAAAAGAATATTAGAGGTGTTAAGTGGAGTTTTTTTATGTGTGACATAAAATGAAAAGGATGTTTTTTTTCATAATTGATTTTTGGAAATGGGTAGCCCTTTTTGGGACCGGGTTCATTTTTTGACCCCCCTTTGCTTTTTTTTCTCTTTTTTCGGTTTCCCGCCCCCTTTCATGCCCCCCCCCCCCCCCCCCCCCCCCCCGCCCCCCTTTCCCCCCCGGGCCCCCTTTTCCCCGCGCGTCCGGGGGGCCGGTTTTTCCCAAAAAAAAAAAAGGGGGGGAGGGGGGGGGGGTTGCGGTGATATCCCCCCCCCCCCAACCCAATTATTCCGGGGAGGGAAACAATTTGTTGGGAGGCTTTTTAAAAAAAAGGTTATCCTGGAAAATTTTAAAAATTAACAGAACCAAATTTTAAAAAAAGGGCCCGAATGGTGATTCCCACCCCAACCCTACAACCGGGCCTGTTTTTTTGGGCGGGCGCGCGTTTGCGCCCCGGCGGCGTGGTGGGTTGCGCCGCGGGCGGCCGCGGCGCCCGGCCCGGCGGGCGCGGGGGCTGAAATACCTTTGTGTTATGATGTATATGTATGTAGTGTAAGCATGTGTGTGTGGTGTTTTGTGGGGTTTGGGTGTGTGTGGACCACTTTTTTTTTTTTTTTTTTTTTTTTTTTTTCCCTTAGGGCGGTTTTTTTCTTTATGTTAAAAACCCTATTCCTTTTTTCATGTTTATTTATGCTTTTTTTTTTTCTCCTATGCGCCTTCAGCTTGCCGCGTTGGTCAAAACAATTTCTGACTTAATTGGAATAAAATCTTTGCTTCTAGTATTGTTTTATTTCGCAATTGCATTGTTTACTTTTATGTATTTTTAAAGTTTTTGTTTTTTTTCTTTTTGTTTTTTGGTTAGATTTAAGTGGCACAAACCGAATTTATTGTGTTTTCTTTCTTTTTTTCCCTAATTATTTATTGGGGTTTTGTTGTGGCACGACTGAAAGCAAAAGGACACCCCGATGAGTGAAGGACAAAAGTGAAAAGTAAGACAGTCAAAGGCAAAGGATTCAATAACAATTATCTTTGAATTTGCAAGGTCTTGGAGGATCTCAAAAAGAAAAGGGTTATTGCTTTTTTAAGACA
The DNA here is from genome assembly GCA_018398815.1 of Conus ventricosus. Lineage (NCBI taxonomy): Eukaryota > Metazoa > Mollusca > Gastropoda > Neogastropoda > Conidae > Conus > Conus ventricosus. The sequence continues at coordinate 49,079,965 of CM031611.1, read as the reverse complement.
AAAAAAACCCTCTTTTATTTTCTACGTACTCATTTTACAAGTAAATTAGAGCGAGTTTAAAAACTGAAAGGGGGATGAAAAGTGTATTTGCTTCCAAAAATTCTCGATAAAGGTTGCAAAACTTTTCAAATAACTTTGAATTCAAAATAAAGAAAAAATTTTAAAATGCCATGGTAATTTTTAATGTAACTATCAATACAATGGGAAAGACTTAGTATTAGGAATTCTATGGCCAAATAAGGAGAACCCCTCCCTTTTTGAAAAAAATAAAATTAAAAATAGGATTTAAATCCCCAATATAAAAAGGGGGGACTGGAAATTGGTCCTTTATCCCAGCATAGATTATTACAATTTTTTAAAAAAAATTTAAAAACGCTTGCGCACAGGGAAGAAGTTACGGAAAATTAGCAAATTAGGTAGTATTTTGGGGGTTGAACCAAAAAACCCCAGGCGATTCCTGGAGAAGACCAAACCGTTTCAACAAGTAGGCAATTTTTTTTTCTGTGAACCCTTAATTACTTATATGAAAGAGCTGAATTTTTGTTCGGTAAAGAAAAAGATCCCTTTGTTTAAAATAAATATTTTTTTTAAAAAGAAGAGAGGTGAAAGGGTTCGGAAATTTAATTCTTCCCTTAAAAGATAAGGTATGTAAATTAGTGAGTGAAACGATTGAAAGAACAAGGAACAATAGCATTACTGCCTTATAATAAAAATCTGTCATAAAATCCCGCTGTCAAATTATTCTCAATTTTGACCTTTTTTTTTTAGAAACACTAAAATTTGGGAAATAAAAGGGGGAACAATTTCATTCAGTATTCGCAAAAAAAAGAAAAAGTAATGAAAAAGAAAAAAAAATTGAAAAAGAAAACAAGATTAGAAAAGTAAAAATTGCTTAAAGGAAACAGACCTGGAGTCTTAAAAAAAAAAAAGGGGCTCAGTGAGTTAAGGAAATCGAAAAATTTACGGAAAAATAATACGATCCGAGCGAAATGGGCTTTTAGGGGAAAAAAAAAAGCATATTTTTGTTCATTGAGAAAAGGAATTCGTGCAAAAGAATCTTTTAAAAAAATCACTGTCAAGGAACAACTTGACGAAACGGGTGATTGTTAAAAGGAAAAAAGAACTATTTGAAATTTAATGCAGAAAAGGAAATATTCGATATGAAATTTGGGAAAAAATTTTTGGGTAACCTGCCCAAAACTAAATCAGTAAATCCCCAAAACCTGGAGGGATTAATCACATTGAAGAAGCTACAAAATCCTAAAAAAATGGAAAATGATAAGAGTCCCGGAACAGACGGATGACGGTAAACTTCTTTAAATTTTTTGGGACATTTTGGGATTTTGTTGTCCCTTCCAAAAGAGGGGTACGTAAAGGAGGAATGTCTGTAACACAAAAAGGGAATAAAAAAAATTGGTCTTCCCCAAAGGAGAGAAAGAAGGGAAAACTTGAGAACTGGGGCCATCTCCTTTTTAAAGTAACGTACAAATTGCTTCGCTGATTGCAAACGAATAAAAAATGTTTGCCAAAGCTCATAAAGGGACCGAGGGTTTCGTTCCGGGGAAAATCATAGGGGATGTTTTGAAAAATAAGTTTAAAACCCTTATTTGAGGTGATCCTTACGAGGTTATTAATTTCTGTCGACTTCGAAAAGCTTTGATTCAGTTAACTGGTTTAAAGAGTAAAATTTGGTGCATTCGGGATTTGGGAAAAGGTATTCAACGATGGATGCATTTTTTTTGTTTAAAATAAAATCTTACGTGATAGTGAATGGGAAAAAGGGGTCTTCAAGTTTTTTTTGGGAAAAGGTTGCCGTCAAGGGGCCCTTTCTCCATATTATTTGTTTTGGGGTAGAAAATATAGGCCCGATAAGGCAAGACCCCCATATCAAAGGCATAAGATGAAAAAAAAAAAATTCAAAATAAATCAGTTTGCAGCGACACCATTACGTTTAAGGAGATAAAAAATATAAGAAAAGCTTTTAGAATCTTTCGAATTTGAGCAAACATTGGCTAAATTGAAATATGAAAAAAACCTTTTAAAGTTTTTTGGGACAGGGGAAAAATTCCGAAAACATTTTTACCCTACTTAAAAAGGAATGGAACCCTCGGTTCAAAATTCAGGACTGTGGTTTACAAAAGTCTATCAAAGACGGAAATTATTTGAAATACAAAATTCCAGAAGTCCCAAAACCTGTTTAAAATATGGTCAAAAGAAAAATAAAACCCATTTGGAAGAGTTTGGCTAATCATTGTAATATCAAAATGGTGTACTTAGGATTTCCCTTTACGAAATTCGTCCCCAGATCGCTTTTTCAGAAAAAGTGTTTCAAATTTGTTTGGAATAATAAAATGTTAAAATCAAAAAAAAAACTCAATACATAATTTAAAAAAAGGGGGGAAGGTATACCCCACCTGAAAAATTTTATCACTCCTTAAAATCGCCCGGATCGGGAAAGGGGTATATGCAGACCAATGGAAAAAAAAAAATTTTCTTCATTAGTCCCCAAATAGGGATCTTTTGGATATGGCCCCCGACGATTTGTTAAAGCAAAGTTTTAAAAGATTTTGGAAAAGGGCTTTCAGTCATATCAAAGTTTTTCAAACAGGAAATTAATGAAAGTCAGATTTGCCACGAACCTATCTTTTGTAATGAAAAGTTCAATTTGGGGGGAAAACGTTCTTTTTAAAAAATGGAGAGAAAACATATTTCTAGTCAAACTTTACTCACGAGGTGGAAATTTTCTTTAAAAATGCCCCGAACTGTCGAAGAAAAGGGTTTATGTCAATTTTTTAATCAAATTTTAAATTGCGTGGGTTCATAAAGTATACAAAAAAAGAGACGATTGAATTCAAAAGTAACATTTGGGGAAGATAAAACTTTTGCATTCAAAAAATTTTTTAGTGTTAATAAAGGATCAGTTTATTTTTTTATGGTGGAAACCCCTGAATTTTAAAATTTGGATTACAAGTGGGAACAAAGTCTTAATATCCCAAATTTTTGGGTAGAGGTATGAAAAGGATTAAGAAAATTTAAAGAAAAAAAAACTGAAAAGGTTTCCCAAGTTTAAAAATGCACAGAATTTTGGTAACAAAATAGTGTGTTTAAAGTATGCAAATTTTGTGCGACAAATTAATTTTGCATCAGCGAGAAACTCAATTAACCACTATCGGGAATGTGAGTTTACCCGTATTTTCTGGGAAAAAAACCCGGATGAGTTCTGAAAAATTAATGTTTTCCCCGTGTAAGATTATCACTTAACGTGGGGGTTTTTTTTATTTGGGAGGATGAGAAAACAAAAAAAGCGTTGCTTGACCTGTAAATTTTTAAAGGGGAAAATTTTTCATATATAAAAAGTAATTAAGAAGACAAAACCTAATTAAACTTTTTTTTGAAGGAGCTGGACATAGAATAAGTGGAGAAAAATTATGTCATTATTTGGTGAATTATGACATACTTAACAAAAAAAGGTCACTTTTTTCAAATACAGGAACTAATGGGTATTTTATGTTCTTTGAAAGGGATGCGCAAGGGTGTGCGTGTGGAGTGGTGTTATTTGAGCGTTTTATGTTAATAATACTGTTACTCTTTTTCTTCTTTTAAACTCGTCGCAGCCTGGGTACCACGTTAATGCCAGTTTTTGAATTTTTTCGGCTGTGTGCCCTGTTAAAAAAAAAAGAAAAAAAAATGCATGACAAATTTTTATGCGTTGGATATGTGCCCCCAGGGTTTTGATTTTTTTTTGTTTTGTATTTGTCTTGTATGTTTTGGACAATTAAAAAAAAAAAAAAAAAAAAAAAAAAAATAATGTAGTAACAAAACTGAAAAATGTCCATACGTTTGCTCAGTAAAAAAAAATTCAGAATATTCTCCTGCATGCATCAAATGAGCTGGTGTATGGAGAAACGGGGAGATAGATATTCTTGACGTGTTACAATGACTTTTAAAAAATGCATTAAATAGTAAGACTGGTCAGACTCCCTATGTGTCCAGAATATGTAGGCAAGCTTATGAAATGCCCATGTAACAACACAAATCTGGTCAGTTTGGTTGGTTGTCGGCTCTACAGAAGCTTACCAGCCGCCGTGGCGAAGTGGTTAGTGTTGCGGACTCCCGGCTGGGAGGGTTCGAATCCCATCAGAGTCATGTGGGTTTATCTACCCCGACTGGCTCCTACCCAGAATTGAGTTTGCTACAGGCTCAGTCGGGAAGACTGGGACCACACAGTCGAGTTTCATCCACTTAATGGATGCGTCTCTGAGAGTGTTGCTCAAATTTCCTGAGCAACACTGCAGGTGTCTGTATCTCTCAGGCCTGGTTAATACCAGGATATGTTATGAAAGGAAGCGTAGAGTACAGCCCTGTCATGTAGTCTCAGACCGGAATGGAAATCTGTAGCATCATCTTCATCATCCTCATTCTCATCGATCAGCATAACAACAGAAGACTGACAGAAAATGGCTTTGGTATTGCTTGGCTGAGCCAAGGAGTTGGTTATGAATAGGATTTTATGGGGGAATTCAAAGACAGACTTATGTCTTGTTTCAAGTGAAACTGGCGTTCAGAAGTAGATGGTAATTAGAAATATAGATATTTCTGGTGGTGTTGTTTTTTTTTTGGCAAGAGCTTTTTTTTTCAGGTAGAAAAGTTTCTTACATTAGCTACAATAGATGGCACAGAGACAGTTTCATCAGATTCAGTTTGAGGGTTACTGGTCTGAAAAAAAAATCATTAGCAGAATGGTTTTTAAGTCACGAAAGATCAGATGACATGATCTGTCCATTTTATAGAAGTGAATGTGAAATTGAAGAACACTTTTTGGTTCATTATACTGCTTATTGTGTGACAAACGTAAATGCTGCAGTGTATTAAATTCTTTTTCCTACCGCCCTAATAGCTCAAGTATTGCTTCGTAATGAACGGGTTGTAAAGGATCCTCTTAATTATCTAGCTAAAGCCATTTATGTGAGAAAAAAGATCATTGAACAATGCACCGTTGAATTTCAGGATGATTCAGAGAGTGTGTGTGTGTGTGTGTGTGTGTGTGTGTGTGTGTGTGTGTGTGTGTGTGTGTGTGTGTGTCCGTACGTGTGTGTGTGTGTGTGTGTGTGTGTGTGTGTGTGTGTGTGTGTGTGTGTGTGTGTGTGTGTCCGTCTGTGTGTGTCCGTGTCCATGTGTGTGTGTGTCTGTGTCCGTGTGTGTGTGTGTGTGTGTGTGTGTGTGTGTGTGAGTGTGCGTGTGTGTGTGTGTGGGGAAAGGGGGGGGGAGGGAAAGAGAGGATGAAGGGGAGGGGAGAGTGAGAGTGAAGGGGATTGGATGGGAGAGAAGGAACAGTGTGTGTTCATGTGAAATTTCAGCCTTTGGTATCATGAATACATTGTTCTCCCCTTGTTTATAGAGCTCAAGAGCTAAATGGGCAGTAAAACATGTCAGTGTCAGTCTCTCTCTCTCTTTTTTTTCTCTTTCTGTCTGTCTGTCTGCCTCTCGCTCTGCCTGTCTGTCTGTCTCTCTCTCTGTGCCTGTCTTTCCCCTCTGTCTGTTTTTCTGTCTGTCTCTCTGCCTGTCTGTTCCTCTGTCTGTCTGTCTTGTCTGACTGTCTGCTTCTTTTTTTTCTCTCTCTGTCTCTGTCTCTCTCTCTCATAAAACACACACACACACACACACACACACACACACACACACACACACACACACACACACACACACACACGCACACAGGCACACACGCTCACATTCACATACAAGCACATTATGAAGATAGGGGGAGATGAACGGGTAATGGTGACTGCCGAAAGATAATGTCGCATTTGTGGAAATCTGGTCATTCACAGGAAATAATTTATATGTAAGGACTGCAGGTAGAGGGAGTGGGGCAGATAAAGATTCCTTCCAAACCCAGTGCATGCCAGGGAAATGTCATGGAGTATAAATGGGGTGGGGGGGGGGGGGGGGGGGGGGGGGGGGGACACACCAAAGTCATCCATAATGGGATCAACAGGACTGGCAGATGGATTCCATGTGTTTGTTAAAGATACAGTGTCAATAGACAGGAGAAGAAAAAAAAAACAGCTTTCAACTCATGCATCAGACATGGAACAGAACATGGTTTGTTAAATGTTGCTTGTTTCGCTGCAATGATTATTAAAAAGAAGGAAACAATAAAGACCTTGGTCTCTAATGTTAAAAACAGAATTTAGCGAAATGTCGTTTCTGAACAATGTCTGTGCATGCGGATGCAAACAGTGTTCACTTGTTAGAGTGGGGGAAAAAAATCGCTGGCAACCGTTGGCACGTTGGAAGAAAAGAACCTTCTACCTCAGAGAAGGTGAGTGGGGGGAAGGGAGGAGGGAGGAGGGAAGGAGGAACGAAACAAAAGCAGTATTCATGGAGCTTTAGCCTTCATGTGGTTTTTGTTTCCCCCTGCTGCATGAGCTATGCAAGCTAGCTTTCTGGATAAAAAGAAATGGAATTATCAGTTTCAGCTTCATTGTGGCCAGGCTGTGATTACTCAGGGTGAATTCAGAGGTGTTGCCACAGAGAAGAGTCAAGACCTATCATGAAACAAACAAACAAACACCGTGAACCAACAAACAACACAGTACTATGCACACTAGTTCACATCGTGATTCGCCTTGGCTTAAGGCTGTGTCAGGCCAGTTGACATAGGCTAGAACACCAAGGCTACATCAAAATGTTAATATGCTCTGCATAGTTATGCAGGGATTGTCTTCAGTTGTAAATCCCCCGAAGTCGGAGTGTGGCTGCCCATGTGGCGGGGTAATCAAAAACGGTCACACACGTAATATTCTCATCTCCAGCCGATGTATTTGTACCATATAGTGTTCAAGTACTTCGGCTGTTTGGATGATCTCTGGAGTCTTTAAGCCAGGGTACGACAACAACAACAACAACAACATCGTGATTAGCTGATTTGTTGACTTTCCCAGTTTATCCTGAGCTCATCAATACCAGATCAAAAGAAAGGGTTTAAGAAAATGAAAATGAAAAAATAGTAGTGCCACAACAATACAATTTAAAAAAAAGTCACATGGACATACAAAGCCACACCAGGGTGCGTCTTGTTAAGCCCTGGCTCGACAGTCCACAGGGATGAGCGATATCAAACTGCCATTAGGCCACTGATGAGATGAGACTCTGCACTGTTCTGTTTGGTGATGTTCAGTATGGCCCCCTTTGATCCAGCACACACAGGACCATCTTATAAGGCATCTGTCGGTCTCCGGAGACAATGGTGCTGCGCCGTGGATCTGTCAGTTGAGTTGCAGTGCCTGCTGTGGCTGAAGAGCCCGATCCTCAAGCGGCAGACTCTGTTGCAGTTGCTGCAGGTGAAGTCATGGTCATCAGTGTTTGTGGGTGCTGACGCAATTCTTTACTGTCTGCGGCAACTCCGTTCTTCCCACTGGGCCTCTCTCCTCTGCTCTGCTTGCTTGATGCCGGCCTTGATGGTGGACCGCCAGCTGACCCGGTCTGAAGCTGCTGTCTCTGGGTCTGCTGGGTCGAGGCTGCCTGCCCTCAGGTCACGCTTGCATACATCCTTGTAGCATAGGGCGGGCCATCCTGTGGGTCTGGAGCCTGTAGCCAGCTCATTGCACAGCATGTCCTTTGGGATACGACTGTCATCCATGAGGTTGACATGGCCAAGCCAGTGCAGGCGTTTCTGAGTCAGCATGGCGAACATGCTAGGCATCCCCGCCTGGCCAGGACGTCCTTGTTGGTGATGCAGCCCTGCCAAGCAATGCCCAGGAGTTCTCTGAGGCGGCGCAGGTGGAAGGCCTTCAGTCTGCGTTCTTGTTGAGAGTATGGGGTCTGTGCTTCGCTTCCGTGCGTACTAACCTCCTTACTGATGACAACAGTGTCATGGGGGGGGGGGAGGGGGGCAGTGTGAGGGAGGGGGGCAGTATGAGGGAGCATCCCTCTTTGACACAAATTTATGTAAGTGGGGGAAGGAAATGGAAACTTGAAGTGACCATGAGATTCTTGGGATGCTTGGGACGTACAGGCCTGAAGGAAGGGGAAAGGGAAGGACATAGGAAGGAAAGAAGGTGGTAGTCATGGAGTTTCTCTGCAGCCTGTGAATAATGGAAGAACATAGGAAGGAAAGAAGGTGGTAGTCATGGAGTTTCTCTGCAGCCCGTGAATAATGAGGTTTATCTCTTTTGCTCTGTTGGGCAGTTATTGTTGCTGGCGTGCATTACGTAGTGAATGAATAACTGGTTGATTGCTCTGTGTTTCCATTTGAGGGAGTGAGAACGAGAGTATGGAATGTTTGTGTGTGTGTGTGTGTGTGTGTGTGTGTGTGTGTGTGTGCGGTGCTGGTGGGTGGGATGTGGTAGCGATAGGGGTGGGGGAAGGCTGTCTTAGGTGTGGATGTGTGCGTATGATGTGTGTGTTAAATGAGTGTGTGTGTGTGTGTGTGTGCGTGTGTCTGTGTGTGTTTTCAGTATGTGTATGTGAGGACAGTTTTTGTGTTTATGCACGACCTTGCTTTTGTGGTTTGTATGCATGTGAGTATCTTTGTGTGTGTTGTTGTTGTTGTCTTCAATTTAACGTCTTTCCACATTAAGTGATATTAGACGAAGGGAAAGGATTTGGAGAGGGGGGGCATGAGGAGGAGGTGGGTGGGTGGGTCATCTTGCAATCATATACCCAAAAAAAAAAAAAAAAAAATGCATCTTTACAATCTTTGCAATAAAAAGGAAAAAAAAGGTATGGGAAAGCCAACTTTAAATAACTATTTTGAATCATAACACAAACTATAACAAATGTCCCATAGGACTGCGTAGTAAACACTTCGCTAAATCAAACAAACTAAAAGGAGACATTCTCTGGTCTCTTACTGAATTGGGTTAGTTTAAACTAAAAGGAGACATTCTCTGGTCTCTTACTGAATTGGGTTAGTTTAAACTAAAAGGAGAAATTCTCTGGTCTCTTACTGAATTGGGTTAGTTTAAACTAAAAGGAGAAATTCTCTGGTCTCTTACTGAATTGGGTTAGTTTAAACTAAAAGGAGAAATTCTCTGGTCTCTTACTGAATTGGGTTAGTTTAAACTAAAAGGAGAAATTCTCTGGTCTCTTACTGAATTCGGTTAGTTTAAACTAAAAGGAGAAATTCTCTGGTCTCTTACTGAATTCGGTTAGTTTAAACTAAAAGGAGAAATTCTCTGGTCTCTTTCTGAATTCGGTTAGTTTAACAAACAAAATAGCTGTGAATTATAGCAATAGTTTCAAATTTAGACACATTACTTCGCTGTCTTATAGGATAAAGCTTAATGCCTTCAAAACAAAATTCGGCAAGAATGTTAAATGTCTGTGCGGTGAACAAATTTCAAACCAACACATTCTTCTGGAATGCCAGAGATTGAGACCTATTTTACCGGCTATTTCTGAAAGTTCTCTTGACAGTATTCTTTGTGTGTGTGTGTGTGTGTATGTGTGTGCGTGTGTGTATGTGCGCACGCGCATATGTGCTCATGCGTATATGCATGCACACACGTGCACAAAGGTTTCCATGTAAACATGCAAGTGTGTGTGTGTGTGTGTGTGTGTGTGTGTGTGTGTGTGTGTGTGCTTAAAAGAGAGAGAGAGCGGGAGGTGTGTGTGTGTGTGTGTGTGTGTGTGTGTGTGTGTGTGTGTGTGCTTAAAAGAGAGAGAGAGCGGGAGGGGAGGGAACAGAGGGGCAGAAAGAGATTTACGATTTGGGGAGAGGGGGAGGAGGGAGGGGCAGAGAATTGGAGAATTCATTCATGCACAAGGGTACCTACTGATTGATTACGTCTGAAGAGTGTTCATTGTGATCCCTGTACTGCTCATTAACTGTCACCAGCTGCTGTTTAGAGATGTCTGCTCCTGAGTTGTTTCAGCAATTTCCGTTCAGTTATTTCTGTTTATCTGTGTTATCAGTCTGTTTGGGCTTTTTTCAATTAAAGGAACACACACACTCTAAAGGCCTCTCTCTGTCTCTCTCTCTCTCTCTCTCTCTCTCTCTCTCTCTCTCTCTCTCTCTCTCTCACACACACACACCACACAGACACAGACACACACACACACACGCACGCGCACACACACACACACACACACACACACACACCGCATACACCACATGCACACACACACACACACACACACACACACACACACACACACACACACACACCACAATATGCACACACACACACACACACACACACACACACACACACACACACACACACACACACAAACACACACCACACACACACACACACACACACACACACACACACACACACACACACACACACACACAAACACACACCACACATACACACACACACACACACACACACACACACACACACACACACACACACACATGGGTTTCGGGCCCCATGTTTTACTCTTTCCAGTCTAAAACTGCAAGGAAGAGAAAGCTGACTCCACACTATGCTAATTCTGTTCTCCCGGGAGGGGGTTGGGGGGGGGGGGGGGGGGAAGGCAGCAATTAAAAAGTCACTAATTGTATGTTTCACAGGTGGAGCAGTCTACAATTTCTGTGAGAAAACTCTGTTACAATGAAAACAGCATAAATCAGAAATTACAGCACTCAGTGAAAGGAAAAACAGTTGTTCTTGTTTGCCGATTTTTCGTTTCTAATATCTCGTTAGGTCAAGGAGTCCATGATCATCATAAAAAAAGTGTATCAGTAACAAACATGAGAGGAAATGGAGGGTAAAAAAGATAGTTTGAGTTTTGAGACTCGTATCACATTTAAAAAAAGTAAACAAAGAAACAAACACACAAACACATACACACACGCACACGCACGCACGCACGCACGCACGCACGCACGCACGCACGCACGCACGCACACACACACACACACACACACACACACGCACAACAGACACATTTCCTGTCAAGTGGGTGGAGAGAAAACTGGGGAGGGAGCAGCGGAAGAGGTGGGGGGGAAGGAGGGGAGGAGAACGGACTTTATCATGGTAAATGACAGTTCACCTCTTATTCATCTTGACATTAACGTCCTGAAAGCAGGTGGAACAAGACCACCTTTAAAATGCACCAGGCATTCCGCTCAGTTAGTTTGCAATCTGATAACTCAACACCTTTTTTCAAGGAAAATCGTTAATGAAATGAAACAAACACTTTTTGCACACACAAAAAAAGAAAAGACATAAGTGCTACATTGGCAGAACAGACTGCCAGTGATAAAGCAACAACAGCAACAACAACAAAAACCAGAATCAAGCAAAGGATGTTAACGTCAGTAAGACTGGGTGGGGAAGAAGTTGTAGCAGAGAGCATGGATGGCGGCCAGGGACGGGAGCAGGTAGGATTTCTGGGAGACAGTGCCAGGAAGGGGAGGGAGTGGCATTTTGGCAGACAGATCTGTCAGAACTGTCAGAGCTCAGGTTGTGGTTACCTCCCGGCACCTTTCCCACCTCTTCCATCTTCTGGAAGGGTCCCTGTACACACGGAAAGAGAGAGAGAGAGAGAGAGAGAGAGAGAGAGAGAGAGAGAGAGTAAGGTGGTGGTTTAATTTTACGTCTTTTCATCCGGCAGATGATATTAGACGGAAAAAAAAAAAGGGGGGGGGGGGGGGGAGGACAAAAAAACAAACAAACAAACAAAAAAAACCCACTTAAGTCATTTCAACACATACATCTGCATACACTTATGAAAAAGAAAACAGCATATCAGTTAAGGACCTTCATAATAGTCTAGCTAAAGAGAGAGAGTAACAAGAGACAGAGGTACAGCAGGATCTCTCAGTACTGGGGGCCAGAAATGTTTATACATCAGGGCTTTGAAGGAAGGAAGGGGGTCTCTATAATGGGGGTCTGTAATTACTCACAAAGACAGAAAGATAAAGAAGAGAAAATGTGCACAGGCAGACAAGCCTTCGAAGAGAGGGAGACCTTATTCAAAGTGCTTGTTTTGTTTTGTTTGTTTTTTCATTTACATTTCAGAAGTTTCTGCACAATAGACAGTGTAGCCTTGTGGATATATTTAATTCACATATTGAGGCTGTAGGAAAACAGTTTTTGTTTTTGGATAGGATGGAGGGCAAAAGGATGGTGGTGGTGGTGGTGGTGGTGGTAAAAGCCTCTTTGTCCTTTGAATGAGATTGTAAACCAAAGTTCCGTGTGTGAACACTCATAAAATCTGGCGCATACACACATTCCATGAGAGATGAGCAGGCATTTGGAAGATAATATGGAGGGCATCATGCAGAAGAAGTGTGGAGTATTATGGAGATGTGTAAGGCGTTAAGTAAAGGACGCATGAAGCAAGGAGAAGTTGTGGGGGTGCATCAAGCAGAAGACACGTTGGACAAGTGACAAGGTGTGTAACATAAGGAAAAGTGTGGGGCTACAGAGAAAAGATACGTAGGGCAAGAGTGAAGGTGTGGGATGCGTCGGGTAAAGTTTTGTGTGAGGCATTGGATAGAAAGTGTGTAGGGTCAGGGAGAAGATGAGGAGGGGTGGGGGGTAAGGGACAAGCGCAGAGCAAGTGAGGTGTGTGGAGCGCAAGAGAGAATGTGTACAGGGTGCTTGGGAGAATATGCGTGGAAGGAACGTTCGGGAAGACATCTGGGCCATCAGGAAAAGAGAGGTATGGGGCAAGGGAAAGATTGGGTTGCAGAAGAGATGTGTGGGCATAAGGGGGAAGATTTATGGGGCATTGGGGAGAAAATTTATGGGGCATCAGGGAGAAGATGTGTGGGGCATTAGGGAGAAGATGTGTGGGGCATTAGGGAGAAGATGTGTGGGGCATTAGGGAGAAGATGTGTGGAGCATTAGGGAGAAGGTTTGTGGGGCATTAGGGAGAAGATGTGGGGGGCATTAGGGAGAAGATGTGTGGGGCATTAGGGAGAAGATGTGTGGGGCATTAGGAGAAGATTTTTGGGGCATTAGGGAGAAGATGTGTGGAGCATTAGGGAGAAGATGTGTGGGGCATTAGGGAGAAGATGTGTGGGGCATTAAGGAGAAGGTGTGTGGGGCATTAGGGAGAAGATTTTTTGGGGCATTGGGGAGCAGATGTGTGGGGCATTAGGGAGAAGATATGTGGGGCATTAAGGAGAAGATGTATGGGGCATTAGGGGGAAGATGTATATGGCATTAGGGAGATGTGCGGGGCATTAGGGAGAATATGTGTGGGGCATTAGGGAGAAGATGTATGGGGCATTAGGGAGAAGATGTGTGGGGCATTAGGGAAAAGATCCAAGGCACATTTTGGGAAGAACATGTGTGGGGTATTAGGGAGAAGATGTATGGGGCATTAGGGAGAATATGTGTGGGGCATTAGGGAAAAAATCCAAGGCACATTTTGGGAAGAACATGTGTGGGGTATTAGGGAGAAGATTTTTTGGGCATTGGGAGATGTGTGGGGCATTAGGGAGAAGATGTGTGGGCATTAGGGAGAAGATGTGTGGGCATTAGGGAGAAGATGTGTGGGCCATTAGGGAGAAGATGTGTGGGGCATTAGGGAGAAGATGTGTGGGCCATTAGGGAGATGATGTGTGGGGTATTAGGGAAGACATCTGAGCATCAGGAAAAGAGGGATGTGGGGCAAATGAGAAGATGTGGATGGCAGAAAAGATATGTGGGGCATTAGGGAGAAGATCCAAGGTGCATTTTGAAAGAAGATGTGTGGGGTAATACAGGAGAAGATGTGTTGGGCATTATGGAGAAGATGTTGATTTAAAAAAAAAAAAAAAAAAGATGTACGGGGACACTAGGGAGAAGATGTGTGGGGTATTAAGGAGATGACATGTGGGGGCGTTATGGAGACGGAAATGCCTGGGCGAGGGAGAAGATCAGTGGGGCCTGACTGTGTGTTTTGGATAGTGAGGAGGATTGTCAAGACAGGCAGGGGCACAGGTACACTGGCAGTAATCGCTGTTTTCACATGCCAGGGATGAAGTCTGCCACAATACAGTCCTATCTGCTCCCCCTGTCTCCCTCCCAATTTCCCTCCCCTCCAGTCAGGAATGGCTGAATGGTCCTGGTGCTCTTTGTGTGGGTGCATCTGGAATGAGCTGTCTGTACTGTTGGTCTCTGTGTCTGTCTGTTTGTCTGTCTGTCTGCCTGTATGTCTGCGATACCTGTCTCCCCCACCCTCTTGTCATTATTCGTTGACTTTCTGTGTGTGATCTCGTGAGTGTTTTGTGGTTCTTCCTTTTATTTGTGTGTGTGTGCGTGTGCGCGCGCGCGTGAGCGCGAGCATGCACATTTGTGCATGTGTGTGTGTGTGTGTGTGTGTGTGTGTGTGTGTGTGTGTGTGTGCTCACAAGACGTATATATATGTTTTCATATGTGTGTGGTATGTGTGCATGTGTGTGTGTGTGTGTGTGTGTGTGTGTTCGTGTGTGTTCTTGTGTGTGCGTGTGTGTACATATGCGCATGCACACATGCATGCACTGGCATATGAGGGATCCATGTATTGCGAAACTGACGGCAGGCTGTTGTTGCAAATTTTCTTTGCATGCAGGCTGATTGCAAAGGATCTGTGTGTTTTGCAAATCAGCTGTGAACTGACTGTAAAGGATCTATCGTTATGTTTTGCTGTTGGCTACTGGCTGACTGGAAGGATCTGTGTTCAGCATTAACTGTGATCTGACCATTAAAAAATCTGGGGTTTTTTGTTTTGTTTTTTGCAGCAATGTATAAAGGATCTGTAGAGTCTATGTGTTTTTGCTGTCCATACAAGCTAACTAGAAAGGATCTATGTTTTGCTGAAATCTGACTGGGAAGGATCTCTGTGTTTTGCAGTAAGGTGATTCTATAGGATCTGTGTGTTTTGCAGTAATCTGACTCTTAAGGATCTGTGTGTTTTGCAGTAATCTGACTCTTAAAGATCTATGTGTTTTGCTGTCCATACAGCTGACTGGAAAGGATCTGTGTTTTGAAGGTCACCGTGATCTATGTGTTTTCCAGAAAGCTGAACCTGAAAACAAAGATCTATGTGTTTTGCTGTCCATACAGCTGACTGGAAAGGATCTGTGTTTTGAAGGTCGCCGTGATCTATGTGTTTTGCAGTAAGCTGAACCTGAAAACAAAGATCTATGTGTTTTGCTGTTCATGCAGGCAGAATGCAAAGGATCTGTATGTTTTGCAGTTGGACTCGAACTCGGCATCAGAGGTGACAGGGGGAAATGAGAACAGGCCGTGCGTTATGGAGGGCTACCTGTTCAAACGAACCAGCAACGCCTTTCGTCAGTGGGTCAGGTGAGTTGGTTGGACAGTGGGTCATGCTGTTTGGTCAGAGAAATGAGCGGAATCACAGGCGTACACTGTGGTTGGATGAATGAGCAAATGTGCTCTCAAAGGATGAGGTGGGGTTTTGTGTGTGTGTGTGTGTGTGTGTGTGTGTGCGCGTGTGTGCGCGTGTGTGAGTGTGTGTGTGTGTGTGTGTGTGTGTGTGTGTGTGTGTGTGTGTGTGTGTGTGTGTGTTTTAGTTGTGCGAATATATGAATTTTAAGCAACATTTTTGTCAGATATATGTAATGATGATACTCTTTATTTCCAAAGGTGTAACAAGTAAACTGATGTCACCTTTTGTTTTCTGAAAGTCAGGTCTTTGTGCTAGAAAACAGCTTAGAGAAAGTAGGAAAGGAGCTTAGAGTAAGTAGGAAAGGGGGCGTAGAATAACTAGGAAACTAGCTTAGAGTAAGTAGGAAAGGAGCTTAGAGTAAGTAGGAAAGGGGGTGTAGAATAACTAGGAAACTAGCTTAGAGTAAGTAGGAAAGGAGCTTAGAGTAAGTAGGAAAGGAGCTTAGAGTAAGTAGGAAAGGAGCTTAGAGTAAGTAGGAAAGGAGTTTAGAGTAAGTAGGAAAGGAGCTTAGAGTAAGTAGGAAAGGAGCTTAGAGTAAGTAGGAAAGGGGCGTAGAGTAAGAACAGTTAAGGAAAGGGGATTAGAGTAAGCAGGAAAGGGGTTTAAAGTATGTTGGATTGGGGCATAGAGTAAGTAGGAAAAGAGCTTAGAGTTAGTAGGAAAGAAGTTTAGAGTAAGTAGAGTTCATAGGAAAGGAGTTTAAAGTATGTTGGATTGGGGGTTAGAGTTAGTAGGAGAGTAAGTGGGAAATTGAGAAACTTGATAAATATGCACCTGAAGAATGTAATTGGGAGTAGTTGTTGTTGTTGTTGTCGTACCCTGGCTAAAAGACTCCAGGGATCATCCGAACAGCCGAAGCATTTGAACACTATGGCACAAACGCATCAGCTGGGGATGAGAACATTACGTGTGTGACCGTTTTTGATTACCCCGCCACATGGGCAGCCACACTCCGACTTCGGGGATTTGGGAGACTGTGTTATGCTAGGAGCTTGTCACGACTGAAGACAATCCCCACATAACTATGCAGAGCATAACAACATTTTGATGTAGCCTTGGTGTTCTGGCCTATGTCAATTGGTCTGACACAGCCTTAAGCCAAGGCGTATTGGGAGTAGTGATTGGATAGTAGTTCTTTATCATGATCAAAACAAAGGGGAACACCAACAACATGAAACGTCAGAGGTCCGCGTACGGTGCATTTGTGCATCATACATGCTATGAAAGTGCCAGATACATTCCAAAATTTCAGACCGGGGTAGAAGCATGCAACAAACTATTTGCAAGTAAGTATGTTGTTCTTCATGACACAGCAGCATCGAGTGCACTGGAGCTTTTCAAGTCAACCCTCTCAGTGAGATGTTGACAGAAGCGTTATTTAATAAATAGTTGAACAAAGTTATTTCAGGGGAATTCACTGTATATGCACACGCGCGCGCGCACACACACACACACACACACACACACACACACACACACACACACCACACACACACACACACAAAAGCTAATGAAGCAAACATTTCTTATTTCCCCGCAACAACAAGCTTCATCCCCAGACAATGTTGCCACCATGATCTGTTGTGACATTTTAAAAAATGTTTTTTTTAAATCTCATTTTATGAGTAATCTTTCAAAGCATCTTGGCTGGAGGAACTTGTTTGGCCAGGAAAAACAACATGGCAAGGTGGATCTTTTTGTGATTAATCCTTCAAAACATCTTGGCTGGAGTTAATTTGCTTGGCTGGAAAAGCGTGACAGCAATCGATCTGCTGAAACTGTGGAGCAACCGATACAAACGTCAGTGCCAAAGCCCAGGGAGAAAAACCCTTTCGTCATCACGACATGGTACTGTCCGCATGAAGCAGTGACTGTTGTGGCTGTTTTCCAGTTGTTTTTTTTCTGGGTTTTTTTTTTTAAAAGTCTGTTCAGCTCACTGTGTGACTGGGCGCTGGTGCCAAGAACATGTAGCCAAGTGAAACTGAGAAGAATGGGGAGAGATGTGTATGGGGCAGAGTGGAGAGGAAGGGGGAAGGGAGAGGGGGAGGGGCTAGACCACTCACCCCCTCATCACCCCTCAACATAGATTAGAAATAATCTTTATTTTCCAGAACGTTATTACAACAAGAAAAATGATACTTCAAACCTTTCAAAAGCCCCTCAAAATAGATTATATATATTATTTTATTTTCAAAGGTTTGGCTAAAATGTAGAAAAAGGAGCTTCATACCTTGCCCTCAAAATAGATTAGAAAAAAACCTTTATTTTCAAAGGTTTTACTCAAATGTAGAAAAAAGAGCTTTGTACCTTTCCAAAAGCACTTCAGTATATCAAATGGAGGACAAAAGAGCATTAATCATAATAATACTTGTATATACAGATACCATTCATTCATCAGTATATGGCCATAAAATATGCATTGGTGTTTTAAAGTTTTTATATTTATGTGTTTGGGGGTGAAAAATCAGCAATGATGAGTTTGGGGTTACCTTGATACCCTCTAAAAAGTTCAAACTGAGGCATAAATACCCTTTTAAAAATCTCTCAGGTGGTATGCTGCTCTGAAAAAAGGGGGTGGGGGGGGGGGGGGGGGGAGCACTGAACATAATAAACTAATGAAAAGAAAACATTAAAAAAAAATTGAAACAAATACTAAAGACAGTAAGTGTGTGATTTCAATGTCAAAAGAGAGCGTTCTTTCAGAACATGTATATGGTGCCACCAAATTTATTACCAGTCTCTTAAGCTCTCGCACTCTGCACTTACCCTGAACTTTAATTTTCTGCCAAATGCACTGGCTTTTAAAGAAGCAAACCGCGCCTGTACCCACATTCTTTAAATGTTTAACTTTATTCATGTAATTTGTAGAGACTTGAATTTTTGGAGTGAAGAAAAAGAACAAGAAATATCTTGAAATAATTTTGTTCTGTATCTGTGTTTTACTGTTGGACAAAAACGAAATGAAGCATGGACAATAAACAGAAACGTGTTTGCTCACTGTCAGTCATCGTTAATGGAGCAAGTGCATTCTCCCTGGAAGTTGACCAAGCTCTGGAAGCAGAGACATGGGCAGAGTGCACTGTGCACTTCGTGCAGATGTGTAGGGTCTGGTGGTGCTTCTTTGTCATGTCCAAATATATATAGTCTCAAAGTGAGGTGACTGCAGGCAGAAGTTGAAATATATTTGAAAAAGTATTTATAGTAAATCTGCCAGAGAACAGGCACAGATGAATCGCAAGACAGAAACAGAATGCGTGCAGATTTGTGTGTGTAACTGTAAGCTGCAGGTCGTCCATTCTTGTCCTCCATTTTATTAGCATACCGATGCATTTCAGAGGGAAAGAAATAAGGTGGGTATGTCGACATTGACAAAGAACCTGAAGCAGTCCACCTCTGAATGGTCTTCTGGAACATCCTGCGAGCCTGTGGGGTCTTCAGACTTCTTCAACCAGTCATAATTGGGACTGTCCAGCACGGAACTGGTGTCACTCCGTGAATCAGCGATGTCAGTCTTATCCAGAATATTCTGTTCATCCCTGCCATCTCTCACCTGTGCTGAATTCCCATACATTCAATGTTGGTCTGATCAAAATGTAATAAAGAGCTCATCCAAGTAAAAATTCCAAGTGTATTTCCTTTGAATAACAATTTGTGAACACCATAATCCGTTACATTCAATGTCGGTCAGATCGAAATATAAAACCCTCATCCAAGTCAAAATGTAAATATACATCCTTTAATAACACTTTGTAAACAGCATAATCCCCTTACATTCAGTGTCAATCAGATCAGAATATGATATCACTCTCATCCAAGTCAAAATGTAAGTGTAGTTCCTTTGAAAACACTCTGTGAACGCCATAAGCCATCTTGGTTCGGAAAAACTATGAAGAAACTGAGTCAACTCTTTCGAATATTTGTTCTTCTGTACCAGAAGCCAAAAAATGCAAATTGTGGTAAGCAAAGTCATGCTTTCCTCATACAAAATCAAGCTGGAGGACATCTAATTGAGCAACCATCATCAGCATTGCACAAGATTTAAAGACCCAGTATGCAGAGCAAAGTGTGCCTGCAGTGACGTACGTGATCATTGCCATGGCGCATTGATGCTCATGCCACGTGTTGAAGGTCACGAGGGTCGGCGCAAAGGTGGAGAGAGACAGCAGTTCACATCTCTGTGCAGTTAGTCAGAACACTTGTCGTTAGGTGTGTGAGTAAACCATGGTCTTTACCCCGAGTTCTGTCCCCTGTTTCCAACAGGCTGCAGGTTGGTGGTGGTGTGGATGTTGCCTTCATAGGGTGAACATGATGTTTCAGATGCTGGTTCGCCATACAGAACAGAAGGGATGTGATGTTTCAGACGTGGGTTTATACAGAACAGTATGGTTGTGATGTTTCAGATGCTGGTTCACCATACAGAACAATAATTATGGTTGTGATGTTTCAGATGCTGGTTCACCATACAGAACAATATGGGTGTGATGTTTCTGATGCTGGGTCACCATACAGAACAATATGGTTGTGATGTTTCTGATGCTGGTTCACCATACAGAACAATATGGGTGTGATGTTTCAGATTCTCGTTCACCATACAGAACAATATGGGTGTGATGTTTTAGATGTTGGGTCACCATACAGAACAATATGGTTGTGATGTTTCAGACACTGGTTCACCATACAGAACACAATGGGTGTGATGTTTCAGATGCTGGTTCACCGTACAGAACACTATGGGTGTGATGTTTCAGATGCTGGTTCACCGTACAGAACACTATGGGTGTGATGTTTCAGATGCTGGTTCACCATACAGAACACTATGGGTGTGATGTTTCAGATGTTGGTTCACCATACAGAACACTATGGGTGTGATGTTTCAGATGCTGGTTCACCATACAGAACACTATGGGTGTGATGTTTCAGATGCTGGTTCACCATACAGAACACTCTGGGTGTGATGTTTCTGATGCTGGTTCACCATACAGAACACTATGGGTGTGATGTTTCAGATGCTGGTTCACCATACAGAACACTATGGGTGTGATGTTTCAGATGCTGGTTCACCATACAGAACACTATGGGTGTGATGTTTCAGATGCTGGTTCACCATACAGAACATTATGGGTGTGATGTTTCAGATGCTGGTTCAGCATACAGAACATATGGTTGTGATGTTTCTGATGCTGGTTCACCATACAGAACAATATGGGTGTGATGTTTCTGATGCTGGTTCACCATACAGAACACTATGGGTGTGATGTTTCAGGCGCTGGTTCACCATACAGAACACTATGGGTGTGATGTTTCAGATGCTGGTTCACCGTACAGAACACTATGGGTGTGATGTTTCAGATGTTGGTTCACCGTACAGAACACTATGGGTGTGATGTTTCAGACGCTGGTTCAGCATACAGAACAACCAGCTGGTGTACAGGAAGCGGTCCAAGGACTCGCTGACCATCATGGAGGAGGACCTGCGGCTTTGTAACGTCCGCCCCATCCACGACGACCCTCGCCGCTTCTGCTTAGAGATCGTCTCTCCAGCCAGGTGCCCCATCGTTGTAGTATTGTTTTTATCTTTGGGGTGTGTGATGGGTGTGCCTGTGCTGTGTGTATGGAGAGAGAGAGGGGGGGGGAGGGGAGAGGGAGAAGAGAGAGAGAGATGGGGTGAGATAGAAAAAGAGAGAGGGGGGAGGGAGAAAGGGAGAGAGAGCGTGTGTGTGTGTTGTCAGTATAACCTAAGGCTAATCCTGCAATAAGATGGTTTCAATTATAACTGTGTGTACGACTGTGCATTAGTGTGAATCTATACATACTTACTTACATGCATGCCTGAATGTTTCCAAACTGAGAGAGTGAATAGGCCGCAGTGTTGCAGTGCTTCCTGAGGACGTGTCTTCTGACTTCAGCCTTATGTGTGTGTGTGTGTGTGTGTGGTGTGTGTGTGTGTGTGTGTGTGTGTGTGTGTGTGTGTGTGTGTATGTGTGTGGTGTGGTGTGTGTGTGTGTGTGTGTGTGTGTGTGTGTGTGTGTGGTGTGTGTGTGTGTGTGTGTATGTGTGGTGTGTGTGTGTGGTGTATGTGTATGTGTGTGGGTGTGTGTGGTGTGTGTGTGTGGTGTGTGTGTGTATGTGTGCGTGTGCGTGTGCGTGTGTGTGTATGTGTGTGTGTGGTGTGTGGTGTGTGTATGTGTGTGGTGTGTGTGTGTGTGTGTTGTTGTTCTTCAGTTTAACGTCTTCCCACTTAAAGTGATTTCAGACGGATTGTGTAATAGTGTGTGTGTGTGTGTGTGTGTGTGCGTGCGTGCGTGCGTGCGTGCGTGCGTGCGTGCGTGCGTGTGTGTGAGCGCACATTCGCGCGCTCCTGTGTATTTAGATGCATGAGTGTGTGTGTGTGTGTGTGTGTGTGTGTGTGTGTGTGGTGTGTGTAAGTAAGTAAGTAAGTAATTTCTTTTTGTGTATGAGGGGTTGTTGAAAGTTAAAGACAATTCCTACTGGACTACGTAATAAATGTGGGCATATCGAACAAAGTAAAGCATAATTATTTAATATTTTTGGTAAAGTCAGTGGAGTCGATCTATTATGTGAAATATTTAGAACCAGCTTTGAGCACTGTATTCTTTACTCTTGGACAATCTAGTAGCAGGTGACGTACACTGAGAGTTTCCCCACACATGCATGTAACATTTTTACTGTATTTGGTTCGAAGTGAATTTAAGCGCATCCTATGAATTAAAGTTACTAGCTCTCTAGATGTCGTATTTTCAAATTTGTCTAATTGAGTTTTGGGGTGGATGTCGGGATTTGGCTGTATACAGTTGTGATAATATTGGCTATCTGTGTCTTCCAATAACGTCTTGAAACTGTTAAAGGATGCTCTAGTAATTAAAGTATAACATTCTGATAGGTCTAGCGGAATGTTCAGAGTAGTCGTTCCTTCAATGTTGCGAGCTGCTCTCCGAGCAGCTTGATCAACTTTCTCATTGTTGAAATTCCACAATGTGAGGGCACCCAACAGAAAGTCACAATTTATTCTTTTCATCGATAGGAGATGTGTCACGTAATTAATTTCTGTAATAGTCTCACGGCGGATCTTTGCATTTAGAGACTGTAAGACAGAAAGGGCTGACTTTGAATCACTGCACAATAAAAGTTGACAATTTTCTATGGAAGACTTTAAAACATACTTTAGGGACATTAGAACAGCAACTAATTCTGCAGTAAATATTGACAAGTGTTTGCCAAGATGATATAATTCCTCCACTTTTAATTTTGGTATTATAAAAGCTGCTCCTGCTCTATGGTCATCTAACACTGAACCATCTGTAAAAATTTGCAGATGATCCTTATATTGATCTTCCAAATAAGAATTTACATAATTTTTTAAAAGATATGGTGGATCGTTTTGTTCAGTTCAGTATAGTTTGTGTCATAATTTGCTTTGGTTTGTTCCCATTTGGGAATGGGTGGAAAGGACGGATTGACAGCTATTTTACTTTGGTTTATGTTTGTTTTTTTTCAGAAGAGTAGATGTGTATGACTGAATAGATTTTGCTGATTTTATGTCTTTTGCTCTTTTAGCAAAATCTGTATCTGAATTTAGAGATACTTCATTTGTACAGAAACTTTTTTGTGAAAGATTCTTTAAAACAAATTTGGTGGAGGACACTTTTCGAAACTCGTTCAAAGGTAAAATTCCAATTTCATAGTATGTCCCAATGTTGCAGGTATGTGTGGGAACTCCAAGAGCAAGTTTATATGCTTTGCAGTCTACACTTTGTAACTTATTAAGTAGATGCTGTGGAGCGCTGAAGAATACTTCTTGAGCATAAAATCAATCTAGACCGCACAAGAGCTGAAGACAGGAGTGTTAAACTCTCTTTATCTTGTCCCCATTTTTGCTTGCTTATGATCTTTAGAAAGTTTAAACTTTTTCTTGCTTTATTCAAAATATGATCAATATGTTGGTTCCATGAAAGTTTTGATGTTAAATATACTCCTAGAATTTAACAGATTTGACGTATTGTAAGACCGATCCATTCAGGGTAAATTGTGGAAGTTTGTCTGGGTCATATCCAGAGTTAAAAAGCATTAGATTTGTTTTTTCTGCCGACAGTGTCAATCCATTTTTATGTAAGAAACTACTGATATTGTTTAATTCATGTTGATATTTGATCTTTATATAATTTAAGAATCTTAATGGGGTTTTTCTTTTCATAGTGACTTTCATCCACAAACATATGTCATCAGCAAACTGTACTAAAACTACGTCTTTGGATGAGCCTTTGGTTATGTCTGCAATTAGGATATTAAACAGGATTGGAGATAATACTGATCCTTGTGGAAGACCCATTTCCAGTGTTCTAGTGGAAGAATATGTATGCTCTATTCTTGATTGAATAATTCTACTTTGAAGGAAAGCTTTGACATAATCATACATGGTTCCATTTATTCCAATAGTTCTCAGTTTATACAAAAGTCGTTTATGCCACACTTGTTCATACGCTTTCCTTATGTCAAAGAAAGTTGCCAAGATGTTTTTACGTCTTGCGAATTGCTGTTTAACATGTGTAGTGAGTTTCACTAGATGTTCCGTTGCTGATCTGCCTTTCTGAAACCAGCTTGATTTATAGGGATAATTTGATGTTTATTACAAAAGTACAGCAATCTGTTTAGGACAATTCTTTCCATTAGTTTGCATGTATGCGACGTTAAGGCAATTGGACGGTAGCTGTTTATGTTACTTCGAGGTTTTCCTTGTTTATGTATAGGAACTATGATAGAATGCTTCCATAATGAAGGCAAATTGCCATTTTCCCAGCATTTTTGAATGAAGACCGAGATAAAGCGTTTAACATTAGGTGGGACATGACGTAGCATTTCATTGGAGATACCATCTAAGCCCACTGATGTTTTTTTGGTTCCAAGATTAGCAAGACATTCTTCTACTTCTTGAACTGTTATGGGAGCATTCAGATAGTGGTTTGCAACAGGGTCTGGATTGTTCTCGGTGAAGTTTTCTTCTTCTTGCTCTCTGTGCAGTCTATTTTCTGTTGATAAACTATCTTTGCTGCCATTTTTGGCGAATATGTCAACAAAAGCTTCGGCCTTTTCTAGATTAGATGGGAAATCCGAGTTTGGGAGCTTGACAGGACACCTTGGCAAGTTTACTCCATTTTTCATTGTTCTTAACTTTTCCCACACTTTTTGGAAATCTTTATGATTGGATATTTCATTCTTACAAAAGTTAGACCAATATTGTTGTTTTGCTTGTGCTGTGATGTAATTAAAATGATTTTTGGCTCTTTTTTTCTCAAGAAGCTTTTCAGCGCGCGCTTCTCCTTTACTTCGTATAATATTCTCTCAGTTTGATGTTTTTCTTCTTTTTCTCTTTTTCACACGACTCATTCCACCAGACATTACCTGTGTGCTTTTTTGAACTTGATTTAACAGGTTTTATCATAGGTATTGACTGATTCGCGGCAGAAAGCATAGCATTCTGAAACCGATCATATAGGTCGTCAATAGTTTTTGTATCAAGTTCTTTTGTGTCGACGAAGAAAGTTTTTAGTAATTCCATGAATTTACCCAGTTAGCTAATTTATAATTATATTTTGGGACTTTTTCCTTTGTCAAATCTATTGATTCAAGCCTTGTAGTTTCGAAGGTAGTAATGATTGGAATATGATCACTATTTAGTGTGTCATCGAGGGTTTGCCAGTCACAAAGTGGTGCTAGATCTGGAGATACTAAAGTTAGATCTATTGCACTTGGCTTGTGTTTAGGGTTGTCAGGAACACGTGTTATTCCCCCGTCATTCAAAAGATATAAGGACGAGTCGACGAGATTTTCAATAAAACGGTTACTAGTAATCAACTGGCAGTCCTTTTCCCAAAACGGGGAATGAGCATTAAAATCTCCAGTTACAAGATATCTATTGTTCTTATCTGGTCTTAAATGAAAAGATCGTAACCATTCAGAATTGTGCTCGTTAGGTCCCCGTGGTAGATAGACTGACACTACAGTTAACACGATGTTAGTGTTTACCTGAACCCTGACTGCGCAGGAATAGGAATCAGGTGTGTCTGGTGGAACGGGACTTGCACAGGAGGTGTAGTTCTCTCCTTCCTTGATGTAAATGGCCGTGTTGATTTTGTCATTAGTGTTTACCTGTTGAACAATTGGGGGGAAATAATAGCCAGCGAGTTTAGGTAATTTGTTTCTATGTGTGTTTAGGGATTGTAAGGCCAATACATTATAGTTTTCCTCTTCAAGTTTTTGTACTAATTGGTCAAGGGAGGTTATAATAGATCGACAATTCCACTGAAATACCTTAAAAGAAGCGTCTTTTAACATTAGAAATTGTCACGTATCAACAAAACTTATTTGTAAGTTAGTGCAAACAATATTTAGATAAAGTAAACAACAATTATAGATTATTAAATGATTATGCCAATGGAAAATTGATGATGATTTTGTATGCTACAATTTGGATGTCAATGTGAGTTACAGTCACAAGTGGTGCTGGTACTGATTTTGCAAAGTTCCACTTTCACCAGTCGCCCAGCACGCTGAACCTGTTGCTCCAGGGGTCCAGGCTGTAGAGCACAGGATCCGGGTAGGGCTGGTAGTACCAGGATGGCTGGTGCTGTGATCGTCGGGTCTTCCTGGGTCGGCTCCACAGAAGGTCTCTCACGTGACGCCCGATGTTTCTGGCCAGGATGCTGGCACCACTGTTGGTGGGGTGAAGGCCGTCACGGAGATGCCAGGAGCTCGTACGCAGGTTATTATGGCTGATCAGGCTGATGTCGCTGTCTTCATTTAGCTCTGATGTCAGGAGGGCGTTGAACAGATCTCTCTTGATGTTCAGTTGAGTATCTGTGACTGGAGCTATTTTGCTAACGATTATTTTGAGACCAGGATTTCCTTTCTTGATGTGTCTGATACACTGCACCAGATCTTTACTGCAGTCCGTGGGAGATGCTGACTTCAAATCATTCACTCCACAGTGAATCAGCAGCGCGTCCTGTCTTTGATATGCTGATTCAAATGTTTTTTGGATATCCTTGATTTTGAATGATTTCCGAGATTCTGCTTGGAATCCAAACGAATATCCAAGTCTCCTATCATTGACTTTGTTTGTAACAGAGTCATGTATCAAAAGCAGGCTTGGCAGATCAGACTCAGTTCTTTCGTCATTCTTTTTTCCTTTCGAAGCAGAATCCTGATGTGTGTGTGTGTATGTGTGTGAGTGTGTGTGTGAGTGTGTGTGTGTGTGTGTGTGGTGTGTGTGTGTGTGTGTGTGTGTATGTGTGTGTGTGTGTGTGTGTGTGTGTGTGTGTGTGTATGTGTGTGTGTGTGTGTGTGTGTCTTGTGTCCTCTGCCTCAGGAGCCACATGTTACAAGCCGACTCGGAAGAGGAGTGTCAGACGTGGTCAGCGACTTTGGTGGCCTGCATCGACAAAGCCTACAGGGACACCTTGCATGGCCCCGAGGAAAAGGTATCTGACTTCAAGACGGGCTGGCTGGCTGGTCCTGGGGTGTATGAGTGAAATTCAAAAAATGATAGATGGAGGCACGTTTCAGAGGTACTGTATTAGTTTCAGTTTCAGTACGGAGGCATCACTGTATGCAGACGAGTCCATATACGCTACACCACATCCGCTGAGTTTTGAGACCCCACTACACATGATTTAAAGCTGATGGATAAATGAATTAATGACTAAGATGAGAGAATTTAAGAAGAGCGTCTCGTGGCTACGACTTAGCTGATGTCTGACCTACGCAGTAGCCTACACATTAGAGGTACTGAAAGTCATTATGAGTGGAGAGAGGTACGCAGAGACAGAGATGACTTTGTGACCAACATTAATGAGGCCTTAAAGGGTGTCTTGTACAGCCACCTAAATCGACGACTACCAGGTGGATTTTGGGATGTGTTAATGTGATTTAAGAAAGATGGATTGAGGCAAAAGTATCGACAAAGGCCCTCGACCTCACAAAAAAAAACTGTAAACCGCCATGACTTGACTTGAGAGTTGTTGCCCTTAAGAGTGTCAGGCTCGTAGGAAGTTAATCTGTACTTGGGGCAAATGTATGAACAGACTGAAAGAAAGTTGGTAGGAGAGAGACAGACTTCAGTGGACCACAGCTTAGGACTGCAAGCAAGTATAAGTATGTAGCTTATTATTTCTTTGGTATATGGTGTGTGGGGGATATGTTAAGTATGATGAGAGTAAAATGAGAAGCTCTTTGTTAGTGGTGTGTATTGAACAGGGCAAGGATAAAGTGTAGAGCTACATGTGTGTGGTATGTATTGAAATTGTTTAGGGTGAAGGGGAGAGGCCCATGTGTGTGAGTTGTGTTGAACAGGGCAAGAATAAAGGGGAGAGCTACATGTGTGTGGTATGTATTGAACAAGATGAGGTTAAAGGGGAGTGTTCCATGGGAGTGTGTGATGTGATAAAACAGGATAATGGTAGAGGGGAGTGCTGTGTGTGTTGTATGTATTTTGAAGAAGATGAAGGTATAGAGGAGTGCTATATGTGTTGTATGTATTTTGAACAAGATGAAGGTATAGAGGAGTACTATATGTGTTGTATGTATTTTGAACAGGATGAGGGTAGAGAGGAGTACTATATGTGTTGTATGTATTTTGAAGAAGATGAAGGTATAGAGGAGTGCCATATGTGTTGTATGTATTTTGAACAGGATGAGGGTAAAGGGGAGGGCTGTATGTGTTGTATGTATTTTGAACAAGATGAAGGTATAGAGGAGTGCTATATGTGTTGTATGTATTTTGAAGGGGATGATGGTAGAGAGGAGTGCTATGTGTGTTGTATGTATTTTGAACAGGATGATGGTATAGAGGAGTGCTATGTGTGTTCTCTGTGTTTTGAACAGGATGAGGGTGAAGAGGAGTGCTATGTGTGTTGTATGTATTTTGAACAGGATGATGGTATAGAGGAGTGTTGTGTGTGTTCTGAACAGGATGAGGGTGAAGAGGAGTGCTATGTGTGTTCTCTGTGTTTTGAACAGGATGAGGGTAGAGAGGAGTGCTATATGTGTTGTATGTATTTTGAACAGGATGAGGGTAGAGAGGAGTGCTATGTGTGTTGTGTGTATTTTGAACAGGATGAGGGTAGAGAGGAGTGCTATGTGTGTTGTATGTATTTTGAGCAGGATGAGGGTAGAGAGGAGTGCTGGTGTGTTGTATGTATTTTGAAGAGGATGAGGGTAGTAAAAGGGAGGGCTCCATAAGAGTGATGTTTTGAACAGGATGAGGGTAGAGAGGAGTGCTGTGTGTGTTGTATGTATTTTGAAGAGGATGAGGGTAGTAAAAGGGAGGGCTCCATAAGAGTGATGTTTTGAACAGGATGAGGGTAGAGAGGAGTGCTGTGTGTGTTGTGTGTGTTTTGAACAGGATGAGGGTACAGAGGAGTGCTATGTGTGTTGTATGTATTTTGAAGAGGATGAGGGTAAAAGGAGGGCTCCATAAGAGTGATGTTTTGAACAGGATGAGGGTAAAGAGGAATGCTATTTGTTGTATGCATTTTGAACAGGATGAGGGTAGAGAGGAGTGCTATTTGTTGTATGCATTTTGAACAGGATGATGGTAGAGAGGAGTGCTATATGTGTTGTGTGTGTTTTGAACTGGATGAGGGTAGAGAGGAGTGCTGTGTGTGTTGTATGTATTTTGAACAGGATGAGGCTAGAAAGGAATGCTATTTGTTGTATGTATTTTGAACAGGATGAGGGTAGAGAGGAGTGTTATTTGTTGTATTTTGAACAGGATGAGGGTAAAAGGGAGGGCTCCATAAGGGTGATGTGTGGAACAGGATGAGGGTGAAGAGAAGAACTGTATATTTGTGACGCGTATCGAACAGGATGAGGGTAAATGGGGGAGCTCCATGTGTGTCACATGTCTTGAAGAGGATGAGTGTAAAGAAGAGGAGCCACCTATGTGTGGTAGGTAGTGAAAAGGATGAGAGTAACGGAAAGATCCTCTATGTGGAAGGTTCACAACAGGAGTAAAGGGCAGAGCTTCATGTGTGTTGTATGTGTTGAACAGGATGAGGGTAGAGGGGAATGTTCCATGTATGTGATGTATGTTGAACAGGATGAGGGTAGAGGGGAACGTTCCATGTATGTGATGTATATTGAACAGGATGAGGGTAGAGGTGAACGTTCCATGTATGTGATGTATATTGAACAGGATGAGGGTAGAGGGGAATGTTCCATGTATGTGATGTATATTGAACAGGATGAGGGTAGAGGGGAACGTTCCATGTATGTGATGTATGTTGAACAGGATGAGGTTAGAGGGAACATTTCATGTATGTGATGTATGTGTTGAACAGGATGAGGGTAGAGGGGAACGTTCCATGTATGTGATGTATGTTGAACAGGATGAGGGTAGAGGGGAACGTTCCATGTATGTGATGTATGTTGAACAGGATGAGGGTAGAGGGGAACGTTCCTTGTATGTGATGTATGTGTTGAACAGGATGAGGGTAGAGAGGAACGTTCCATGTATGTGATGTATATTGAACAGGATGAGGGTAGAGGGGAACGTTCCATGTATGTGATGTATGTTGAACAGGATGAGGGTAGAGGGGAACATTTCATGTATGTGATGTATGTGTTGAACAGGATGAGGGTAGAGGGGAACGTTCCATGTATGTGATGTATGTTGAACAGGATGAGGGTAGAGGGGAACGTTCCTTGTATGTGATGTATGTGTTGAACAGGATGAGGGTAGAGAGGAACGTTCCATGTATGTGATGTATATTGAACAGGATGAGGGTAGAGGGGAACGTTCCATGTATGTGATGTATGTTGAACAGGATGAGGGTAAAGGGGAACGTTCCATGGATGTGATGTATGTTGAACAGGATGAGGGTAGAGGGGAACGTTCCATGTATGCGATGTATGTTGAACAGGATGAGGGTAGAGGGGAACGTTCCATGTATGTGATGTATGTTGAACAGGATGAGGGTAGAGGGGAACGTTCCATGTATGTGATGTATATTGAACAGGATGAGGGTAGAGGGGAACGTTCCATGTATGTGATGTATGTTGAACAGGATGAGGGTAGAGGGGAACGCTCTATATAATACACGTTTGAACAGGGTGTGGGTGAAGGGTAGAACTCCATGTATGTTATGTATGTTAAACAGAATGAGGGCAAAGGGGAACAGTCCATGTGTGTTATGTGTTCAATCGGATAAGGGTAATGGAGAGAGCTCTATTATACATGTTTTATTTTTTTGTAAAGGCATTACATGGTATGAGGGCAGAGAGAAGAGCTCTGTGTGTATGTTTCATAGTTTTTCAACAGAATGGGAGTAAAGGGGATTCATTGGTTTGTGTGGTTTAGGTTGACCAGGATGAGGGTAAAAGGAAGAGGCTCATGTATGTGTGTGACCAAGAGGTTCATGTATGTGTGTGACCTATCTTCCACAGGATGAGGGTAAAGGGAAGAGGTTCATGTATGTGTGACCTGTCTTCCATAGGATAAGGGTAAAGGAAGAGGTTCATGTATGTGTGTGACCTATCTTCCACAGGATAAGGGTAAAGGAAGAGGTTCATGTATGTGTGTGACCTCTCTTCCACAGGATGAGGTTAAAGGGAAGAGGTTCATGTATGTGTGTGGCCTATCTTCAACAGAATGAGGGTAAAGGGAAGAGGTTCATGTATATGTGACCTATCTTCCACAGGATGAGGGTAAAGGGAAGAGGTTCCTGTATGTGTGTGACCTATCTTCCACAGGATGAGGGTAAAGGGAAGAGGTTCATGTATATGTGTGACCTATCTTCCACAGGATGAAGGTAAAGGGAAGAGGTTCATGTATATGTGTGGCCTATCTTCCACAGGATGAGGGGAAAACGGAGAGTCCCACCAGCTCCACACCATCCACAATCTCTGAGGCCTCTGGGGCACACCCAAGACTGAGGCCAAGAACAAAGCAAAGCTGTGCGATGGTTTTCTTAGTGTGGTTTGTTTGTGCGTGGGTTTGGCTGTGAGTGCGTGCCAGACAATGCCTCTGTGTGTGTGTGAGAGAGTGTGTGTTGAGTGTGTGTGTGTGTGTGTGTGTGTGTGTGTGTGTGTGTGTATGTGTGTGTGTGTGTGAGAGTGTGTGTTGTGTGTGTGTGTGTGTGTGTGTGTGTGTGTGTGTGTGTGTGTGTGTGTGTGTGTTCAGGAGGTGTATGAAGCAATTGTTGGCAGTGTTAGGTAACGACCGATGCTGTGACTGTTGGGCAGTAGACCCTATTGTATTGTTATCACTGTCGTCATCATCATCATCATCATCGTCATCATCATCATCATCATGGTCGTTGTCATCATCATCATCATATTTGTCATCGTGATTATCATCATCATCATCATCATCTTCGTCATCATGATTATCCTCCTCCTCCTCCTCCTTCTTCTCCTCATCATCATCATCACCATCATCATCATCTTCGTCATCGTCATCATCATTATGGTTCTGTGTCACCAGTCGTATGGAGCAGCTGGTGGCAGTACCAGGGAACGACCATTGCTGTGACTGTGGCGCAGTGGACCCTCGCTGGTCCAGCATCAACCTGGGAATCACGCTGTGCATCGAATGCTCTGGCATCCATCGCAGCTTTGGTGTGCAAAGTCCAAGGTACAGTCCCTTGTTCTGTCTGATGTGATCAGGTATGAACTGCCGCCGCACAGAGAATCTGTCATCGCAACAGGAAAGCATACTGACATGATGTTTTACGATACAGATAGTTGATTATTGTGCAGTTTGTAAACAATGAGGAATTGGTGCGGCAGTTGGCAGCATATGAGCTCCACCGTTTAACCTGCTTGATTAAGCATGGTATGTTAGAGAATTGTTTTCACGTGTCCTGTATGGCCCTTATGGCAATGCTGGGGGCCATCTCAGAATAAATTGTATCCCCTCTCTGGAGATTCTGGGCCAGAAATTTTCTATTTCTTTCACGACTTTGATTTTGCCTTCTATCTCCCCTTTCTGTGGTCTACTGTTCTGTCTTCATAGTCGGTTCACCGCTTGTCTTTGAGCTGGATTTTTCTTCTCTTTTGCTGCAATTTATAAGTTGCTTGCTATAACCATTGCAACCTGCTGAGTAGATTGTGTACACACACACACACACACACACACACACACACACACACACACACACACACAAAGAAACGCTTACACACAAATTTTTCTTTTAATGAAGGAACATCTAAATCCACCAAAGTATTCTAACAAAAAGCAAACTTTGGCAAACTTGAACTGTTGCAGAAAAGGAACTAACTCTATTGCTGCCGAACGTTTGTACACTGAAAATGTAC
This sequence comes from Conus ventricosus, assembly GCA_018398815.1. Classification (NCBI taxonomy): domain Eukaryota; kingdom Metazoa; phylum Mollusca; class Gastropoda; order Neogastropoda; family Conidae; genus Conus; species Conus ventricosus. Next base: position 49,047,283 of record CM031611.1, on the reverse strand, counting down.
ATTTATAGCAAACACGGATGTTCTACCTCATACCGCTTCTAGCATTCTCCACCAAGCTTAGGCACTGAATAGTTTGCTGACTGACTGTGTAAGTTCACTTGGTTAGTCACCGACGCCTTAACCCTGGAAATCTAAAGGGGTTTTGCTCACACTTGTTTCTCCAGGTGCGCTCCATCACACTGGACACGTGGGAGCCAGAGCTGGTGAAGGTGATGCTGGAACTGGGCAACGATGTGATCAACAGGTGCTACGAGGCCAACGTAGACGAGACGGTGGCGGCCCGCGCCACTCCCACAGCCAGCCGGTGGGTGGCTGCCTTGTCTTGTCGTCAGGATGAAAACAGCGTTTCACACCTTCTGCGTAGACCCAATTTTCCATGCTGCCTTAGCATGAAAAGTCTTTCTCTCATTTGACCGCCTGAAAACTTCATAAACTGTATCTTCCCTGCTTGTCTTTAAGTGCAAAGTCATTCTCTTTTTCTCATTTAACCACCTGAAAACAGAGTGTCACCTTCTTCATACACTCCATTTTCCCTGCTGCCTTAGCGTGCAATGTCATTCTCTTTCTCTTGTTTGACCACCCTATCCCTGCTGTTGTTCTCACTGGTGTTTGAAGGGTGAGGGTTCACTGAAGCGACATCCAGTGGAGCGACCTAGCAAGGCCAGTAAGGCAGCATTCACTTAAGTTATATTCCACCAGGTCAGTATGCCGCCAGAGGGACAAACTGTTTTCTGATCAGAACAGGCAAATTGGATCACTTCCACGTTCAACTTTTGAACAGTGTGTGTGTGTGTGTGTGTGTGTGTGTGTGTGTGTGTGTGTGTGTGTGTGTGTGTGTGTGCGTGCGTGTTTGCGTGTGTGTGAGAATGTTTGTGTTGTGTATGTGGGGAGGAGAAAGGGGTTGGATGGGGGAGGGACGATGTTAGGTGTGGGGCAGATTTGCATGTGGCATATATGTGTGTGCGTGTGTGCACATGTGTGTCAGTCAGTACTATTGTTGCCTCCGTCTCTCTCTATGAGTTTTCTTTCTGTATAGCATGAACAGTCTGCTTTCTTTCTGTTTGTCTTGTAAAGATTTCCTGTTTGTGTGCTTGTGGATTAAAAGTAAATACAATCTAGACACATATTCATGCATCCCTCCCCAGTGTTTCCTTCAGTTTTTCATGAATCGGTGGGGAGTGGTTTATTCAGGCAACTTTCCCCCAAAGAAGTTTACTTAAAAGCTTTCCTGTTGAGTAGACTGAGAGATGACTGCCTACACTGTTAGCCAAACTAGAGATGTGAGTTTTAACAGATTTCAGTGAAAATGCAATGAGCAGCATGTCAGATTTAAGTTTAAATGCTGTTAAAGGCATGTTTTCAGCAATGAAGAACTTAGAAGCTAGTTACAGATGCTGGTTTATCAGATGTCAGTTAAAATGCTGTTAAAGGTGTGTTGTTAGCAATGAAGAACTTACTAGCTAGTTACAGATGCTGGTTTATCAGATGTCAGCTAAAATGCTGTTAAAGGCATGTTTTCAGCAATGAAGAACTTACTAGCTAGTTACAGATGCTGGTTTATCAGATGTCAGTTAATATGCTGTTAAAGGCATGTTTTCAGCAATGAAGAACTTAGAAGCTAGTTACAGATGCTGGTTTATCAGATGTCAGTTAATATGCTGTTAAAGGGTATGGTGTTAGCAATGAAGAATTTAGTAGCTAGTTACAGATGCTGGTTTATCAGATGTCAGTTAACATGCTGTTAAAGGTATGGTGTTAGCAATGGAGAATTTAGTAGCTAGTTACAGATGTTGGTTTATCCAATGTCAGTTAATATGCTGTTAAAGGTATGTTGTTTGCAATGAAGATCTCATCACCTTGTCATAAACATAAGTTCATCAGGCTTGACTTGAAATGCTTTTAACAGCATTTTTTTTTACATCAAGAGTTTTCACTTGGCACGATTCAGCACTTTGACCCAGCTAATGATAAGTAAAAATCAGTAGAAGCATTTGTTTCGCGTGGTGCCAATCCTTTCCCACGGTATCTGTCCAGATGGGTACTCTATGTTGTTAGCTTGTGTGTGTTCCCAAGCCAGGCAGGCACTGTGTCTATGAGATTGGTCTGTGTCATGACGATTCAGAACCCAAAGGGAGGCATGGATCAAGGCCAAGTACCTGAAGCGAGCGTTCGTCAGCAAACTGCCGGAGGTCAAAATGCGTTCCGGCACCAGCTCCAACAGGATACGCAGCTGGAGCGTGCGCAAAAAGACACGCCGCTCCCCCGCCCGCACCCTGACCAACAACAGCTCCAAGGAGGAGTTGTCTCCCCAGGCGGACGACGTCACCAGTGGACTGATGGAAGGTAAGGACGGGGTGTTGTCCCGGGGCCGTGGAACAGATGAACGCCGAGTGTCTAACCACAAGGTGTAGATTCCTGTCTGTGTTGTTGTGTTGCGTGTGTGGGTGTGCATGCTCGTGAGGATAGCTGACAGGGTTTTTGTTGATTTTTTTTTTTTGCTCTAGGGTAGTGTAAATATGTTTAATGTCATGTGAATGTTTCTCACGATCTCCGGACTGTGTTCATTTGAATATTAAGTTTGTAATGTTGATGTATACCAATGTTGGGTGACAAGTTTAACGGAGACAAATGTTTTGACATTTTTTGTGCTGATAGTAGATCTACAGGGATATATTTCCAGTCTCAGAACGAAATAAGAAGGAACATGTATTTAAAGATCATTGAAAAGATCTAAACAAATGTTGATTCCCCATTATTGTCATTTTCTTTCATACTGAATCCTGTCACACAGCCAATGGTGAAGCCACAACTTTCCCTCTCAGATGAATGTAATTTGAGACTGAGACAAGACATACAAGTCTTGCATGCCAGTGTCATACATTACAGTCTGAATATTGGAAAAAAAAACACTTGTTTAACGCAAGGCAGTCACAACCTTCTCAACAGTTTGAGCTCCTTTTCTTGTTTCAGATAACTGTCTTATTCAATCCCTGGTCAACCCTGTCGTGCATTTTTTTTTTTTTTTATTTCATAAAAACTCACTATCTTGTTCTTCACATGTCAGTTTATTTTTTCTGAAAAAGTGATGACCTTTATTTACAGAAAAACAGTATTACATTTTGGTTTTGTTACTGCAGTCGGAGTTATTAGTATGTTATCACTGGATTTTTTTTTTTTGGTGTTTAATGAATAATGTTCGGACAGATTTTGTTTTCCATTGATGACAAAAAGCAGGTTCAGTATCTGTGTAGTGCGGTGATTGTGCTTGGCATGATGTCACTGTCCTCTTGGCTGTGATTGGCTGGCCTCCGCACTGTTCCCCACATGGCTGCTGCGACGTGCCCCAGACACGCTACGTTGTTGTGTTTTTATTTGTTTTTTTTTGTCACACGTTGTCTTGTTGTTCCTGTGGTGCCATGTGAAGACTGTGATGGCATGTGACTTCTACTCCTTACTACCACCACTGTTGTAGACTGCAGTCTGTTTGTTCTTCACTTAGCATCTGTCTTTTTTGTTGTTGATATATATATATATATATTTCTCTTTTTTTTCAATTTTTTTCCCCAAAAAGTACTGTTGGATCTTGTCTGAAGAACACATCAATCTGTGGATCCTTTAGGAGTGATGGCAGTTTAGGACATTGGTTGGACAATCCTTCTCTTTTTTGTGTGTGTGTGGGAGGGGGGGGGGAGGGGGGATAAGGAGATATTTTCAACATGTGTGTCTTATCTCTTGATGTAGACTAGGCAGGCCATTCTTGAGATTTGCATAAATCTGCAGAATTTTTTTTTTTGATATATGTAAGAGTAAGAACATGGGGTTTCAAGTTCACAGTTCAGTCCATTATCTTACTGCAATTTGATTTGGCAGGGGGTCTGACAGCACTTCCAGACTTGTAAAAATAAGAAAAATCTGGGCTCAAAATGTTTCAAAGGCAATGGAAAAAAGTGTATTTGCCAGGAAGCATTGATGAGGCTGCAGGCATCAAGAATTGACATGGAGGACGGTTTTAGCACACCGTTAAACTCACAACAGTTTGCAAGTCTGGTGAATGAACACGCGTAATATTCTCATCCCCAGATGATGCATTTGTGCCATAGTGTTCAAGTACTTCGGCTGTTCGGATGATCCCTGGAGTCTTTTAGCCAGGGTACGACAACAACAACAACAACAACAACAACAACAACAGTGGCCAACCACCCTGATCCCTTACGGCTATTGGCTCTGCTCCTGACCTGGGGATCCAATGTGGGCTTCTGGACTGACTGTCTGAAATTTTTCAGGCTGTTTCCATGGGATCAGGCCTTATGTCTAAGAGTTTAGCTCCATGGATTACCTACCTTGTTCACTTGGCTACCACTTCACTTCTGATATTTCACCCTTTGGGAGGCGATCTGTTGGCTGTACAAGTCATGAGTGCCTTTGTGGTGACAGTGCTTGGTTCTGTGGACTTCAACCACTCACCATAATTTGCATACACTGTGCACTTCTCATCAGAGACCTCAGGGTTTGATTCAATTCCTGAGAACTCTTTTCCTTTAAAAAAAAAAAAAACAAAAAAAAAACTACATATTTTGTTAAGAAAAAAAGAAACAAACAATGTAGAAACATGTTGTGTAGTTTCTTTTGTAGACTTTTTTTTGTCACCTCAACCATTTGGAAAAAAAAAGTAATGCACATGTTTTGACAGTGAGGTTTTAAGGGTATGTATATGTAAATATGCTTGTATTTTGTCAAGATAGTGTTTCGAAAAAAGGTCACTTCAGTTACATCGTTACTGATGAAGGTGTGGAAACAACTGGAAAATTGCCAGTCCTGGTGAAAAAAACTGCTGGGGAATATGTTGGTGGGAGGATGGGGGGGGGGGGGGGGGGGGGGGGGGAGGAAGGATGGGCAGGTGTCAGACAGAGAGCTGTTTACTGAGAGCTTGGTCACACGTTTTTAAGGTGAACGTCTGTGGAGGGAGAACTTGAGGACTTAAGTCAAATGACACCTTTGGGATAAATGATTTACTGAAGTGAACTCACAGTAAAAGAGGTAGGGTGTTGCTCTATGTCCTGTCCCTCTCCTTCCTCCTGTGATTTTGTCTCTATCCATGTGTTGGAAATGCTGGACTGTTCTGTTTGGATTCTTTGTTATGTCTTAATTTCATTATTATTGTTATTTTTTTATTATTATTATTATTTTTTTTTCTAGCATTGAAGACTTCTGGTGTGTCAGTGAGAGCATGTGTCCTGCCCGTGTTTTTTTGTTTTTGTCATGGTTTGAGATGGCACTTTGACCAGGGCTGAGGGAGACGGCGATGATGATGCTCCATGAAGAATCTGCCCTGTTGTTGTCAGCATGCCGTGTGCCCGACATTTCACAGCTCACTGTGTCATGTGTTGTTCTTCAGGCCCTTCCACCAGCCACACCTCTTCCCCTCCCTTCCCCCAAATCCCCTCCCCCCCCAGCCCCCTCCCTGCCATCCCCCTTCTCTTCTCTTCCCATCTTTCAACACCAGCCTGAACAGAGAAGAGAATAGAGTTTGATCGCGTGTAAAGTTAGTTCACAACTTCCTAACCCGTCTCTGAAGCATTCAGAAATCCATGAACATCTGGAGAAGCCTGCAGGTGAAAGAAGAAGAAAAAAAATTTGTAGTTTGAAAAAACAAAAAGAAAAAGAAGGAGCGTTGATAGATGCACCGATTGGTAAAATATGTGAACGGTGTGAAGACAGTCCGTGCTTTTCTGGACTTAGAATACACAGATATTGTTATCAGAAATACAAAATATCTGTTGTCCATTAGATATCAGTTAGAATACACAGATATTGTTATCAGAAATACAAAATATCTGTTGTCCATTAGATATCGGAGATGCAATAAGTCTGTGCTTTTCTTGACTTTGAATACACAGATATTGTTATCAGAAATACAAAGTATCTCTTGTCCATCAGACACCAGTGATACAAAAGGTATCTGGTCCATCAGAAAATTGAAAATAGAATTGCTAATAACATTAGCTGATGTGGCCTAGTGGTTAGCGTCATGGATTCCTGGCTGGGAGATAATGCGTTCAATTCCCATAAGAGCCATTTATTTGTGAGATCTTTCTGCTCCGACTGGTTCGTACTCAGAGGGAGTTTGATAAGGCCTCAGTTGGGAAGACTGGGACCACACGGTAGAGTTTCATCCACTTAATTGACGCGTGTTTGAGGGTGTTGCTCAAATTTCCTGACCAGCACTGACCATTCTGGACCTCTTGGGCCTGGTTGACGCTGGGATACATTTTGAAAGTTAAGTCTAGAGTACAGCCCTGTCAGCACTCTTTAGTCTGGAATGGATTTCCATGGCATCGTCTTCATCCTCCTCCTCCCATCAGTCCCATTAAAGCCTCAGATTCTGTGGCCCTTCATGCCCTACTCTCATGCTGACCACAGTTTCGATTTCCTCTCCAGCTCTATGCCGTTGGTGAGTTCATGACAGGGTTGCCAGTCTCGGCAAGCTCATGGGCACTGTTGTCGGACGGATGTGGTGGCGCCCTCTGGAGGCATGCAGTCGCTAACACTAAGCAGTTATTGTCATCAGAAGGGGGCTTGGTATATGGTGTCTTGCTTATGTCGGATCGAAACGGGCACCCACTGAACACCAACAAAAATGACTGGGCAGCAGTGCAGTGTCTCCCTGGTGGGTTGCCTCATGACGGCTTGACGTTAACTGCTGTGTGTGGACTGTGGATGCCGGGGCTGGGGCTGGACAAGCCAGGGTATGGCTGTGGACTAGGAGCCAGAATGAGCGGCATCAAGGTTATTCATTGGAGAGGGGGCAGAAGATGGGAAAGAAAAAAAAGAAAAGAAAAAAAAAAAGGACAGAAAAAAAATGCAAAGCACATCATCTAGGAAATGTGGACACACTGTCTGTAGGTGTACAAGTGTAATTTGCACATTCATGCCAACTTCCAACATGGACATTTACATATAAATCCCAGTAAGCTTTGAAGAGTTGGATTGAACTCTCCTGGCTGTTGTTGTTGACATAGTGGTCAGTGTTGTCATTCGACTCCCTCCTCACCCCCTCCACCCCCCCACTCCTTTCCTGCCATGCCTTTCCTTTGCCCCTCCCCCTCCGCCTCCTTACTGACTTAGCCTGGTGGTGTGTGGTGGTGTTTCAGCGGTGTTGTCTGTTTCTAACACCGCCCTCAAGGACAACGATAGTGGGCTGGGAGGCAGCGCCTCGGATGTCCTGGTTTTTGGCACTGAGGTGCCGGCGCTCACCGAAATCAACAAAAGTAAGGTTGCACTCCGGTTTGCCTGCCGTGGGTAGGGCAAGGAGAATCAGTACACATTGCCATAATATGCCCTCCTTTTTATTTGCCTGTCTGGCTTCTCTAATTAAGCTCTCACTCATGAACAGTGTAGCCAAGAGATGCCTGTTAGCTGTCACGCAGTATCAAACATAGTGTATAGTCCTACAGTGAGGAATCAAAACTGCCAGGTCTGGAATGTGGTGAAATTCCTTGTGGAAATCCAGAGAGAACATTAAGACATTACCCTGTGAAAATCCAGAGAAGGTTATGACATTACCCTGTGAAAATCCAGAAAACATTATGAAATTCGCTATGAAAAGCACGAGAACATTATGACATTCCCCTGTGAAAATCCAGAGAAGGTTATGACATTCCCCTGTGAAAATCCAGAGAAGGTTATGACATTACCCTGTGAAAATCCAGAAAACATTATGAAATTCGCTATGAAAATCCAGAGAAAATTATGACATCACCCTGTGAAAATTCAGAGACCACTAGGATGCTCCCTGAGAAAATCCAGAGAACTCTGTGACATTCCTGTGAAAATCCAGAGAACTCTGTGACATTCCGTGTGAAAATCCAGAGAACACTTATGACATTCCGTGTGTGAAAATCCAGAGAACACCATGACATTCCCTGTGAAAATCCAGAGAACACTATGAAATTCATTCCCTGTGAAAAATCCAGATAACACTGACATTCTATGTGTGAAAATCCAGAGAACAATATGACATTCCCTTTGAAAATCCAGAGAACACTGTGACATTTCCCAGTGAAAATCCAGACAACACTATGACATTCCGTGTGTAGAAATCCACAGAACACTATGACATTCCCTGTGAAAATCCAGAGAACAATATGACATTCCCTGTGAAAATCCAGAGAACACTATGACATTTCCCTGTGAAAATCCAGAGAACACTATGACATTTCCCTGTGAAAATCCAGAGAACACTATGACATTTCCCTGTGAAAATCCAGAGAACACTGTGACATTTCCCTGTGAAAATCCAGAGAACACTGTGACATTTCCCTGTGAAAATCCAGAGAACACTATGACATTCCATGTGAAAATCCAGAGAGCACTGTGACATTCCATGTGAAAATGTGGCACAAGTTCGCGTGAAGCAGCAAAGTTTTCTGAACAAGGTCAGGCAGGAAAACCCTCCTTGGATTTGAGGATTTCTGAGAAAATCATCTGATTCCCAGAGTCAGGAAAAGTGAACATCTGAGGGACAAAAAATAAATCTGCTGAAAAAAATAATGGTGAAACATTAAATCAAAGGTCAGTTCACAGGATGAAGTCCTTTCTGAGTGGTTTTGGGGGCAAGTTTCTCTTTGAGAGGAGACCAGACATGTAGGTTTTGTTTTTTTGTTTGCTTTAAATGAAATTGCCCACATCTTTTGGGAGGAAAATATAACTTACAGTGGCCAGTTGACCAGCTCTGTTTGGCCAAATTCCATGGCCAATGCAGCACCAAGACACATTGCAGACCGTCTGAATCCCTCTAGTCCACAGTGATCTTCTGTTACCAGAACCCTGCTCTGTGGCAATTTTGTATTTGAAAAGAGCAAAGTCTTTTTTGGAAAATCTAAGTAGAATGTTGCAGAAATCTTTTGAAGGCATTTGAAACCATTATATGTAACATACAGCTTTCACATGTTTCCAGGCTTGAATATTTTGGTCAGTTTACTTGAATAACTAGGTCAGTTTACTTGAATAACTAGGTCAGTTTACTTGAAATGTTATAGAATTTAGGGTGAAATGAATGTTCAGCCCTAAATTCTTTGGGAGAGGGTGGGGGAGGGGAAACAGTGCCACCACCAACAAAGAGCACCTGGCATTCTGATTCCCTCAGAGAGCACCTGGCACTTTTGATTCCCTCAGTGCAACGCCAACTATTTTATTAATTAACATTCACACTGTGGACTTCTTTTGTTAACAGCTCTACAATCACCTGTAACTGCCATTGATTATTTGTTTGTTTATACATGCAGACATAACTGATTATCTTGGTGTGATTGGACTAGTTCATATGTACGCATCCGAAGTGTTGTGTTTTCTGTTATATTGTAAGTAATGTTAGAACATTTTACCCGGAGTAATGTGTGAATGCTGGTGGGATATTGCAGAGAATGGTGTGCACATGGCTGTGTTCTGTGAAAGATGAACCCGTACATTCATGATACTAGTCTCTGAACCGAACATCTGTATAATGGATCAAATGGGTCGAGTTCCAAGTTTGCAGACATTGCCAGACTGAACCCTAATGGTGTGGGGTATCAAAACTGTATTTTCGCTGCATTGCCCATCTTAATGTATTATCGTTCTAATGGTGCAAGTGTAGTGTTATGATAAAGGCCCACTACTCCTGTCTCCTGGGATGGTCATTTTCCTCTGCTGTATCAGGTTAGACAGGATGTATTGATTACACTGGTGATTCACCTTAGATCATGAAGGTAGTCATGATCAGCAGTCAGGAATGGTAGGGGAACAGCGTGTCAGATTATGTGGCTGTGTGCCGCTAATGCCGGGCAGTGATGATCTGGAGAAGAGTGGAGATAAATCTTCTCCTTTCCCCCTGTCGTCTCCAGATAAAATGTGGCTGCCAGACCAGTCTTTCTTTGTGGTGCAGTGGTTAGCATCGAAGGTGAGCAGGTTGAGGGTCGAGTCCCATCAAAGAGGTTTGTTTGTGAGATTTTTTTTTCCACTGGCCGGCTCCACCAAAGAGTTGAGTGTGCTGTGGGGTGAGAGGGGAAGACTGGAACATCACCTCCAAGTTTCATCTTCTGGACGGGTGTGTCTGTGTTCAGGTATCCTGACCAGCACTGCAGGTGTCTGTATCTCTTGGGCCTGTTTCATGCAAGGATGTATCATGAAAGGAAGCATATAGTTTCAGCCCTGCAATGTGTATCGGATCAGAATGGAGCACCATGGCACCATCTTCATCACCCTCTTTGATCATTAGATAGGAAGAAAAAAAATGTTGTGGCCATCTATGCTGTGTATCACAGTGATCTTGGTTTCAGTTTCACATCCATGCCAGTTGTGTATTTTTGTCAAGGTGGTCGGTGTTGTCAGATTCATGGGGACTGTCGTTTGTAGTGATGGCATGCTTGGGAGGGAGATTCTCATTAACGCTGGTCGTGCCACAATTAAGCAGATTTTGATATCAGTTAGGAGCTGAATAAGTGGTGTGCTGCATATGTAGATGGGAACAGGCATAGTGTTACACCACTGAGGTGAGTCGGCATCAGTGCAGTGTCTCCTCTGGTAGGTTGCCTGCTTCCTTCATGATTTTAGACTCTAATAATCATGTGCAAGAAGAAAAAAAATATGGTAAGATGATGAAGTGGTCAAATTTGTGATTCAGATGTTTTGGTTCTGTACCTATAGTACAAGTATTTGTAGCAAACCGCATTAACATGTAAGTCATTTTAATAAACAGTAACCTGTAATATATTTTAATAGCTTCACTGTTTTGCATGAAGGTGTGGTTTAGAATGCAAGAAACACAAAACAAAACAAAATAAAGAAGAGAAACGTGCACACAAGAGTTTGCTGATTATTGAGACAGAAAAATGGGGCATGGGGGATTTAGAAAGGGAAAAAGAGCAAAAAGAAAAGCCCCCTTTTAAAATGGAGGCTGAGCTGGTTTGATAGATGTTGTTTTCTGTCTGTTCCTCTCTCTGCGTTACTTGCCGGATAGCAGCCATGCCCAACTTGTTGTTAGATACAGAGAGCAAGCCTTCAGGTATCTTCAGTGTTGTGTCTGTCTGCACCGTGGTTAACCCCCCACCCACCCCCTGCTCCCTGGTTGGTCCCTCACTTCTGTGTGTGTGTGTGTAGCAAAAGGCAGCTTGATGTGGATCTCTTAACCAGTAGTCAGGCTAGTCAGACCTACTTTCATGTGTGTGCTTGTAGGATGTAGTGGAAATGGCCAGGTGAACGTGTCTGTGTATGCTTTTAGAGAATTGGTATGGAATGTGTGCATTGTTCGGTGTCCTTGGATCGGGTCATTCCCTGGGTCATTTGATTGATATGAACAGTTTTAGATAGCAGTACATTGGTGGAAGACTGTACTCCAACGATCAGTGTGTTGATCTGAGTACAGTGCTGAAATGGTACCATGTGCATGTTGTTGTCGTTGCATGCTCTCTGATGGCGATGCTTAGTAACATCTGCTGCTCTGCATGGGGGGTGTACACATGTATACACAGCGACACCCGCCCAGGGGTCACTCGAAAAATGCCAGGATGTGATCCTGACTGTCAGTTTCATTGTCGTTCAAGGTGAACGCTGATTTTTTTTTTTTTTTACTGGTTTTTGGGTCCGACAGACAGAATGGTTGGTACATATTCACAAACATGATCCTGCACATCTGATGCTTTTAGTAATCACAGTGAACTGTACTGAAGTAGTGTTACTATGGGATTCAAAAGGAATCCCTATGAGATGTGGCTGTGTATATATCATCATTGCGTTGTTGTTTTTTCCCATGCCTCTCTACTACTTACACCTGCTTACACCTGCTTAGACCCAAATGTTTATCAAGCTTTAGATGAATGGGTCGAGGAAACTGATTTTATGTTGTTTTTTGTTTTTGTTTTTTTTGCTTACTGGTCTATCATGATGTGCTTCTGTGTGTTCTGTTGTTATTTAGATTGCTGACTGGATAATTATGAAGCGTTTATGTGCTTCTTTGTCTAACATTATATAATATGTGTGCTTTTAGGTTTGTATAAAAGTTTACAGAAACTGGGGAGGCAGAGTGAGAGATGTGTGTGTGTATGTGTGAGTGTGTGAGTGTGTGTGTGTGTGTGTGTGTGTATTTGTGGATTATAAGCGGGTGTGGGTGCGCGCGCGTTCGTGGGTTACAAGCAAGTGCGTGTTTGTGTGTGTGTGTGTGTGTGGTGATGGTGTTATTGTTGTTGTTTTCTGTTTATGACAATGTATGGCAGCGTTGTTGCTGTTCTGTTCCTCAATTTGTACACCCTGCAATGTCAGTTACAACCCACTGCATCATGCTGGAAGATCAAGGGCCATTACTGTGGAGATTCTTGTTGTCGGCCCTTTCTCTTTCTTCATTTTCTCTTTCTTTCACTTTGCTCTTCTTCTCTCCCTCTGGGTCAGTTTTAATTTCCTCCCCCTCCCTTACAGCAGTAGCGAGCGTGCTATGCGATTGTCGTGTAGTGATGGTGGGTCTTTCACCGGTGAATCAGACCAGGGTTCTTACAACTCGGTTGTCTTGGACATTGTGTGGGTGTGGTCCCTCACGTCTGTGTGTGTGTGTAGCAAAAGGCAGCTTGATGTGGATCTCTTAACCAGTAGTCAGGCTGTGCCATGTCGCACAGTTTCTGCAGTGTGTGTGTTTCGCACCAGGGTTGAAGTTGTCTACGCTGTTTGCTTTTGCTTTACAACAAATTGATTGTGGCCGGAAGCTTTATGATAAGTTGGCTGTTGTGTAAGCTGTGTGACAAATTGACAGCTGTATCAGCTTTATGACTGTCGGACTGCGCTGTTTGCTTTACGACAGGTTGACTGTGCTTTTAGTGTTATGTTGAGTTGACTGTTCTGTTAGCTTTACAACACACGAATAGACCATGCTTATGGCTTTACTACAAATGAATTGTGGTTCTAGCTTTACTGCTAGTTGACTGTATGTATATCTTGCCTGCCTGTTTAACCACGTTTTCGTATAAGCGACAAACAAACTATGCCTATGGCTTTGTTGCAGCTTGATGAAGTCATTTGCAGTATCGCATTTTGACTGTACCATCATGTATGATGAATGTGCCATTAGTTTTACTGCAGATTGACTGTGTGCCAGTAGCGTTGCAGCAACATGACTGTGTCAGTGGCGTTATTACAATTTGGACTGTGCCATTAGTTTTACTGTGACTTACCTGCGCCATTTGCTTCATTGCAAAGCTGACGGTGCCGTTAGTTTTCCAAGGTGGGTGTATTGTTGACTTTGCTACCGCTTGACATGGATGAGCGGGGCAGGGTTATTTGTTATCTTTGGCTGCAAATTGTGCCATGACCTTTACTGCAATTTGACTGAGCCGTGACCTTTACTGCAATTTGACTGTGCCATGACCTTTACTGCAATTTGACTGTGCTGTGGGCTTCACTGCAGGTTGACTGTGCCTTTAGCGTTTACTGCAAGTTGACTGTGCCGTGAGCTTTTACGGCAAGTTGATCGTGCCATGAAATGCAACACGAGTTAATGTTGCCCTGAGCCTTACTGCAACCTGGCTGGTGTGTGAGATGTATCGCAAGTTGACTGTGCCACGAGTTTTAGTGCAAGTTGACTGTGCCACGAGTTTTGCTGCAATTTGACTGTGCCATGAGATTTACTGCAAGTTGACTGTGCCATGAGATTTACTGCAAACTGACTATGCCATGAGAATTACTGCAATTTGACTGTGCCATGAGATTTACTGCAATTTGACTGTGCCATGAGATTTACTGCAATTTGACTGTGCCATGAGATTTACTGCAATTTGACTGTGCCATGAGATTTACTGCAATTTGACTGTGCCATGAGATTTACTGCGAACTGACTGTGCCATGAGATTTACTGCAAGTTGACTATGCCATGAGCTTTACTGCAATTTGACTGTGCCATGAGATTTACTGCAAGTTGACTGTGCCATGAGATTTACTGCGAACTGACTGTGCCATGAGATTTACTGCAAGTTGACTGTGCCATGAGATTTACTGCAAGTTGACTGTGCCATGAGATTTACTGCAATTTGACTGTGCCATGAGATTTACTGCAAGTTGACTGTGCCATGAGATTTACTGCAGGCTGACTATGCCATGAGATTTACTGCAGGCTGACTATGCCATGAGATTTACTGCAAGTTGACTGTGCCATGAGATTTACTGCAGGCGGACTATGCCATGAGCTTTACTGCAGGCTGACTATGCCATGAGCTTTACTGCAAACTGACTGTGCCATGAGCTTTACTGGAAATGGACTATGCCATGAGATTTACTGCAAGTTGACTGTCTGAGATTTACTGCAAGTTGACTGTGCCATGAGATTCACTGCACATTGACTGTGCCACAAGATTTATCACTGCTTTTTGCATGTTGACTGAACTATGAGAGTTGACTGAACTATGAGATTTACTGCAAGTTGACTATGCCCTGAGTTTTACTGCAAGTTGACTATGCTGTGAGATTTACTGCAAGTTGACTGTGACATGAGATTTACAGCAAGTCAGCTGTACCTTTAGCTGTACTATGAATCAGCTGTGACGTGAGCTTTGCTGCAAGTTGACTGCACCTTGCGCTTTTTTGCATTGCCATCAACTGCACTGCAGAATGGATTGTGCCAGTAGCTCCCCTTCATGTGCATGTATGGCATTGCTTCTGTGATCGTTACTTTTTCATTAGCAAAGATGATTTTCTATTCATGAAATCCCAGGAATCACATACATTTCACATTGTGACAGAATTTTGTTCACAGTTAAAACAGTTTACGTATTGATTTACTGTCCCATGACATAAGGTCATAAGGGTGCCTTGATGGTCACTCTGACGGTCAGTGATCTCTGCAGCCCTCTGTTGTCAGTCATGTGCAACATGGTAGAGAGGGTGGAATTAGTAGATTTTGAACATTGAATGAACTATCAAAATATCTTGATATAAAAGGCCTCCCCTTTTTTTTTTTGGATTAATTTTGTGAATACTTAAAAGAGGAAAATGGGGGGGGAGGGGGGCTCAGTTTTTGTTTTTATCATAAGTGCTGTGATGTTAATATTCTTCAGAGAACAATTGTGTTTTACTGATGCTAAAGCAATATGGGAACCTGTAATCATATTTCGTACCATAAATCACATTTTACATTGTTTAACAAGGACAACAACAAAAAATTTCCTAGTTCAACGTGTTATTTGAAAAGTTCTTTAAATCTAGATGTCTTTTATAATTTGTTTATCTCTCTTTATATTTATTCATTTATTGTCTCATTTAATTTTTTGTTCGTTGTTTGTGGGAATTTTTGCAAATGCTTTCATTTGGAGACTGTTACTTGTGGATAATGAATACTGCAGCAGTGAAATTTCTCTGCCTCATCCTCTAATCCACCCACGCACCCCTGACTGAAGCTGATTATCCAGCTTTGCCAAACGAAGTCATTCAGTATGTGAACAGTCGATAATGAAGCATGCTAGGTTCCACAGATTAGGTGTTTAAGGCATACACAGCCTGGTTTGAATTTGTCTCTGGGTAGAGCTTCTCTCAGACTGTTCTCATCAGGCACTTTAATGTCATGCACATGTAACACCACTGTGATCTCTATTTCTGTATTTTGCATCTTTCTTTTGATTGAATCATGTCAGTGTCAGCCTGCTGCACTGTGTATACCAGTAGTGTGGTTGCTTAGTGTTCTCGCTTTCTGTTGTTCTCTCTCTACCTTCCCCTCTCTCTATATATCTGTATTGTTTGTTTGTTTTGTTGTTTTTTTATTTTATCAATTTAGGAATTGATTTTAGCAGAAAATTTTCCAGCTGAAATTAACATACAGAAGCGAAACGACAGGGAACAACGTATTTTATATCATTGGTATTACTATTGACTTCACGCTTTTTCAAGAGGTGAGTGAAAGTGGATAGGACTATGAACTAATCATTGTCACACCTACCAGTACAAAAGTTAGGCTGTAAGTTTTAAGCGTTTGTCTTGTGCTGTTCCTGTAATTACAACTACTGTAGACATAAAAATGGCTTAGGCATTGAACATGATAGAGATGGCAGAGTTCTAATTTCAAATAAAAAGATGTTCCTAGTTATGCGAGCCGAATCCACATATTGGTAAATGTTTTCCCCACATGAGCAATTTTTTTTCTTACAAGAACATTTTTTTTAGAAATATACACACTTTTAAGAGACAGGATAGTAGATGTTCGAAGGCCTATTTAGCAACAGTGTGTTTTCGATTGTGCGGACGAAAGGAAGCAGACGTACATCAGGTTTTGGAGGATCACAGATTTTAGAACTTTTGAATTGTGATAATAAGATTCTTTTCTCCTCCAGTCATTTTGAACTCTTTTTGTCTTCGCCAGGCAGTTGGTTTGTTTTGTAATGCTTGAAGTATCTTAGGGAACCTAGCCGAGAGAGAGAGAGCAAGAGAGAGAGAGAGAGAGAGAGCAAGAGAGAGAGAGAATGTGTATGTGTGTGCAAGTGTGAGAAGGATAACAGGTGGGGGCAAGAAGAAGAGAGATTTGTCTTGTTTTGTTTTTGTTCTTTATTCAAAGTAGTATTCAGCAGTCTGGTGTGAAATGTGCTCCGTCAGGAACCCGCTTTCTTTGTCTTTCTGCACCCTCTATGTCACCCTCTATGTCACACTCTATGTCACCCTCTATGTCACTGGAAAGAAATTGGAATTCGTTATTTCCTCTGACACCCAGCCCTATATCTTACCACCCCCACCCCCAGCCTCTCCATCCACCGTCCCCCCCACTCCCACCCCTATCCTATCCAGTTTCAAAGTATATTAATTAATTGAAAGTTTGATATAGATGCAGTAGCTGCTTGCTTTATTTTAATCAGCGTCTGCTTAGCAGCTTTCAGTTTAGTGTCCATTATTTTTTATTTATTTTTTTTTTTTAATTTTAGTGTCCATTATTAGTTCCTGGTGCATGTTGTTCTTGGCTTGTGGTGGGTGGGCTCACTCTCTTCTCTCTCTCTCTCTCTCTCTCTCTCTCTCTTTTATGGCCTGTCTTTCCAAATGTACTCTAAGAAATGTGTGTGTTTTACATGAGCTTAGATAAGATAATGTTGCTTATAGCCCAGCCGACCGCAAAGGGCCACATCAGGGCTGTTTACATGAGCTTAACATATGAAAAGATAAGACTGAAGGTAAACAGGTTTTGTTGTGTGTGTGTGTGTGTGGGGGGGGGGGGGGGGGGGGGGGGGATGAGAGAGAGAAAGCATGTTTACACTTTTTAAAGGAGAAAGGAAAGGATCTCTCAAATTTCATTGTCATTTTTTTTCTCAAGAGAAGTTGCATGAAGGTGAGACTTTATGAAATCAAGGTAGCAGATGGTATAAAGACTGAAATGTAGCTGCTGTTGCCAGTTAGATCAAGATTATTTCATACATCTACACTTTTGAGGAAGTATACACAGCAAACCAGATAGCATTTTTTTTTCATCGTCAGTTGGGATTAAAGAGCATTAAGTCCTCTTTCTTGACAGATTCTAAAAGATGCCATGATTGTGAAGTACACTGACAGCAGTTTCTGTGAACACAGAATGAACCAATTCTGTTCAAATAAATATGTACATAAAATGTATTTTTACTGTCATGCATTTTTCCAGTTACGTGGGTGTTACTAATTAAATGGTTGAATAAAACTTGCCTTGTAAGCTGTGAAGTGTGTGTCCTGTTCGACAACATGGACGGCGGTGAAGCAGAACATTTCCATTCACACAGAGCTGGAGCTGGAGAGCTCTGATGATTCCGGCGGTGAAGAGACAGGGGAGGTCACTACCACATCCTGGGAAGACATGAGCAAGCTGGACCCCAACTTGCTGCTGTACAAAGCGGCCGAAGCCCGAAACCTGCCCGTGATGTCGGAGGCCTTGGCCAATGGGGCAGACCCCAACTGGGTGAACCCCGAGGACGACCTCAAGACCCCCATCATGAAGGCTGTGGAGACTGTGAGTGCTTCGCCACAGTGATGGCAGACAGGAAACCATTACCACTGTCACTGGTTAAAGCAGTGATTGTTTAAGTCTTTTGAGTGTTATTTCTGAACTAGTTGAAGAGAGACACATTTAAATGATACATATATATTCATGGCATTGATAACAGCAATCAGAAGATCTTTTCTTGATTGATCTAAGGCAGTCTACTTGTAGTTGTCAGGTTCACTGAATATCTTGCATTACTCAACACAAGAAACATTCCTAACAGAGGAGATAGCAGAACAGCTTAGCTGTCCATGGAAGCCTTTCACTAAGCCTCCGTTTCCCAACCACCTTCAAGTTAAAACAAACCCAAACATCTCGTGGGGTAGACGATGAACCAGATGTGTAATGCTGGTGTCTTTCAGGGATCGCTGTCTGCCTGCGAGTTTCTCCTGCTGAACGGCGCCAAGCTGGACCGGACAGACAAGAACGGACGCACCGCGCTTCACCATGCCACTCTGCTGGGTCACACCGGGTGAGTTTCCCACCGGCTGTCTCCATGGAGCAGCCTGCCTGAAGGTCTGGGAAGGTCCAGGGTTCAGAGTCCGGGTGAAGAGACATTTTGATGCGCTGTTCTTGTTTTTTTACATAGGTGCTGAAAATTACGATTTGCATGTTCAAAACCCTGTAATCATTGTCCACAGTTATGAAAGTATGAAGGTATCGTGCATGAATCGCTCCTGACAATGGAATATGGCTGCCTAAACAACTTTTTTTTTTGTCCTAAAAAGGACCCCAGACAACGTGCCAGTTGTGGAAATGAGTGTCTCAAGAGGCAGAAAAAAGCACAGCATGTACTAAAGTAAAAGTGTGCAATTTGTTCAGATATTCATTCAGAATAGAACTGTACAGGATCGGAAGCCATTTCAGACCTGAACCTGGAAACAGTAGTCCACACACAATAATAGGAGTGAAAAAATTGATCAAGAGAACTTGAACTTGATGGTCAGTTTGAAGTTGAAGGGCTAAGTAACCTGTCAGTGATAATGCTTTGGAAATTGATGTTGACTGTGTCATCTGTGTGTTTACAGTCAGGTTTGCCAGTTCTTGAAACGAGGAGCTGACCACACGGCAAAAGACAATTTTGGACAGGTTGGTATCAGATTCACATAATGATATTATGGAGAATGTTTTTTTTTTTTAATGAGCAAAAACTTTTAAGCTTAAGTCGGTCATTGTTATATGCAGTGCCGCATGCGTGCTTGCCAAACTACAGAAAGTTGAAAACGAAGACAAGCTACAAAATTTGACAAAGCCAAACTGCATAGAGAGTGAAAACAGAGTCAGATTACACTGAGAGTGTAAACAATGATAAATAGTAATTGCATAAACGAAACAAAATTACATAGAGTGTAAATGAAGCCAGCCTAGAGAAAGAGTTAAAGACCACAGATGGTGTGAGTTCATTTTGTAAGCGACGTCCAGTGAGTCCAGTAACATGACACCAGGCTATTGTCAACCTGTGTGTATGCATGGCATGCAGAGCAGGACACAGTTTTGGTTTCTCTATCTTCATGTGTGTATGTGTGTGTGTGTGTGTGTACAGTAACTCGCAAACAGCTGGGTGGATCTTCATCAAACGGTACAGCATTGTACGGTCTTTATCTACTGGGCATTCAGAGCTTTGTGGTTTTCATTCTTAAACTTCTGTCTATACACACAGCAAACGATAGTTTAGCAGAGAAAACACAGCCTTCCTTGATTCTAAAACTTCTGTTTTAGTGGGGGCAGAGGGAGGTGGGGGTGGGGGTGGGGGGGGGGGGGGGACAGCAAAAGGGGGGGAGGGGGTTCACTAGCGTGACACTGAATCTGTTGAAAGGACATAGAAGAGGAGGCAGCATGTCAAACACAGCAGAAGGGAAATTACTCAGGTAATAGTGCAGGAATGTGATTCCTTAATGCATGGCTCTTCACCAAGTCATACACTGTAAGTTATATGTCAATACAAATAACGAGTTCACTTAAAAGTGAATTATAAGCTCACTGTGTGACTGGGATTGTGTTATTCAGGACCCGTTGACGTTAGCTGTGGAGCTGGCCAACGCTGACATCGTCACTTTGTAAGTATCACACTGGAGAACTGTAGATAACCACGTCTCAAAATGCTTGCAAACTAGGTCTTCAAAGGGAGGTGTCTTTTTGTTGGTCAGTCTTGATATATTGTATTCAAAAAGTAGAAAAATGCACCAGGAAAGCAAGTCTTTGAAGGGAAGGAGGGAAGGAATCTTTCTGTCAAGGGACTTAACTCCGAGGTTTTACTATACTGCACAGTAGGGAAACATTTTTTTACTGCCGATTCCTCTGCAACTTGCTGCCGTCTTTCTGTCATCTCTTGACTCTGTTTTTTTTTTTAATTTTAAAACACAGTCCGTCATATGTGGGAGTAAAATGATGTCTCTTGTCAAGCGCTGGAAGTAGTAGCTCCTCCCTCTCTCAACATCAGTAAGAATGAAGATATGTAGAGAATCCTGTCATAGGCGTGTAATGAGTGTCAGTAATACAGATTGCAGGATTGAGCAATGCTAGGACTATGAGCAAGAACTGGAGAATGGGGGAAAACCAGGGTCAGAGTTAATATCAGTTTAGTCACCAATGTACTCCAGTGGATTCCATCCCACTGTGGGATCACTGGGAATGAGAAGGCGGACGCTCTCTCCAAGGCAGGCAGCAATATGGAGCAGTTCAGCCATCCAGTGACCTACAGAGAGGCCTAAACTGTCATCCACAACAACAACATCCACAACCAGTACCAAACCAGTGGAAGAGAAGGCTGGGTGCAGACAGTGGTGTTGATTGACTCCAGCAATGCCAACAAACAATCCTTTTCAGACTGAGAACTGACCACTGCCGAATGAAGATTGCCCACACAGATGCATGTCTGTGTAGCACTGGATCTCAGACCCCAGAACACATCCTCCAACGCTGTCCAGTCCATGATGTTCTGTGGCATCAAACCTGGCCAGAGCCGTTGATGCAGCTTTGGGGCAGCTCTCAAGACCTCGAGAAGACAGTGGAATTCGTTGTGGCGACAGGATCGAAGATCTGAAGCAACCAATGAAATCGACCGCAGAAAAAGAAGAATAATCAATTTGTCATTTTCATCATGATTAGAAGTGAATTTTTCATTATGATATTCTGAGATAACCTGTCATAGTAATGGACCCTGGGAGTGGAATTTGAAAGGACTCCAACAGTTTGATGCTTGTTATAATCCGCCGGGACGTTTCGGCACGGGGGGATTTTTCCCTCAGAGTTAACATTGGTTCCGACTCCTTTTCCCATACAGTCCTTCGAATGAGACTATAAACCGAGGTTCCGTGTGTGAACGCACGCATAACATCTTGCACACACGTAAAATCCCATCACCAACTTTCGGAAGAGTAGGCCAGTTTGGCCGTTGGTATGGATGACACGTTACACATAGCATGCACCCTGCGTGAGAAATGGAAAGAATGAAGGAAGTAAGGAAAGGAAAATGAGTGATTGATATTGAATGATACTGACTGGATGACACGGGAAACCACTGAATGAAGCGCCAGCTGGCAGCTCTTCAGTTGGCACTACCCAGGTAGGCAGCCCGTTTTGTAAACAAGTGTGGATTGTAAAGCGCTTAGAGCTTGGCCTCTAGCCCAGAATAGGCGCTATATAAGTATTCATTATTATTTATTATTATAAAAATGGAAGATTGTAAAACTAAAGATATCTTTTGCAGGATACGATTGTCCAAGTTAAATGAGGAGATGAAAGAGGCAGAAGGTTTCAATCCAGGTAAGTACATTCTCTCAAAATGGAGACAATGTGATGATAGTGAGAAGTTAGTGGTTTGTGTCTGTGTGGGTGTCTGTGGACATCAGTCTGTTGAAGACCCTCACTTCTAATTCAGTTTGAATCAAAACAGAATTTAAGAATTTGCTGAATATAGCCATTTTTCCTTTGAACTTATGTCATAGAAAATGAGTTTATCTTTGAAAGTAACTGTAGTCTCAAGAATCAAATATGAATTTGAAAAAAGAGAAAATCCATAGTGATCATGACAGGATAGGAGGGTAATCCACTATGGTAGTCTGTAGGATGGTAATGAGGTCTGGATCAATAATTCATTTTGGAATACTTGCAACCATTTGTGTGGTTTCCAGTT
The DNA here is from genome assembly GCA_018398815.1 of Conus ventricosus. NCBI lineage: Eukaryota > Metazoa > Mollusca > Gastropoda > Neogastropoda > Conidae > Conus > Conus ventricosus. The sequence continues at coordinate 49,025,153 of CM031611.1, read as the reverse complement.
TTAATTAATCAGTCCCCACATGCAGTGCAAATACTCATCTTACTGTAGAATTCTGTCTTAGTTTCAGAATCTTGTAACAGGGTCTAATATGTATTATAATTATCTAAAAGCAAACAAACAAACAAAAAACAATACCTTGTGTTTAGCATGGAACAGCTGTGAATGTCAAGTTTCAACTGTAGTAAGCATGTCATTAGTGCCAATTAGTCATTTTGTTTTGTTTTTTTGCTTGATGAAGACATGGTCATGATCAAAACAGCAATACAAATTAAAAAGGCAGAATCAGAGTCAGCATAGATCTGTGGGGTTTCTGCCACAAGTCACATTTGTTTCATTCTTTCTTATCCAAAACATACAGATGTTGTGTTCCAAAATGTTCCATGGGTGTGATTTTTTTTTTTTACATGTTCTTGAAAGAGAAATATTTTTCATCTAAGATTTTAAGGAGAATTTTTTTTTTTTAGCAGTTTTTGCAGATATTTTTCTCTGTCTAAATAACATCTTATGTAAGGAACTTACTTTAATCAAATGACATCACTGATATGGCACTTTATATGCAGATGGGCTGTAAACAACATGAATTGAATTGAATTTAGTTGAAACCAAAGCAGGATGGGTTTTTTCAGGAATAGCCGAGTGTGTTGTGGAGTCCCATAATGGGAAGGGAGAATAGATCATGTTTCCAATAGATCATGTTTCCAATAGTTGTAGACTGCTCATGTGGTTGTACAAGCTTACATGCAAGGGGGGGGGGGAGTTATGCCGAAGGATATCTCCCAAGAGGAGAGATTCAAGTCCCATTGGACGATTCATACCCTGACCAGTAACCTTCATTTGTAAAATGCAACTTATTTTGATCTTCATACTGTAAGGTCCAAGACCGTAACATTTAGATAGTATTTTTCCGTGTTTTTCACACCCCTTTCTTCAAAATGTCACAACAATTAGTTTTAATTAACCTCCCATTAATTTTGGGTACCGTTCCTGTTGATTGATGCATTTCTATGCCTAGTAAGTAACCAAAGAAACCCAGTTAGATTCAAATTGAGGTGACTACAGGCAGAAATTGGAAACAAGTTTAGAAGAGAGATTATCATCAATTCGCTGGACAAAAGGAACAAACAACACTCAATTAAAAAAAAAAAAAAAAAACGCCAGATAACTGCAGAATACCCAGCCATAAAAATCTGGTCTGTTCCTTCTTTCAGGAGATGATACTTTCACCGACGTATTCAGAGATTTTTCCAACATGGCTTCAAATTTTCCTGAAAAGCTCAAGAGAAAGTAACTACTGTGAACTGCTGATACGTGGAGGAGGGGGCGTGATGCTTGGCAGGACAAGCATCAGAAGCTTTTGTATGTGCCAAATGTACAATATGTCTGCCTTGCTCATTTTGAATGTGATCACAAGAATGCTCCACTGGTCGTTGTGTATGTGCATTGGTTCTGCTTGTCTCAATCAACATTTGGTGTCATTTCAATGGGAAGAATTTTTTCAACTGCTGGGAATATTCAGCTGACATTTTGATTTTTGGAAGGGAGGGAGGGAATGTATGTATATTGTCGACAGATCTTATGGGAGTTGTTGTCTGCACATAAAGGTTGAAACAAACCTCCGCATACACATTCCTTTAGAAATAGACGAGACATGAAGTTATGTGGTGTACATACGTCTTTACCCCACAATCAACTGGAAAATGAACACTTACACACACGTAGAGTCTCGCTTTCTCTCTCCATGGTTAAAGGAGAAAAGGTTTATAGGTCAAAGAGCGGCCATAATTATAACACAGGAATCATACATTGCATTGTTAGGTGTTGATGAACAGCCAAGTTTTTAACAATGTTAATAACTGTACACATATACAGTTCTTTGCATTATGTGGATTTTTACTTGTACATGTGAATGTTGGCAAGCATTTCAGAAAAATTCAAGGCAGATGGTGGAAGAATTGTATGAATGGAAATTTTTTTTATTTCCTCATAACACCGTAGAGGTATTGTCTTCACATGAATGGATTTACAGGATTATAACCCTCAAAGAAACATTTAAAGGTGATGTAAAAATGTTATTGCATATTGGTTCCACCGCATTCTGACTGAATTCTCTGGGCTGGTCAAGGCAATACTTGTGAGGTACTTAAATACATTATACGACAATTTTTCATGTGATATTTTAAACTATACCATTTGAGCATGACATTTTTAAAGGGATTGGTTCCCCGTTTTAAGAATGAACATTTTTTAACCATTTCATTTTATTTTGAACTGGTGTAACAGTGTTATGTCAGGGTGCATGTGCAGTGGTGTATACTGTATGGCAACTGTAGAGGTGCAACCTCACATTGTCGGCAAGAGGAACGGGATCAGGAAACTGAATCCTTTGTGGAGGTAGCAGCCTAGTCCGTGCATCGCAGTATTTCATCATTTCTGTCTGTAGTATTACACCTGATGCAATTGCTGCTCCCACACGTGTTGGTCATCTCACTTAATTGTTGACATTTCTTTTTACGATTTCTAATCATTTAAGCATGCCTTTAGGATAAAAAGAAAATAAAAGATGTGAACAGTGCGCTGACAAAGAAGATGTTATCAATGATGAAACCACAGAATGATGATCACCGACATCTTATTCTAAGGTAAATGATAGCAATTCTTACTGAGAATTACTCAAAGTAGTCCTTATCAAACATGACCCAGGTGCTCTTAACCAGTCGTACAATTTTTCATCAGAAGTTGATTGTTATCAAACTGAGGATTAGCAGATTGTCATTTGGTTTTTTGCCATCCTCTCGCACACAATTGTGTATAATGATCCTTGTGTCCATCTTACCATGCAGAGTGCTGATACATTTTCATTCATATGTGTTGCTTTTGGAGATAATCAGTCAAACTGAATGCATTTAATCCAGCATCATGACTTAAAAGTGTTGGATGGAATGTGCAACAAATACCAAGAGTTGGGTACGATTTACGCAGCTCTGCTTGTATCCAAAATAGGCCAAGTGTAGACAAAGATCAGACCAGCACATGAGGATCAAAGGAAAAAGAAGAGCAGTCTTTGTGGGATATTATTTTGAAAAAAGAATACCACTGAAAAGCACCCCCCCCCCCCCCCCCCCCAAAGTAAAATGTTTTGAATTTCAAAATGGCTGAACAGTTTGCCTTGACAAAGATTTTGAATCTCAAAAGCAACTCTGTCAAAAGACAAATGCACATTTTCACATTAAGGGGCATTATTTTCTACAATTCTGGAACAGTAGAATCATTTGGAAGTGTAAGTGTGTGTCGGTCAGTGTCACTATATGTTATGTGTGGTGCACACATTTCTGAATTTTGCAGATGGCATCTTCACATTTAAGCAGTCGGGATTTGCTGGAAGTGTATTGAAATGTTTGTGCTTGATGGGTGTCCAAATAGCTGTTGATGTCAGATGAGCTTAAACAAAAAAAAATTTGACGTAAAAAAGACTACCCAAGATGTCCAGGAGGCACAATTGAACTTTTAATGCATTTATATTAGTTGCTTTTGGGTTACTTACTTGGTATCAAGAATGGATAACATGTTTTTTTCTTGTAACATCTCATTATTTAATATTGTTGGGTTTTTTTTTGATGCATGCAAGTGTTCACATCATTTATTTCATCCATGCTCACCAATAAATGCATGCGTGACCATGCTCAGTCTACCTTTTATTGATGGAGCCAGGTAGAAAGGGGCATGCTGTCAATTAATCCTATAAATTTGTGATAATGCCAACTTCATAACCTTCAAAATGGTATTATGATTATCTTTTTTCCTTCTGTCTCTGCAGTTGTACACATTTTTTTTATATTTTGAATTTTAGTAAATTCACCCATAATAATATATTTGCACATGCAATTAAATGCAGTTTATATTTTCAACTAGGTTATCGTCGTGCTTATTCTGCATTATCGGTGACATTCTGAACATGAGACTGCATGTGATACTTTTTACTGCAGTTTGTGTCAAGGTGTACACAGTGTATCCACGTTCCTTGGTAATTGATTTGCTGATTCATGTTCCACACCAGTTGATGTTCTGTATTGTGCATTTTGTGATGGTTACCCTTGAGATTACCTTTTCTGTGTTTGATGACAAAGAAAACAGACTTGAATGACTTGTGATGACAGGGAATTCATGTCGGGACCAGGGGTAAGCTGTAGCTCTAATTCCATCTAGACTACAAGGTTTCTCCCCTTGAAAAAAAAAAAAACATTAATAGTTCTTGCTGCCAGACTCTGCCTACATCTAGAGTATTATATGTTAATGTTAGAGCAGGTAGGTGAAAACATGGAAATGGGCTCATCTTGTTTTTAATTATTTCATACCAAAAGCAGTCCAGTTTTCCTTGTTGCATGTGCGCGTGTGCACACACACACAAACACGCACAATGTCCATTCTTTACTACACACACACATCATCATCATCAGGTCCATGAAATACAGGTTTTGTTGCAGAAACTTCCAGTTGGGCATTCCTGTCAAATTCTTGTGGTGGAATGGTGACAAGTGTGCTTTTTTTGTCTTTCCCCCTGGTTAAGTACCTGTTGAGAGACTAGGCCTGTTACTAGTGCTTCTTAATGACATCAGTTCAACAGCAGGTCATGAGGTAAGTGCGTGGTATGCTTGACAGACGACCACCACTTTGCACAAAAAGAAGTCTGCTGTTTCTTTTCATTTTACTCACACTAATGTTTAGACTGAAATTTTTTCTCTATGGTTGGTCAGACCTGTAGATGAGAGACAATTCTTTGAGCTCATACACTAAATGACTGTGTAATGTTCCCATACAGTCAAACTATGCATTACATCAAATTTTAAGTGCATCCTTCTCTCTTGCCCACTTCTAATTCGACTTTTATCAATTTAGGGAAAACCATCAAGACATGTAATCATTCACATGCTAGTCACTGACTTTTTTTTTTTTTTGAAGTGATAGCATTCTATTTTAGGAGATGGGACAAGCATAATCAGTCGAGTTCTATTACTATGAGAAAAAAAAAGATTTTCAATTTCTGCTGCAGCTGTAGGTGTATGTCAAATATTTTGTTGCTATTTTCCACATTGTCAGGCTTCTTGGTTCTCTCTCCATCAATGATTCATCAAGTTTTACAAAGTCAAAGAAGTTAGTTTCTTTAAAAGTTAAGAGGAAAATGATGACTTTCATTCATTCATACAATTGAAAACATTTTGTGTCCATCACATTGAAAGGAGTCACACTGGAATGCTTGTCATAGCAGGTCTTTGTTCTCTCGTCTATAATGTCAGTGATGTTCTGCTGATCATTGCTGTAAAGGGTCAATATAAAAAAAACACACAATTTTTTTTCTATGATTTATTGCCAGTTCACAAAAGTAGTATTCACAGTTTGAGAACTGTTGTATCTGCAAAGAAATGAGCGAGATACTGTAGTGTAAGCCATTTTTATTTCCCGATGGGAAGAAAACATTGTATCTGATGCACTGTACTTAAGACAAATGTTTTCATGCTTTCCAGTGTAAACTGTCTGTAACCACTGTGCTGTACAGTTTTGCTTTGTGTAATATTTACTGGATGCTACCAAGACATGAGGATGTCACAGAATGGATTTTGCGCACTTCCATTCCACTCCCGCCTCTTTTCAGTGGTACGTTTTACTTTTTGTGGTGGGGAGGGGTTATATTCCCTTTGGTGCACCGACATAAAGTGTATATTTTGTGCCTTGTAACGATTCCTTTTTTTCCTCTCTCTCTATCTGTGTACATTTCCTTTTAAGTCTTAAAGCATTTTGAAGTTTGTGCACGGCAAAACCCTTTGATCATGCTAGTCTTTTCGGTGCTTCTTAAGGCTTGAAATACACCACTGTGAGAAATATAGCATGTTACATTATATTGTCGGTGGCTGTAATAATTTTGTCGATGTATTGCATTATGGATGCCCCGAGTACATACTTTTTAGTGAGACTAATATGTATGTATGTGTGTTTGTATAGTGAGACTACAGTCTTGTGATCATGTTCTCTCTCCCTCCATGGTATTCCTCACATGCTGACACTGGTGTTTTCTGTTAGCATTTGTTAAAAACATTCATCACACTTTGTTATACTGAACTGTACTGAAGGCACACTCAAGCGAGTTTCTTGTTAGCATTTGTTAAATATTCAATACACTTGAATTAGAAATAAATTCAGCTGAACATGAAGAAAAATAAATGCTGATATTTTCCCTGTTAACATGCCTTTTGTTTGATATTGTGACTTTGAATCTGATTTAAACAGGAAGAGAAACAAAATGTTGACTTCTAGCTGACATGTTGAGGACGACAGTGAGACGAGAGATCAGATGTTTTAGCAGTTGGGGCGTGTTCAAACTAAGCCAGTCTTCACACAGCCAGCTGCTGTCTGAACAGCCGTTCAAAATAATCACACAAGCTTCCCTTGCCAGACATGACAGAGTATACAATTTTTAAACAACCCAACCAAGAACTACATTGTTGGAAGTCCATCAAAGAGGTATCATTTTCTTTTTTTTTTTTTTCTTTTTTTTGGTGATGGCCAAATAGCAACTGGCTGGCTGGACTGAGTATGAACACAGCCTCAATTGTTAATGTGACCAACCAATGCTATCTCCATTCATTGTTATGTAAATCTTGACATTAAACACTGGCTGAGAAGTACACAAGAGGTAAGGATGGTTCATTTGGGGCGACTGAGAGAACTGAAAGAAATGGTGCGTTATCATGTTCATATTCACATCCTGGAGTTAAGACACAGAGACCAGAAAGAAATGGAGCCTTATCATGCCTCAACACTGTCACATGCTATGCCTGGACTTGGGGCAACTGAAAGAAATAGTGGATGGTCATAGCTCAACAGTTTCCCATCCTATGCTTGGGCACACTGCAGAGATAAAGCACAACCAGAGCCAGCATGAGCGAGTGTCGCCTTCTAATGGGAACCATCATGTCCATCACTGGGAACTTGCTGACACATAGAATGACATGAGCTCATCACAGACACAGAGGAAGACAGGACTGGAAGGTGCAGTCACCATAAGAGCAGTGCTACAAGTGCCACAGTGGCAGATTTTGTTCATGATGAGCAATAAGAAGATGAATGCTGAGACATTCCATTCTGACCTGAGGCTACAGGACAGTGCTCTTCATGCATTATTTTCTCATCATTATTTGGCAAGGTTAATTATACATTAGGAATCAGGATAATGTAAAAGTGTTCATGGTATTTTCAATATTCTATGACATCATTCTTCACCACAGAAAAATCAACAAAACCAGGATTTCAGCATCTATCCAGTATGTGTTATGTACTTGTCCATACTGTTGTACTGTTAGAGACGATGAAACACAAACCAACAAACAGGAAATCGAACAAAAACCATGAGGTACTGTGAAAGTAAATCCATAATAAGTTTGGAGAGAAAAAAGGTTTAGTGAAAAGTTAGCGATAACAATTAAACTCTATATTTCTGCGATTCTGGGGGGGGGGGGAGTGGGGGGGGGGGGGGGGGGGGGGGGGGGGGGGGGGGGGGGGGGGGAGGAAATACATCAATTTCAAATAGACAATTAAACTTCGATATAACAGGACATGAACAGAAAGGAAGAAGAAGAAACTGAATCAAAACAAACTGAAGACAGAGCTCGGTGCCCCTTCCTTATCCCCTCCTTCTGCCCCAGCAAAAGAAAAGGAAAATGGCAAAGTGTTTCTTTGTCAGCAGAGCTGGCCCCAAATGTGAAAGAGAGGCCGGCTGAGGCTCCGGCTCTTTGTCAGACCCAAACATAGACAGGAGGCTCAGACCTCCACCGGGCTCACTGTGTCCATGGACTCGAAGCTGAAGAAGGATCCACTGCGTTCATTGTCTCTGTTCACACGGTCCTGGCTGGGTTGGGGCCGCTGGACTGGAGGTGTTTGGCGATGTCACATCTTTAAACAGAGGAGCCAGGGTCTGTTCCTTGGGAACTGAAAGCATGCCGGTTTTTTGTCAGAATTAGGAATCCAAAGTAATCCAGCATGTGTTAACAGACATAATGTTTCTTATACTGAACATTACTTTTCTCACTTAAATTAAACTTTTGATGGATATACATGTCCAGAAGTTTTCATCGAAAGAAAAAAGTTGATGGTGAGCTGGTAAGACAACTATGAGATTTGTCATTTTGGGGAAGTTTAGTCTCAGTTTACAGACCAACTGACTGAAGACCAACTTACATCACTGTCATTCCATAAACAAACACACCAACAAAGTATACAGTAACTCCAGTTTTGTTATGGGAAAATACTTTTATACACACAACACAAACGTATAAACAGACAGTATGTACAACATATCTGCAGGTAGACTGCACCCTAAATACGGTTCCTTGCAGTTGGCGTAGGCTACAAACAACGTGGAACTGAGATGTATAAAACCGGACTGCGCTAAGTGTGCCACCTATTTCACTTGGACTTTGTCAAACAACTGCACAGCTCCATCACAGTAATTCAGTTGTAAAGTAAGTTCAATTCGTAGCACGGGAAGTGTTATATCTAAGGGACATCTAATAAAGACAATCAGGATATCTGAAGGACAGTTAAGGTGAGAGAGATACATAAAAGACAGCTGACAAAAGATGAGTGGGATATCTGAAGGAAAATAAGAAAGAAGTATACCTCAATGACAATGATAAATGACCAACAGGATACTTAAAAACCCTGATAAATGACCAATACGATATCGGAAGGACGGCTGATGAAAAATAAGTATGACACATGAAGGACTGCTAATAATAGGCAAGTACAGATGACAAGTAGAATACCTTGAGGTGGACTGACAAATGACAGAAACAAGCCCATGAAAGACAAGTTGTGTGCCTGAAGGACATCTCACAATGACAAATAGGATACCTGAAGGACTGTTGATCAATGACAAACAGCATTCCTATAAAGACAACTGATAAAAGACAAGTGGATACCTGACAGACTGCTGATAAAATGACAAACAGAATACCTAAATAACAGGTGATAAATGACAAATAGAACAACCAAAGGACTACTAATAAATGATAAATAGAATACCTGATAAAAGACAAGTTGGATACCTGAAGGACCGTTGATAAACGACAACTCCAGTTCCTGAAGGACTGATGGTAAATGACAAACATGATGCATGAAGTATGGCTGATAAATGACAAATATGATACCTGAAGGACTACTGATAAATGACAAAAGGATACCTGAAGGACTACTGATAAATGACAAAAGAGATACCTGAAGGACTACTGATAAATGACAAATATGATACCTGAAGGACTACTGATAAATGACAAAAGGATACCTGAAGGACTACTGATAAATGACAAAAGGATACCTGAAGGACTACTGATAAATGACAAAAGGATACCTGAAAGACTACTGATAAATGACAAATATGATACCTGAAGGACTACTGATAAATGACAAAAGGATACCTGAAGGACTACTGATAAATGACAAATATGATACCTGAAGGACTACTGATAAATGACAAAAGGATACCTGCAGGACTACTGATAAATGACAAAAGGATACCTGCAGGACTACTGATAAATGACAAAAGGATGCCTGCAGGACTACTGATAAATGACAAAAGGATACCTGCAGGACTACTGATAAATGACAAAAGGATACCTGAAGGACTACTGATAAATGACAAAAGGATACCTGAAGGACTACTGATAAATGACAAAAGGATACCTGAAGGACTACTGATAAATGACAAAAGGATGCTTGAAGGACTACTGATAAATGACAAAAGGATACCTGCAGGACTACTGATAAATGACAAAAGGATACCTGCAGGACTACTGATAAATGACAAAAGGATACCTGCAGGACTACTGATAAATGACAAAAGGATGCCTGAAGGACTACTGATAAATGACAAAAGGATACCTGCAGGACTACTGATAAATGACAAAAGGATGCCTGAAGGACTACTGATAAATGACAAAAGGATGCCTGAAGGACTACTGATAAATGACAAAAGGATGCCTGAAGGACTACTGATAAATGACAAAAGGATACCTGCAGGACTACTGATAAATGACAAAAGGATACCTGAAGGACTACTGATAAATGACAAAAGGATACCTGAAGGACTGCTGATAAATGACAAAAGGATACCTGAAGGACTACTGATAAATGACAAAAGGATACCTGAAGGACTACTGATAAATGACAAAAGGATGCCTGAAGGACTACTGATAAATGACAAAAGGATACCTGCAGGACTACTGATAAATGACAAAAGGATACCTGCAGGACTACTGATAAATGACAAAAGGATACCTGCAGGACTACTGATAAATGACAAAAGGATACCTGCAGGACTACTGATAAATGACAAAAGGATGCCTGAAGGACTACTAATAAATGACAAGTATGATACCTGAAAGACTGTTGATAAATGACAAAAGGATACCTGAACGACTACTGATAAATGGCTGGTAGGATACCTGATAGACCACTGATAAATGACAGTAGGATACCTGAAGGTCTGCTAATATCAATGATACATATACCTGAAGGGGACTGCTGATAAATGACAAAAGGGTACCTGAAGGACTTGATAAATGGCAGGTAGGATACCTGATGAACCACTGATAAATGACAGTAGGATACATTGAAGACTACTAATAAATGACAAAGGGATACCTGAAGATAAGACAAGATAATGCTGCTTATAGCCCAGCCGACCGCAAAGGGCCACATCAGGGCTGTCACCATACCTGAAAGACTGCTGATAAATGACAACAACAATACCTGAAGGACTGGTGGCGAAGGCCATGTTGAAGATGGAGCTGGCAGCAGTGGTGCTGTGAGATGGATGATCCTCCATTTTGTTCTGAACAAACAATTCGCATCTCACAAGTGGTGTTTGCTATCTCCAAGTCACTTCATACCTCTGTCCAGCTCACTGACCTCTCCTTTGGCCATGACATTTTTAACATACTTTATAAATCCTAACATCACATTACCTGACCTGCCTAGGCACCAAAATCCCCCCCCCCCCCCCCCCCCCCCCCCCCCCCCCTCCTACGTAACAGAACCCCAATTTTCTGCGCGCAAGGTATGTTTTCATTCGTACTGATGTGGCAGAGCAATTCCACTAGTGAACTTCTCAGGTCCTCTTCTGCTTTACCAAGACATGATTTACTGATAACTGTCATATTCTTTGATTGTGTACAAATGCCTATATTTACAAATTTGAAATCAAGTCAAAAATGATTTGATGGTAACGGTTAGTAAAAACTTAACACCAACCTACAAAATGATGGGGTGGTAGTCCGCAGCTAGCTGAACTGAAGAACACAGTGCTTATCAATTAAACCAGTTTGACCATGACTTTCTCTGCTCTGGTCACATCCTCAATATAACAATCACTGGTCCAAAACTTGTCTTCGTGAAAGAATGAGGTTATCTGGGATATCCACTTCTTGGGATTTGCCTAAGATCAATATCTGATGGTGTCTGTTGGACATCGATGACAGTGAGTTCCCCTATGCCTCCATAAGGCTTGTCCCTTTACAGGCCTAATTGGCTGATTGTTTGACTGGCAATCACCGATGCTTCTGGGCCTTTTGTTTTTGGTTTTAAAGTGATTGCCTACAAGCTTTCCATCTTGACTTTCTTTTTTGTCACTGATTCAGAATCAGTTTCATGCCGACTCTTGGTTGCAATTTTTCTCCACAAGTGAAGATAAAATTCAACCACTAGCATAATGTGGTTGTTTTTCCCAAGAGTCCCACATGTAAGCAAAAACACCTAGGGTGAATCATATACAGCCTGAAACGAAGTCATAGGTTTTGCTGTTGGCAAGATCATAGTTTGTTTTTAACTTGCCCTTAGACTGTAGCGTGGGGGTAGAACAGTAGAAACTACAGACAAATCATAGTAGTATGCAAGTCTGCAGTACATGTATTACTCATTCTCTTTTATGACACACTGACAACAGGTGAATTAGGCTCTTACCAGCTATTAATCAAAAAGAAGTTTACAAAAGTTGGCGGTCAGGTAGCATGGCAAATAGAAAGGCAGAGATGAAAAATAAAGACAAGGTTTGAACAATCTAGCTTCTGACTGAGCGGCTTTCTATATGAAATCCACTTCATCTTTGTGACACACAAGATAAATGTTGACTTCGTTTAAGGCTAGAGGCTGATAAGGCAATCATTTTTAATTATGTTCAGTCATTATTTTCATTCCTATGCTCCAAAAAAAGTAAATCCTCTGATTGGTACACCGAGTAGTTAGAATTTTCAAAATTTTTATGCCAGAGTCAACAAAGGTGCACATTCCTGTCTTGTTAATTCTGTCCAATGCATTAGGTTTCTGCCATGACCTCATACGAATCCGATGATGTCCTGCTCATTATCTTTACACTGCTTAACCTTGTGACATACAGCTGTCAAGAGGTAATTGCTAAACAGTAAACTGTTCAATAACCACCACCCTCCAACCCACCCTAAGTCAATCATCAGGACTGAAGGAAGCACTCTGAACACACTCAGATGTAAATTTTTCTGGATGACAACATGATGTAAACCAGTCATTTTCTCTGGTTAGAACTACTGAGAAAGAACTCCAAAACAAGCAGAAAAATACTCCCCTTTACTTTGACTACATTCAGCTCCTGATAAAATGTCTGCTGTACTGTTTTAAATTGTGTGTGTGTGTGTTTTCTTTTCAGTTTGTTTGTGTTATGAATCCCAAAGTCATGTGCTTGTGTCCATCCTAAGATGTTTCTGATAATGTTACATATACATCATGGTAAGACCCACCAAGGAAAGAGAGGTTCCCGCCTAACAGGGGACAAAAGACTTTGGGGCTGGATGCCAGTTCAGACCAAGAGCTCTCCCATCATAGAATAAACTCTGAGAATCTATTCAGTTGTATTCCAGAACTTTGTGTTGTATGTCAGTTACGTACAGTAGTGTTAGTCACCCACAAAGATGACAGTTTCTTCCCATGATGAACACACTGGGGTTCAATTGGTTATATACCCCCCACCCCCCACCCCCAAGCTACTGACAGGGAACTCGACGCATTTCACAGGTGAGAAAAGTGCCTGTATGTAAGTTTTATTACCTGTCAAACTGGCAACACACTCCATCTCTTAAGTGACAGAACTCCATTTTCAGAACAGTGAAGATTGCTTTGTTAGGAGCATACTATGGCTAAAGATCATCCCCATTCTGTACTGCACTTGTTAGTTTAATGAGGACTTTTCTTAATCATCATTCTGCCCTTGTACTTGGGTTTTCATTATGCAACGTACCTTATGCTTCTTTTCAAACACAGCCACATTTCACAGCTCAGGATATGACAAATGAAATCACACCCAAAAAGATACATAAATGAATCACTCAGGAAACAATATATGCGAAAAATGGTGAGATTTTTGCCTTGATTTAAGCGCAACACAAACAAAAATAGGAGCACTCAAAAACTGTCTTATATATTGTTTTTCTTTTGCTATTGATTACTTTATTTAAATATGATGGCAAAGATGTAAAAAATACTTGGACGCAATTTATGATGCACTGTAAATCATTAAACAATGCATGTGGGTTATACTCCAAGTAATTTCTTGAAATACAATGAAATGAACATTGCAAGCGAAATCTAGCAATTTTTTCTCTGGCGTGATGTTACACTCAATGGTGCATAAAATAAACACATAACACGTTTTACTCCTGTTTCCTTAGCTAAGAGAGTCAAGTTACTCCTTACATCAGACAAGAAAATGATCCCTCTCTCCAGCACCCTTCCCAGGGTCAGCAAGTTATTTTTCTTGCTCAAAACTGCACTAACACAAATAAAATGCAGGGAACGGCTTCCAACTTCATTTCATGTGCGTCTGAAAGTGTTAAATTTTGTTTAATTCCTCCTTTAAAAAAAAAAAAAAGCACAGGCATACTAAATGGTAAACATGTTTCATAACACTGTACATTAAATGTAAAATAGATCAAAATGATTTAAACTCATTATTCTCTAAGCACACACACATATATGAGAGAAAAACAACATTAGGTTATGTTGATCCGTTACGAACCAAATGTGGACCACCACTACCAAAGCTGAGTCTACTGATGAATTTTGCATTTAAAAACCAGAATTCAATGGACATCATATGTTATTTAGTGCAAAATTTCATTCTCCACTTGCATCATTCTCTCTCTCTTTAAAACACTTTTTGTTCAGTCAATGAAATAATGACAAAGGACTTCTTTGCCGACATTTGTTTTTCACCCCATTACTTATTTACTTCATAGAAGAAGAAAAAAGATAACCTCTGTGGAACCAAAAACAAGTACTTACATTACTTCGGAAGAGGTGTCGCTGTTGAAAGTTGAAACTGTCCCCAGAATCGTCATTGATCTCGAACAGCTTTTGTTTGTGCTTATCCAGATTGAAAGGACTGTAGGCAATAAACTGCCCCTGGGAAGAACGACCCTCAGACAACTGAGAACTGCTCTGTGACGCGCCTACAGTGGAAAACACCAGAGGAAAAATCGGAAAACAACACAAAAGAAGGATCATAACTAAAGATCACCGTTCATTTTACATTTCTTGTTTGTGCATTCTCTGGAAATGATATGTACGGTGGAGTTTGCTTTATGTCAGGGGACAGGAGAAATTTGTTCATGTTGACTAGTGATCATGCTAAAGAAAAAGAAAATAAGATAAGGTGAGAATGCTGACAAAACATAATGACCCAAAGCCAAGTCAAAAAGAAGTTCACATGAAGCTGACTTCTTTAAAAAAAAAATCTGAAATGAAGCAGCGAACAGCAAATAACAAACAAGAAGGGTAACCATTGTTCCTGTGATGAGATAATAATTACACACCTGAAACTATAACACAAATGCTGCTTAGGGCATCAAAACGCCTGGCACAAATGCCAACACTGAACAAACAAGGAGACATTATGGAAGGAATCACATGCATTGGCCAACGGTATAAAAATGAGAGATCAAAATCCCTGCATGCCGAAAGTAGTTAGGCACAGAAAAAAAGACAAAATAATTTCCTATTTTTTTCATATGGGGAAGAACTTTTAAATGGTATTTTGATTGGTTTTCATTGAAAGAAAGGGAGAGTCAGATGTGTGGATGCGTGCAGGGCGCATGATTGTCCTTGCATATGAGTGTGGATGTTGAGACCGTCGTGTGACAAAATGACCAAAAAAAACCCAACAAAACCTTCCTAATAAACACATTTTTACTATTATTTGAAATTACAGATATATATACATACGTACATGTGCCATTACAAATGTTTGCTCAACTCGTCATGTTGTTCACAGTGCAGCCAACTATGGAAGTCATGCTAGGGCCAAGAGCATGTTGAAAAGCATACGAACTTGGACATAATTATGACTACACATATGTGAACACATACACACACACACACTTCTATTGTCATTCCTGAATTTTGTTCTCATGATACACAGTTCAAATCTATACTTCAAAACTTGTCAGGACGCTTTTTTCAGAACAGCACATACTTTAAATGTGTTACTGTCAAGGACAATTTCCTGAAACAGTTTTCTTACTTGGTTATTAAGCCAGGACATGGAGCTGATGAATGAACCATAACCACACTTTTGCACACATACTACCTCTACTCTCACTATCTGAGTCCATCTCTTCATCTTGAGTGGTCAGCTGGGTGGAATCTTTAGGCATGTCTCCATGCTTACCACCAGGTAGGTCCATTTTATCTGCAAAGGAAAAGAACAGATCATACATAAGAGAAGTCATGCATTTGGGTTAAATGAAGTCACACCTTGCTTTCTGATTAGACTTCCAAATATGAACAAAGGATTGTTTTCCTAGAGCAGAATCAGGTGTACCCTCAAACATGAACCATGGTTCACATTTCTTTCACGCAATCAGTCAAGGTGGAAATAAATACTTTGTACATGAACTTATCAGGATACAGATCATATGTAACGCCTTCTTTTGAAACGAAA